>JAHBCN010000250.1:0-229185 GCA_019359885.1 Listronotus oregonensis
TGGGTATTTCAATGTCGTATGACGTCACAATCAGTAGCGGATTTACATTAGGGGCACTCGGGCTAATGCCCAGGGCGGCAAATTTTCTGGGGCGGCGAAGCTGCTTTAAAAAGTGTATTTGTGTTGAAATCATCTTCATATTAAGATAAATAAAATACCTTTTTTCATTATTAAGAATATGTGAGACTACGTGTCTCTATTCTTCTATCATATGTCATCATACCCTCAGCATATATTTACGCTTAATACAGATCCCATAACTTTCTTTGTCAGTTTTATGCATAAAAATATTTTGAAGAAGATAAAACATCAGAGTTAGTCCAAAAAGCAATAGAATTGGTAATAATAACTTTAAAAAATCAGGTTAAAAATTATGCAGATACTGCGTTTTAAAGAAAAACAGTTAAAATTTTATTTTACATTAATCGGTATGGTTTAAACAAAAAAATAATTAGTAAAACGGTTGACCCAACAGGCCATTCCTGCAACTTTCCACTAATTTTAAATTACAAATAAATTTCACGGGAATTTCTTTCTAGTAAGGTGCCTGATTTTGCTTAGAATTTAAAAAATGTGAAGTGGTCCAAATATAAGACAAACCACAAAAATATCGATATAATAATTTTTGGTCAGTCTTGGGTGAGCGTCCGAAGCTTTAAATTTTCACGGGACTTTTTCTGACGATACAAAGAGCCTCCTGAATTTGGCGCAGTATTTTTAAAAGATGTAAAATGGTCTAAATATTAAAAAAAAAACAAAAATATCGATATAATGATCCGTGGTGAGTCAATGCTTTTAATTTTTACGAGGAACTTCCTGGGTATAAAAGAAATACCTCTGAATTTTCCCAGAATTTTTAAAAAATGTGAAGTGTTTCAAATATAAAAAACTTTTTAAAATTTTTCGACAACGATATCTCCCGAACGAATCAACCAATTTTGACATATTTGGGGGCTTTTTTTTAAGGTTATAAGCTGATTAATTTTGGGAATCGGTCGGTACAACCATTTAAAATTTATTAAAAAAAAGTGAAAATTTCATTTTTGGGATTTCCCAAAATTTACGTTTGGTGAGAAGTCCTTTCCGATATAAATGCCTGAAGTGAGGTAATTTAGTAGGCTTAAATTAAGGCACGAGACTAAGGGACTAACACATTTACAGCGACATCGAGTGTGCTCACCCCCACTCGCCTACAGCAGCCGTGACAGTCGAGCTTAACAGGAAAAGTGTGACGATTTTTCTGACATTGCTATAAAATTTCTCCTAAAGTCGATAAAAAGGTTCTTCACTTCAAAAATTGTATATTAAAACTATAATTTAATGTAAAATTCGGTGATAGAGCGGCCAAGGTTAAATCCGGCCCTGGTCACAATGCATCAAAAAACATATACCAAAGGCCTATTTCTTCATGCAGGCACAGGCAGCGTTGCCAATTTTTTTTAAAGGAATCTACCGAATGTTTAAAATTAAAATCCACTAAAAATAAATTAACGTAATTGTACATTACTTTGGATTTTTTTAAATACAAAAAACAAAACATCAAGTTTTTTGGATTTACGACTTTTAGATAATTCCAAATATGGAGGAAATATAGCAGGCTTTTATCGAAATAAATTAAGCAACGATATTCCAGAAAGTAAAGAAAGTTAAGTTATAAATAATGATATATATTTATTATTAAAATTAATATAATTTCTTATAAGTTATGGTTTTTTTTTAAATATAAATTAATGTGTTTATATATTTTTTCTGTATTTAAATAATTGTGACTGTTCTGGCGTGCAGAAAGTGTTCTGTTTTGTCTGTGCCATGGCGGTCACAATAGCGAACGCAATCACCAAAAGTTACATAACAGTTTTTTTTCAAAAAACCAGAAGGTTGGCTGAATTGAGTTGTCCTCCCTGGCAGCAAATGTGTGTTCAGTAGGCAAAGGAAGAGGTTTTAGTGTTTTTGATTCAAAATTCGCACACTTCTGAAATATTCTCGTTTTGTACACTTAATTATTTAATCAAATTTATGCTTCTCGTTTCGTACACCTATTATTGTGACGACCCAAATAACCAAGCAAATAAATACCATTTTGAAAATTATTAAAATTTTGTTAAATCTTCTCCATAGGGATAATTTAGACAAATTCAAAAGTCCTTAGTTCTGGTCGGTCATGGTTAGTTCTTGTTAGTTAAAGCGTAAACTTTTTCGTGTAGGTAACTATCTTAAAACATATATTATTATAAGATTATTTTAATATTACTATTATCCAAATAAATATTTTATATTTCTGCATCTTATACATGGGCAATAAATATTTTGATATTTTGTTATAAAATAAGTTTTAATTCATTTTACCATATTTTATGAACCATCAGAGACCGGAACCTATCTCAGTTTTTGATGTACGAAACGAGATGTCGAAAACTGAATAATTAATTTTGTGTACGAAATAAGAATATTTGGTTAAAATTTTTGAGGTATACGAAACGCGAGTGTACAAAACAAGATTAAATCGAACCTGATTGTTTGTACCTGATTCTGAGAAAATGTGACTTTTTCTAAATAAATGTATTATCGACCAGATAACATTTTTTGTTAAAAGAAAATTATTAACAAAAATCACCTATTTATTCTTACTGTTATTAATTTTCTTCAAATGCTTATAATATTTATTAAAGTAACCACCTAATAATAATTAAACAAATGTTCAAAAAACGTCAAAACATTCCTCCACAGAATAAAATTCATTAGCGAACCGCTTCTGGGTTTACGATGTATAATAATAACGAAATCACCTTTACCGCTACAATTAAACTGCACTTAAATCTTAACAAACTTATTAATAGTTAATTTCTCGTAATTTCCCGGTAATCTTTCGCGTTTTTCGAGCGCCCAATTAAGCCAAAACATGGCAACAACGCTTGTAGCCGTTACGGCGCAACAATTTCACACGGTTCGGAGATCTTTTAATTAAAATCGGCAAGGAACAGCACGTGAGCAAAAATGTTCTTTCTCTTCGTTTCTATCGTATTGGTGCATAATTGTCTTTAATTTTATAGACGAGCATTAGTATTTAAGAAGGGGTTTATTTATAAAATATTCTTGTAACATTCCTAAAACATAATATTATTAAATTGTATATAGTCTGTCTCAAAGTATATCGCTATGGTTTTTGACGGACAATACCCCAGTAAACCTTTAACGATTTTTTTACCTATTGTTATTGGGTAAACCCATATTTCATAATGGCAGGGGTGGGCCAGGTATTTCTTGAGTATTGACCAGTAGGTATATAAATATTTCGGCTAATATTTTAGTGGCAGTGTTGAATAAGCGTTTTTACTGTGGGTTTCGAAAAAGTTGTTTTACGAAAATATGTCGCGTCTAAATCATTTGTCATTAGATGCAAAACAGGTTGTGAAAAATGTGTATGAAACTTTAATCAGTAGAGAACTAATTAAACAAGAAGCTTTAAAAAAAACCTGTCTACTTAAAGTGTGTTCAACAATATAGTGCCTACAATAAAAGGGGACTGATGGTAATAAACCACTTTTATTGCGATCGTCTGTCACGGTTTATTGTTTATGGTCAAAATTTGCATACAGGATCGGTTCTGTATTTGGATAAGTATTTTCGGCCGAAAGGAGCAGGTAAAATAAAGGTAATTATTCCGTATCGCTGTTTCGGCTGTTTTACAAGATTTTTAAAAATTTCTTTACAGGCTCTATGTGGATACCATATAATAATAATCCGGTGGGGGAGCTTCAAGAACATGTTTGAATATTTTGTTTTTTTTTTTATTTTAAAATTTAAAATCACCATTGATTTTCTTCATATAATGCGAAAACTCCACTTGATGACAAGCAACTTCTAGTGTGCAGTGTTGCCAAATCGGGGTCTTTTCTAATACGTCCCCGCATTTTCACATTAAAATATAAATAAGAAAAATAAAAAGCTGCCAAATCGGGGTCTTTTCTAATACGTCCCCGCATTTTGACATTAAAATATAAATAAGAAAAATAAAAAGCTGCCCTAACTAACCAGAACTAACCATGACCGCCCTTTCTGGCCGATTTCCGTAGGGTCAGAATGGGCGGTCATGGTTAGTTCTGGTTAGTTAGAGCTTTTAATAAAAAATATTGAAACATATTTTTTGGAGCTTCCCCACCGGATTAATATTATATGGTATCCAAATAAGTAGCCTGTAAAAGAAATTTTTAAAAATCTTTTAAAACAGCCGAAACAGCGATACCGAATAATTACCAAATAAAATATGTCCTATAAATGGTACAGTTTTTTTATTAATCCAGAATCAAAGACAAATGCTGTAGAGAAAAAGCAGAACGTAATGTATGTATACAACTAAAATATAGGTACTTGCATACTATTATACACTTAGAAACTATAGCTAAAAACTAACCAGAACGTTGATCTGGTTCATGATTGTGAGTTAACTCACTCCTGGTTACTGTAAATTCGGCACCAACAGTATACAATTTAGCTAAACACTTTAAATTTTTCTTGATGCACCTCCAACGCACTCCACCACTCTTTAATACGTCTCTAGGTAATCCTACCATAAACATTACCCTCGGCCGAAATTACCTATGTCATTAGATGGTCCCTTTGCTTTGGCCAGGTAGGCGAGGGGATTACCGGCCGAAATTACGCCCGCCGTTGTATTTGTATAATTTGGGTTGAGTATAATCATTTATATTTGTGTTCCCGTAGTGAGAGTTAGTCTGTGATGTTTAATAATTTTGTGAAAAATGTTTCGTCCTTGGGAAACTGCAACAGCGGCGCCCTGTGTTACTGTTCCTGTTTTATCCCTTGATGCCAAAGAAATCGTCAGACATGTTCATCAGAAGCTGGTCCAAAGGGTTGGGCTTTACTCCTGCTGTAAGAGAAACCAGCGATTTGACAGGGATACCGGAATCATCAGTGAAAGTTCACATTTCGAGGCCAATTCATCCGAGACGAAAACGAAACGATAGTGGTTTTCCAGAACCACTGATGACGGTGATAAAGATTTGATAAGAAGAACTATCTACTGTATGTACGAAGAAAACTTGGTGCCTACTATCAGATCATTGCAAACAAGACTAAGGGGCTCCACTGAGATAAGGATATCAATTGAAACCTATGGACACTTTTATCCAAACTAGGTTTCAAATACTGCAAAATTGACAAAAGGCAAGTTATTATGGAATCCCAACGGATTAGGCAATGGCGTTTTGAATATTTGACTGCCATAAGTGATTACAGGTCTCTACAAAGACCAATAATCTATTTGGATGAGACCTGGTATGATACCCACGATACGCCGGCAAAAGGATGGACCGATGGAACAGTGCGATGCCAATCAAAAACTCCATCGAACAAAGGAAAACGGATCACGATTATTCATGCTGGATCAGAAGATGGTTGGATTCCAAACAGTTTGGGACTTTCGGCGAAGAACATTCAAGATTCGTCGTTGGATTACCACCAAGATACTACAGCCGAATTGTTCGAAGATTGGTTCGAAAACACTTACTGCCAAATATTCCCCGCATAGTGTCATAGTTATGGACAATGCCAGTTACCATAGTCGCCAATTGAAGAAGGTTCCAGGCTCTTCAAATACAAAAGCGGAAATCCAGGAATTTATGCTCCAAAACAACATCTACTTTGAAGAAGGATATAAAAAACGCAGCTTTTAGAGGTTCTAAGGGCATTTAACATACAGAAGACATATGTATGTGACACAATTGCAGCATCCAAAGGACATACAGTTCTTCGTCTTCCTCCTTACTACTGCGTATTCAACCCGATTGAGCATATGTGGGGAAAACTAAAGAACAAAGTCCGGACCCAAAATACTACACCCACATTATGTCCTTCTGTAATTGCATTAATCCGGCAAAATATAGATGACCCAGACGCTGATTGTTGGAAAAGAACAATAAACCATGTTATAAAAGTGGAGGATTCATACAGGGCATTTCATACTAACATAGAACCCCTTATAATTAATGTAGACGACGATAGTGATAGTGAAACTGAATTGATATATTGAAAATATATGAAATTGAACTAACATATTATATTCCTTATAGCTTTAATTTTAATTGACAAAATTTATTATATGTATTTAAATTTTATATCGATATTTAAATGTTATTATAAAATAATAATTTATTGTTATAATGTAGACGACACTGACAGTGAAACTGAACTAAATTTTATTTTAATGTAAATTTAATTTATATTAAAATTTTTTATTAAATTTTATTGTGAATATCCTTTAATATGCGATTCTATTAAAAAATTATTTTTGCAAATTTAATCCTGACCTGCATTCTTTACCCAAACTTGCCAATACCTGAGATATTTTTACCTAAGAAGTTTATTATCACCATCAGTCCCCTTTTATTGTAGGCACTATATTGTTGAACACACTTTACAAAAACTCGAATATCATCAATAAGGGATATTATTATTAGTTAAGAATTGAAAGAAAGAAAAAAACGTAATGATTTTCAATCTTACCGTATAGACAATAATGATCAGGACCTAATAAGAAGAAAAATATATATAAAAAAATATAATTTATTATGAAAGCGAAGTTGTTCCTACCCTGGATAAAGTGAAAAATAAGCTAGACGAAGACGAAACCATTATAAATATTAGCCGTGCCACCTTCCATAGCGTTGTTTGTAAAATGGGATTTAAATACCGCAAAATAGACAAAAGACAAGTAGTAATGGAATCGCACAGATTACGCACTTGGAGATTTAATTACCTTCAAGAAATTAAAAGATATAGGTTAGAAAACAGATCCATAATTTACCTTGATGAAACATGGTTCAATACACACGACACAATATCCAAAGAATGGGTTGATTCCAGTCAAAACTGTCAGACGAAAGCACTTTCAAATAAAGGAAAACGCATTACCATAATACACGCTGGTTCAGAAGACGGATTTGTCCCAAACTGCTTGTGTGGTTTGAAAGAACATTAAGGATTCTAGCTTGGATTATTATGAGGTTACAAGTGCAGAACTTTTTGAAAACTGGTTTTAAAATTATCTTTTAAAAAATATTCCAAACAACAGTGTTATTGTCATGGATAACGCAAGCTACCACAGCCGCCTGCTAAACAAAGCACCAGCTTCATCAACTTCAAAAACTGAAATCCAGGAATATTTGTTAGAAAATGATATTTATTTTGAATTCAGTTACAAAAAAGCGCAACTTTTGGAAGTCCTAAATTCATATGCAATTAAAAAACAATATGTATGTGATAATTTAGCTGAACAGGCTGGGCATACTGTCTTACGTCTTCCTCCGTATCACCATCTCCATAACCCCATAGATCATTTGTGGAACCAAATAAAATCAAAGATCAGAGCAGAAAATGTTACACCTGCTTTAAGTCCCACTGTTAAAAATTTGATAAAAAATGTAATTACTAACACACCAGTGGAGAGCTGGAAAAAATTCAGTACAGCACATTATAAAAAATAAGGACTCTTACATTTCTATACAAAAGAACATAAATCCTATTGTAATTAATCTCAATGATGAAACTTTGCCTATATTTAATTTCTTAATGTAATTTTAAGATTATACCTACCTAAATAAACAATAAATTATAAATCTTTATATTATAAAATAAAAAATGTTAATTTTTTGTTTTAAAATATATTTTTTTATTATTTGTTTTTACACGAAGAATATTTAAAACAAATACCTATTACTTTATCCATTTTTATTTTGAAAATAAAAATTAACACCCACTTTTTTTTGGAATTTACTTAACAAATTTGTAAATCCGCCGTAAAATAGAACGAAATGAAAAAAGAAAACATGTCAATATATCTATTTTTTAATTTTTTATGACTAAAAGTAGATAGAGCCACACATCTAAACAATTACCCTAAAAATAATTACCAAATCCTTTTAATTGAAACGTGTCGATAAAAATGCGACGCTTTTAAAAACACACCAATAAATTATTTATTTTTGTTTTGTACACTCGCGTTTTGTACACCTCAAATATTTCCCCCAAATATTCTTATTTCGTATAAAAAATTAATTATTCAGTTTTCGACATCTTGTTTCGTACACCAAAAACTGAGGTAGGTCTCTGATGGTTTATAACATATAATAAAATGAATTAAAACTAATTTTATAACTAAAAATCAAAATATTTATTGCTCACATTGAAGATGCAGAAATATAAAATATTATTTTGGATAATAGTGATATTAAAATAATCTAACAATATATGTTTTAACTGTCTGCCTAAATAGAAAAGTTTACTGTTCCTACTTTTAGTGATTTGTCACATCTGAAATATAATTGGGAAAATAAAAAGCCGCTTTACCCAACCAAAACTATCCATGACCGACTACAATTGAGAGCTTCAAATTTGTCTAAACTATCCCTACGTTTGATTAAGCCATGGCAGAATTGCGGCCTAAACGGGAAAGTTTACTGTTTCCACTTTTAGTGATTTATTCCGTCTGAAAATAATTTTCTATATGGTATTTATTTGGTTGGTTATTTGGCATGTCACAATGGTCGGTGTACAAAACGAGAAGCATAAAATTGATTAAAAAATAATTCAGTGTACAAAACGAAAATATTTCAGGTAAATTTCTGAAGTGTACGAAACACGAGTGTACGAAATTAGAAAAGACCCCAAAAAGGGTGTTTCTTTAAAAAAAAATGTTATCTTGTCAATTATTATTCGGGCTAAACCTTTTTGTAAGGCCAAAGCTAGAAAAAAATTAAAAAATGCAATTTATGTCGTATCGCTTTTGTTTCATATCAATTCTTTTTTTATTTTATTTTACGAAAAACATAAGATTGCCATTTAATTTTTTTTTAAAGTAAGTATAAAAAAATCACAAATATGGCCCCGTCCAGTCCTCATTCGATGACCCTGTAGCATTATTTATTAAACTACCTATTTAAAGTCAAGTCCCATCAAACACTGCATACGTAATGTCTTCATATAGGCTATGTCGTGTACTAAAAACAAACTGACTGTCATTAATACCCAACAACGACATAATCCGCTCAAACCCTAACTCTCCATAACCGTCATCCACTCGCTCCAATTAACCGAATCCCTCAATTTGCCTGTCAATGTCAATTGACACACGCACCAATTATGGTGTGCCATGAAAACCATTAATACCCTAATACGTTTTACCCCCTGCATGGAAAAGTATTCCTATTTAAAAATTTAGCATACAATACCGTAATGCCTTCCACCCCCGTTTATTTATTATTTACCGATACGTACGAATAAACGTAGAGTATGTTCACTATGTTTATGCCGGCCTACTTTATATTTGTCTTTTGAATCTGAATAGTTTCAGGTTATTAAAGCGTGTTGCTTCAAGACTTTTATTAGCCAATGTCCGGCCTGGTGCACGCAGTGTGTATATTACACCAAACGTTTCAGCTAGTTTTTCCTTTATCATAACTTCGTTATCGTTTCATATAAAGGCATGAAATTGGATGTTAACTCACATAAGTATTCTTATTACCTGTAAAAAAATTGAGAAAGTTATGTCGAGTGGTTTCTGAGATATTCGATTTTGAAAATCGCCCATTTTACTACTGACTCACTCCTTACTGACTCATCAAAATTATGGGGCACTTCCCAGAGTAGAAACTTGAAATTTGGTATGTAAGTAGGTTTTAGGACACAAGTAAAGAAAACATTATAAAAATTACACATTTTTACTTGGAACGCCCTAAAACCAGGGCGGTAATATCGTATATTTAGGGGAGGTATCTTAGAATTTTGCAATCTGACTAAACCTGAGGTCATAATTGTCTAGGAATTCAAAATGCAGAAAGGATTTTATTCATTAAACAAAAAAAATTGCTGTATTTTACTTGTCAGACCCCAAACCCCATTCGGTTCGGAAAAAATAACTTCCAGGATTACAGAACTTATCTACCTCTATCCAAAAAACGTGGAACGGCAAATTGTAAACAGAAGAGGCCGATATTTTTGGATAGGAGCTTGGCCCTTATGTTACATAAGTTTTTTTGGTAGGATAAGACGTAGGGAAGATATTAAATACAGTGAGTCAACGATAGAGTAAAGCATTATTTCATTGGTTTCAAAAGTTATGAGAAAATAGTAAATACAAAAGATGTAAAGATTCTTAGGATGACAATTTAAAATTATTTTAAAGTATAAGGGTGGCTCAAAAAAGCGTGACGAATAAAACATACATTTGTTTAAATGAAAACACCCTATTTTTAAATTTTTTTTGAATTTTTAAAAATTTTAACTTTTTTATTAATAATAATGTATACCTAAACCCTAATAGTTTTTCCAATATTTAATTTTTCTAAAAAGAAAATGAATTTTAACTTGAAAAAAAATTAGATAACACCATTATTTTTGAATAGATCACTTCATTTATATTAGCGTTATTCGAAGATGACGTAAAAGATATAGAACGGAATTTTAATTAGATGTAAGTTTCAAAATAAACGAATATATTTGGATCATTTTAAATTGAAAAATCTCGATTTTTTTAAATGGCACACCAATATAATATTTTTTCTGAAAGATCTTACAAAAACCCACAACTTTTTATTAAGTATGTCATATACCTATTTTTAATACTTTGCGATTTATTTTAACTTTTCCAATATTTACCCTTCTTTCTGTCTAAGACTATTGCTATAACATTAGTTGGCCATGACAAAATGACATTGTCAAATTTTAACCTGAATCTGAGTAAAAAATTCATAAAATTTATTGTGGGCAGTAAATTAAAAAAATAAGTTGGATTTTCCTAAAGTGAATTAACGATATATTTTAAGGGTGGGGAAAAAATACTTTTTGGAGTAAGACTTTCAAGGCAAGTCCCTAATAAAACGTGACCATAAATCTCTTCAGTGTTAATGGGAAAGGTTTAATGCTAGTGGTAGTATTGAATATGAAAAACGGAAAGTGGTAAACCGGAATGCTACCAATGAGGAAAAAAAATTGGAAATTTTATTCAAGTTCAAAAATAATCCCCGGTCAGTAGCCGTCAAGTGCTACTTATGTGATACATCCCAATCTACCGTTAACCCAATAAAAACACAAATATCATCCCTTCCACATGGAACCACCAAGAACTTCTAGACCGCGATTTTGAACAAACGGTAAACTTCTGCACCGTTATAAATGAAGCAATGAGGCCGATCCAAATTTTTTTGTCTAAAATAATGTTTTCCGATGAAGCTACTTTTCGCAGTAATGGTGCAGTTAATCGTCATAACATGCACTATTATTCAACAGTTAATCCAGTCTGGGTACGGGAAGTAAAACCAAAACCATTGGTCACTTAATGTGTGGTGGGAATAAAACACTTTAATGTTATTGGACCATATTTTTCGCGAAACAGTTAACGGGCCTAGATATTTAAATTTTTTGCAGAATGATTTACCTCAACTTTTCAAAATTTGATAACATTGAGATCCAACAAATGTGGTTTCAGCAAGATGGAGCTCCTCCGCATTACCATCGAAGTTCGAGAATTTTTAAATAATCATTACCCACAGAAATGGATCTGAGGGGTTAGGATTAATATATATATATATATATATATATATATATATATATATATATATATATATATATATATATATATATATATATATATATATATATGGGAATATGTTAAAGATCGGTTTATGTGAATCCCCCTACAAACCAGAAGATATGGAAAATAGGATTCGGGACCGTGCAGGAGAATAACACCGTTTATGCTAAGGAACGTCCAAAGAAAATATAGAAAAAGACTAAACATGTGTATCAAGTAGATGGGCATATTTTTGAACATTTATTGCGCCATAATAATAATTAAAAATAAGTTAATTTGTAGTAATAGGTATTTATTATTATTTACTTTTTCTGTGAATTTAAAATTTAAAAATGGCCAACTAATGTTATAGCAATAGTCTTAGACAGAAAGAAGGGTAAATATTGGAAAAGTTAAAATAAATCGCAAAGTATTAAAAATAGGTATATGACATACTTAATAAAAGTTCTGGGTTTTTGTAAGATCTTTCAGAAAAAATGATAATATATATGGTGCGTCATTTAAAAAAATCGAGATTTTTCAATTTAAAATGATCCAAATATGTTAGTTTATTTTGAACACCCTGTAGCATCTAATTAAAATTCCGTTGCATATATCTTTTACGTCATCTTCGAATAACGCTAATATCAAATACGAGTGATCTACCTTCAAAAATAATGGTGCTATCGTAATTTTTTTGCAAGTGTGAAAATTATTTTCTTTTTAGAAAATTTGAAATATTGGAAAAACTATTAGGTTTAGGTATACATTATTATTAATAAAAAAGTTGAAGAATTTTAAAAGGAATTCAAAACAAAATTTAAAAATAGGGTGTTTCATTTAAACAAATGTATGTTTTATTCGTCACGCTTTTTTGAGCCACCCTGTATACTTTAAAATAATTTTAAATTGTGCATCCTAAGAATCTTTACATCTTTTGTATTTACTATTTTCTCATAACTTTTGAAACCAATGAAATAATGAACTTTACTCTATCGTTGACTCACCCTGTACAGACTGACCAGTAAAGTGCGCATCAGATGATTTTTTTCTTAATTAAGCGGATATTCTACTCTAGAGGGTCAAATTTTAGGTGTTTTTTAGTAGTAAAAAAAGTCTAAATTAAAAAAAGTACAGGCCCGCAAAGCGGAGACTCAAAAAAAGCTGCCCCCTGGCAAAATAGCAACCATGTAAAAAAATCGCATTTTTTTAACTTTGGATTTTTTTTTAAATAGTTAAAAAAAAAATAAAAAACCTCTTGTCAAACATTAGCGACATATTATATTAAGTAGCTGTATACCAAATTTAAAGTACCTATGGATTTACTTGAGATATTATGTCAACCAGGGGGCAACTTTTTTCTTTATCGTTTTTTATTTACAGCGTTTTAAAAAAGCATCTAAAATTTGGCCCTCTAGACTAGAGTACCCCCTTAATAGTTTCACTTGAAATTGGACTTAAGCATCAAATTCTGCTTCGATTGAGATGAAAATTAAAATAATAGCCTTCTTGATGATTTCAAAAAAATTTTTTTTGGTTATTTCTTAAAAATAGGGATGGAGTTTTCGTTTGACGAAAGCGATTTGTAAAAAAAAATTCGCAAAATGGCAACCATGTAAAAAAAATCTCATTTTTTTAACTTTGGATTTTTTAAAAAAATAGTTTAAAAAAAATTAAATACCTCTCGTTAAACATTAGCGACATATTATATTAAGTAGCTGTATACCAAATTTAAAGTACCTATGGATTTACTTGAGATATTATGTCAACTAGGGGGCAACTTTTTTCTTTATCGTTTTTTATTTACAGCGTTTTAAAAAAGCATCTAAAATTTGGCCCTCTAGACTAGAGTACCCCCTTAATAGTTTCACTCGAAATTGGACTTAAGCATCAAATTCTGCTTCGATTGAGATGAAAATTAAAATAATAGGAGTCACGTGATTCAAATAATTATCTTTTTTTTTTCAATTTCAAAAGGGGGGTTGTTATCAGAAAAAGTTTATCTAAAGGCACTTATTAAGTCTTATGCGAAATTTCAGTTGTATAAGATAATTTTGATTTTTGCCCATTTTCTGTTAATTACACTACTGTTGCAGAATAAGACGCAACGCAACCTACATAAAACTTCTTAGTTTTGAGAATGCTTTATTCCAATCACATTTTTTCTGAAGTAGTAAGAGTAGTAAAGTGTGTTTTTTACAAAATCCAAATTGTGCTATTAAAATTTGGTCACCTGATGCAAAGTTTTTTATTTTTGACTATGTATAACTAAAAAAAATATCTGTTATTGAAAAAGTAGTTTGTGTCTAAATGATCTACACTTTATTATTAGGAAAATAGTTTAATTAAAAATAGTCAAATTTTCTTATTAAAGAAATCATCAATAAAAATTAATGCGTTTAAATTCATTTCGTGTTTGGTAAACGTATCCCTAACAAAATGTAATAAAATGAACCGGCTGGTTATAACCTTTTTTTCTCCTCTTCAGCTTCTGGACTATAAATTCTTTAACCGCAAAGCTAAACCAGCGCCCAGATCCATATTCTGATAGTTCGGTAAGTTTAGTTGTGTCCTAATTACGCCTTGACTCAGACGGTTTTGTGAGGGCCAAAATTTCCGCCGTACTAATTGTCGTCGACGGCAATCTGATAATTCCCATACCAAGATACGGTTTCGCTTGTAGATTTGTCCGGTTTGCTGCGAAAACCCAACCCCATAATTCACAGGCCTGCGTTTAAATATGTTCTAAAATGTGAATTAAAATTTTTCAACTTGAAATTTAGTATTCCTGTGGTTCTGATTTCAAATCTGTTTTCCATTTTTTTTCTATCACGTAAGGTTTTTTAACAAAATGGGAAAATATTACAAAAAGTAAAAATATTTATATATATTTAGCAGAAACAAGAAAATTAATAAAAACAAAACAAATAATGAAACCGCGAAAATAATAAAAAATAACATACATTAATCCTTTATTTTTTGGAAAATCTTTCTCTTTTTCCGGAAAAGCTTCTTTTTTAGTTGTTTTTCTTGCATATTCTGGGGAGGACTGTCCCAAGCATCCAGAAAAAAGTCGGCCATCATTCGAACATCCCAACGCCCCTGATATCGCCTTTTCCATCTTTTTTATGTCTTGGTGGAAGCGCTCCCCTGGCTCTTCACTGACATCCCCCCAAAGGGTTATCCGGAAAATAGTCCATATGAGCATGTAAAAAATGAACTTTAATGCTCATGTTCAACCCTAACTTTTTAAATTTGTCCAACATGTTTTCAACAATCCCTTTTAAAATTTCCCGGGTTTTTGTATTTTCCCAAAAAATTTTTATTTACAACTTCTTTAAATGCTCTCAATGCTTCTTTTTCATCTTCCTGCATAACCATCTCAATTTCATGATTTTCATCAATCTTCTTATTTGTGGCCCAACAAAGATGTCTTCTTTAAGTTTAGCATCAAAAAGCCCCGGGAATGATTCACACAAGTACTTAAAGCAATCACCTTTTTTGCCCTAGGCTTTGACAAATTGTTTCATCGGCCCCAAATTTTTTATATGTAGGGGGTAATAAAATTTTTTTGGGGTCCACTAGGCTTTCTCGAATTACGTTCTTGGAGCCAGGTGTTAAATTTTTCTTGGTGGCCAGTTCTTTTGGCCCAGTGGTCATCTCTTGCTCTGCTGTCCCACTCACATAAAAAAACATGGCAATGCTAAAATTTTAAGGTCACCCAAAAGGTCAGTTGTGTTGCTTATAGTTTATCCTCAAAAGCAGTTTTCAAGATTTTCGTAATTTTCTTTTAGCTGAGTAAAATGACCAACCGGAACAGATGCATATAAATTGCCATTGTGAATAAAACAACTTTAAGGCTTCTCTTCGAAGAGTCTATAAAAAGTCTCCACTCGGTAGGATTATATTCAGGAGCACCAAGATAAATAACCAACTCTGATATTTTTTTGGCAATATACGGTAAAACCAGCTGCGGCGAAGTAATCGACAAATTCAGCTTCACGATTTCAACCAATAAAATGTAGTACCTGGAGCCAGTAATTTTTTCCCTTAACCTGGATCCTAAAATCTCAGACAGATCTTTTGGAAGTCCTAAATCCTGACTAATTCGTTTATTTTCCATTTGAGAAAATAGCTGCGGTTCACTGCTTCCTGAGGCAGATGGCTCAAAAATGTCAATCTCGAATCTTTTAGGGTTTAGATTCGACGGACTGTAAGACTTTTGGCGGAGTTGGTACAGGTGTATCAGCATCATGTGGAACTGGTCTTATTGCCGACGGAAGATTAGGATAGTTGATATACTTTAGAATTTTGTGTTAAAGACCTTTAGTATCACAAAAACAAAAATAGCAGTCGTCGACGTGATTTCTGGGTTCCCTCCAGACCATTGGTACGCCAAAAGGTAGGGCTTTTCTTGTTCCTTTAAACCAATGCCTCAGGGCTTCTTCGCAAACCTTGCAGATAACGTGTGGTGCCCAAACTTTATCTTGATCTCCAAGTTTTACTTTAAAATATGCAAAATATGCATTTTTTACGAAATCAGTAATGTTTCTTTTAAACTTTTTCACTATGAACTGTCCCAAAAAATAACAAAAGTCATCAGGTCTATTTTTCAACACCTACTGAAAATTTTTTTCACAATGAAAATAAAAAATACACAACGAAACGCCGATAGATTTCGGTACACAACCCCCCAGAAATAACGCCTGTAACAACATCACATCGATACTAAATAATATTGCCCCTGTCCTAAATCCTAAATAAACCGAGTCTCGGGAATCCCCAACAATATTCTAGGAAGGACTGGTTTTAAAACCCCCCAACAAATTTTCAAATAACCATGGGTTTTTAACTCTACTCAAAAGGGTTTTGAAGAAAAAAAAGCATTTTTTTTTAGTGTTCAGAGATAATACTGGTTTATAAAAAAGTGTACGTGATAGAATAAAAAGGGGGTTATTTCAGCTCAATGTAAGTCCTAATTAGGCGAAAAAAATGAAAATCGCTTAATCACAAATTTTTCGCAGGGCCCGTGAATCAATGCTAAAACCGTTATTTAAACCTTACGTATTGTATTGTAAAATTTGATTTTAACTGGTCTATATAAATATATATATTTTTTACCCACTGTGACCCAAAATAATCCTAAACGAATACTGCGAATAAATAGGCCGAAAAGGACAATAAAGTAGCCAAATTTTGGCAACAATCTGCCTGTCGACCGTGCGGACAATGGCCGAAACTGTGACAAACAACCGTGAACTATAATTCGATAATTCCCTTTTCGGGGACATAAGGCATTAATCCCTTAATGGCCCGACGAGGGGCCTTTACTCATTGCCGTGCAAAATGTGAGGATTTTATTTTTGTTAGGAAAATAAAATAGTTTGTAGTTGAAATTCCGCTAGTTTTTTTTTATTTATCCTTAAAAGTATAAGAAACATTAGCTATGAATAACTTAGTCAATGGGTGTGATTGAATCAGTCAATAAATTATTAACTTTTTAGTTGCCATATTGGTATGTTTTCAAAATAATAAATTATCACCAACAGTCAAACTATTTAAAAACAATTATCAGAAAATGTATGTGCAATCACCCAAAAAATTTTTGGTGACTGAAAATATAATTCATCTGGTGACAGATCTACTATTTTGGGAACACAGTTATTATTTTAAGCATGAAAGCAATTTTTTAATCATAAATTATGTTAATTATTTATTTATTTAGAATAGAATCTGTTATAAATTTGGGTACATTTTGCTAACAAATCATTTAATTTGACATATTTCTTTTTTTTTTGGTTTGATATAATTAATAGGAGAATTTTTTTGGAAAAATAATAATAATGGTGATTAAGAACATATTCCCTTAAAACCGTTTTAAGCTTACCAGAATTATTCCAAAAATTATTGTCATAATTACAGTTTTACTTTTTTTTACTCTTTTACTCTGGAATTCTTGTATGTTTTGGGTAAAATGATTCTTGTTCAATATCAACAAAAAATTGTTGTTCTACTGTTTTCAATAGAAGCTTCGTAATGAAAAGAAAAATCAAAAAACCTGATAGGTACGACTTCTAAAGTTGGTTGCTTTAAAATTACGCGTCTCCCCCCCCCCCAAAAGTCTTTCTTTTCGGTATTATGTAAGATTACAAGGCTGGAGAATGTTTATTCATTTATTATATATATATATATATATATATATATATATATATATATATATATATATATATATATATATATATATATATATATAAAACTTTAAAAATTTGTATAGTTGTTCTTAAAGGACCCTAAACATAAAAGTTAAGGAAAGAAATGCCAGGGAGTAATTTTTGTACATATATTTTAGGATACTTTGACAAGAAATAGAGAAATGCCAGCAAAATTTGTAATTTTTTTTTCAATTAGAAGAATATTTAAACATAATTTTAAATTCCGAACAACTTTCTATAATAACAATTTTTAATATTTTGAAATATAAAGGTGCTTTACTTTTAAGCAAAATTCATTTTTTGACATACCTCGTATAAAATTGAAAAAAATTGATATCTGTTTTTTGCATTTTGGGTTTCACAACATGCAGAACTTTTTATAAGGAATAACTTTTTTTGTAAAATTAATTATAAAAAAGTAGACACACTGTATACATATATATCTATACATATGCGAAATTTTCTTATTATTAATTTTAAAGTTACTAGATGAAAAGCCTGTCTCCGCCAGGCGAGAGACAATATTAAGTAGCCTCTGTCTCCGTAAGACGCCTTCCGTACGGCTAACGGTAAAAAAACACTTTTTTGCTCCTATTTTTGTCCCGGGGGCGAAATTCAAAAAACGGGCTTCGTTAGGTTCTAGCCACTGCTAAAAACTACCACTGTGCCAAATTTCATGATTTTAGCTCAAGCCATAACTTCAGAATCACGTGGACAGACAAAGTTCAAAAAGTTCTGCATGATCTGAAATCTAAAATGCAATCAACAGATATCAAACTTAATTAATCTTATACGAGGTATGTCAAACAATATGAATTTTGCTCAAGAGTAAAGTTAATATTACACAGTATTGAAAATTGTGATTATGAAAAGTTGTTCGGAATTAAAAAAACATGTTTTAATATGCAATTACATCCTTCCAATTGAAAAAAAAACAAATTTTGCTGGCATTTCTACTAACTTCTATATTTTCTACCAAATTTCGCTAAATACAACTGATTTCTCAACATGTCTTGTCAGAGGATTCTAGATTACATGTATAATAATTACTCCCTGACATTTCTTGTTAGAGCATCCTAGATTACATGTATAATAATTACAGTTAAATTTTCGTTGTTCGTGTAGAGATGTTTCGGGATATAAAAAAATACTATAAATTAATGCAACTGCATCTTTAAACATGATTTTTAATTTTAAACAACTTTACTCTTGACTTAGTTCATATTTTTTTACTTACTAAAAAAAATAATATTTGATGATTATATTCTACATTTCAGAACATGCAGAACTTTTTATGAAGAATAACTTTTCCGTAAAATTAATAATAAAAAAGTTTCCCATATGTTGTCAACCTAAGTAGACACACTGTACATTATATTTGATTGCCCTAAAAACAAAAAAAAAACGATTTAATCCATTTTTCCATAGCTTCTTGATTTAAAATCGTTTCAACGAAGACGTTGCACGTTACATTAAAATTTAAAAATGTTTTTTAAAGCAGAAGTATCAAAAAATTACATTGCCATTTAAAATTTTGAAAGCAATAGTTATTACCGGTCAAACCGGAAGTAACACAAAATAATTAATAGGTCGAACGATTCATATTTAGGCCAAATACCGTCGTACTATTTTTTATTTTAAATTAAAAAAAAAATGTTACATAACTTATACAACATACTACTAAAGGATCTTTTGTATAGTATAATTTATTCAAATAAAGAATCGATCGTATTTCCTGCTGAGATATGAAAGAGTGTGACCGTGTCTCAGTTTACGTGATCGGTCATAAAAAATCGAACGAGACAGAATAGAATTACGCGGCACGGCAAGTGACCGAGCGACTTTCATTTTCGCAGGTCCGGCGCGTCGCCGCAGGGCGTCAAGGTCGCCATCGGTCGCAAGATATTTTATTTCCTGCTGAAGAATAAGTACAACATTCCGATTTGATAGTTTATTATCCGTTTTTTGCGATATTTATTTAATTTTTTCAATCGTTTAGGGTAATTTAGACAATATAGCGTTCACCAAAAAGTTAGTAAGTATTCATTAGGTAATGGTGACAGGTAAGGCCAAATAATTTTACCCCGCATGTCATTTTAGGGGTTTAGAGTTAGCCCTAAGATAGAAAAGAAAATAGGGCATTTACCGGGGCATATTCAAATTACGGCCCAAATAGACAGGTATGAACTTTTTCCCAGTTTATTTATGGGAAAATTGCGGCCCAAAAATTCTTGGAATAAATTTAATTTGATTAAGCCATGGCAGGATTGCGGCCCAAATGGAAAAGTTTACTGTGTCTACTTTTAGTGATTTATCACGTCTAAAATATAATTGGGGAAAATAAAAAGCCACTTTAACTAACCATGACCGACCAGAACTGAGGGTTTTTGAATTTGTCTAAGCTATCCCTACGTAGAAGTTATTAACACAATTTTAATAATTTTTAATATGGTTTTTATTACGGGCCGCAATAATTCCATCCTGTTTGGGTCAAACCAGGTAATGATTTATTAAGTGGAAATTTTATTTAGGCTAACCTTTATTTTAGGGGCGCAATTTGGCTATTATTTTTACCTACCTAATGATTGGGGCCGTAATTTGACAAACCCGTTTGACCGCCGCCCGCATGCTCGTCATAATGGAAATAGCATTTTCATTTGTGAAAAACTTGAATGCTTTTTGGTGATATTACACTGCCTTTTAAACATAAGGTATAATGACTGATTTAAAGTCTAGTATTGAATGACGTAAACTTACAGGGACAACAAGTAGAGAGAGTTGATTCGTATATCTACCTAGGTCAGGAAATAACAATGGGCAAAAACAACCAAGAACTTGAAATTGACCGTAGAATGCGCCTAGGATGGGCAGCATATGGTAGATTGCGATACGTTTTTAACTCCAATCTTCCTCTGAAACTAAAAACTAGAATTTATATGGAATGCGTCCTCCCAGTAACAACTTATGGTAGCGAAACATAGGTCTTAACAAGAAAAATACTTAATAAGTTAAAAGTGCACCAAAGAGCCATAGAGCGGAAAATGCTAGGAATAACACTTAAAGATCATAAAACCAAGGAGTGGATAAGACATAGAACTAGGGTAGAGGATATAACGAGACGAGTAGGTGCTCCAAAATGGAACTAGGCTGGACACGTTGCCCGAAACACGGACAACTGGAGCGGAAAAGTGACGAGATGGAGACCATGGGGGGAGGAAAGAGGCATCGGCAGACCACAGCAGAGATGGTATGATGACATTAAACTGACAGCCGGACTAAACTGGTATCACACCAAAATAGGAACACCCTGGAAGAATATGAGAGAGGCCCATATCCAGAGGATAGAAAATAGCTAAGAAGAAGAAGAAAAATGAATGACATGCATCCAGCAATTGAACAAAGCTTCAAAAGGGTCGCTTGAAGATGACAAAAAAAAAGGAGAATTGAAATGATTGGGAATTGCGAGTCCATGAACAGGTTTGAAGTTTTTAAAATAATAGTCTGGAAAAATTGGCATGCACCGCCCTTTGGAACAAAGGTGGAAAATTAGGGGAAAATCTTGTGCAGATCTTTAGCAACTTTTGGTGATTTAAAAATACAGTCCATTTGAAGAGCAGTTTATTTAAATAATTAATAATCGCAAGGTAATTGGGATGCAAATAGTATATTCTAAAGCCAATTTAAACATGGCAGTGATTTAATAAGTCATTTTTCACTTTTTGGTTCATATAAATTGGTAATTCTTCATAATGATATAGATCTATTTTGAGAACGTCTTAAAGCCAAACTATTTGAAAACAATTATTTGTTATTGTATGTGCAATCGTCCAAAACGCAATTAGTGGCCAAACAATAGAATTACCTTACCAGAATTAACCAAAACTTGTCAAAATAACTGAATTAGGTGATACTAGAGTTTTGGTAACAGAAATATAATAATCTGGTGATAGATCTACTATTTGTAAACTCAGTTATTATTTACTTTTATTTTTTATTTATTTAGAATACAAATTAATATAAATATTAGAATACATAAAGAACCATGTCCCAAACTGGGCCCCTAGTGTACACGAATGGTTTTTATTGCAGTGTGTAGTACTAGCCGAGTAAAACAAGAACAAAAATATTTTAACGTATGAACATGAACATGTATGCGAAGTAAGATGTAGTTAATGAAAGCTCATCAGAAACTGACCCTTCGTCAGAGCTGTCAAACATTACAAAAATCTTTTCGCTTGGTGGCTTGGGACGTTTTTCTTGGTGTTTTGCATTACCTAGGTACTAAATGACTGTCTAGTCAAACGAAATAATGGACATATACAAACTTCGGTATACAGAAAACCTACCCACACTGGACAATATTTACACCAGAATTCTAATCACTCTAACGGAACGAAACAAGGGATCATACGTACTTCTATATAACCGCGCAGTGACATTATGTAACAGTAAGGAATCCCTGCAAGGTAAAATAAGTAACATAACTAGAAATCTTAAGCAAAACGGCTACAGTGAGAGACTGGTTTTGGAAACAATCGACAAATATCAAGATAAGACAAAGAACTCTGACTTGAACAAGACTTCACAGGACCAAATATTTATGACAATTCCGTATATTAAAGGAACTTTGGAAAATATCCACAGAATTGCAATTAAGTATAATATTAAAACTGTATTTAAATTCCAAAACACTTTAAGAAGTATTCTTACTAAGACGAGACCGGACAACATTGTCTCAAAAAATGACTGTATCTACCAAAATCCCTGTAAATGTGGTGAGGTATACATTGGGGAAACAAAAGACCACTCAAAATCAGAGTTAAAGAACAAAACATACGGAATGAGGTGAAATTTGATATAATAATAAGACTTCTTTAGACACAAAAATGTATTATGGCAATTAATAGAATATTTCCATTAAAACTCAAACAATTTGGCTTTTTGTTTTTTAATTTTGTCTTTTTTTTTCTAATAATATTTTTATTACTCTTTAAATTTATATAAGTGAATGTAATTTCCAGGTAAAAGAACAGCTATCTCTAAATTCGCTTATAATTTACCACCTCTAATAAATTATACCACGCACGAGCCTCTAACAAGGCCCCAATTCAAAATGTTTTTAATTTTATTTAAAGAGGTCGCGATTTATAACTTGTTGGGGCCCGGCCTTTTGCGCACGGGGCTCTTATTTGGGCAGGTGTATTTGCCACTGCCGCAGGCCAGCTGTCGCCCCCTTAAGAAGCAGCCCTGCATCCCTATTTAGCAACGCACGCTCACGTGGGGATATTAATGTAAAAAGGTATATTAATATGATTTAGATTAAAATTAGGTTGTGCTGGCGGGGTCTCGTTGGTTTATTTTGATGCCTTCAAAGCCAGTTATGCAAAAAGAAATATTTTCGGCACTCGGTTATTTATGAGTATTAATAACGTATAGAAAATCATGCGTTTATAGCTTATTAATGCATGATTTTCTATTAATAAACGATTATAGCATAAGCAAAAAAAATACACAAAACAAAACATTGAGTCTATTTATAACCTTGTCACTCGATACCCCGAAAAAAAATCAAGAAAAGATTATAATTTCCACAATTTGATAAAAAGAATTGTACTAACTCGGACACTAATTAGCGATTAATGATCTTAACATTTAACGCGCGAACTTAACGAGCACTTTAAATGACCTTCATCATGAATCGCCCGTACTGATAATACCCTTGTTGAAACTTTGCACGATGGGACCTCTTTAATCCTGGTCCTGGGGTGTAGAGACTGAGCCTGCTCTGTTTTATTAACCCCTCTGAACTGGCAGATTGCCTAAAACAGAAAAAAGAAGAACACCTGAAAATCCAAATAAGTTTTATTGGCAAGTCTGCCACCGTTTTCAAGATTAATATAAAATATTAAAACGCTTGATAAAAATTAAAGAGATTCTGAGATCGCTTTATTTGACGTTATGTCACACATGATCTTAATTTGTTGTAACTGGTAAATTTGTTTTTAAAAAATAAAAAAGGGTGTCGTGTTAATTGGTTTTAAGTTTTTCTGAAATTACTTTATCATCGAACAAATGTAACCATGTATTATTTAAATTAACTTATATTGATGCTCCATATTTATCTTTTTTTTATAATATATATGAACTTTGTTTCATTTTAAGTTTTTTATGAACAAGTTTCTTTTGCTAAAATACTAGAAGCATTCCAATTTATTATGTGGTTATCAAATGTGTGTTGACAGATTTTGGATTTGTGGAATTCTGTGTTTTTAATGTATGTTCGATGTTCTTTTATGCGATTGGTTAATGGTCTGGAAGTTTTACCTATATAAAATCTATTATATTCACAAGGGATCTTATGAATAATATTCTTTGTATTTCCGCTAATATTGTACGGTTTTGTTTTTGTTAACTGAGATCCAATTGTGTTTTGTGTTTTAAAGATGGTATGAATGTTACACTGAAGGGGTTATTGGGCGTGTTCCCAGGGAGGACTTTTCAATACCCTTGTTGGTAAATAGGTAGGTCTTTTTTAAAGAAATTGCCAAAATTAAAATCTTTAATACAAAAAATTGTAGAAACTAAATTTTAAAAAAATATTATTTAATATCTGTTTTATTTATGTGCAAATTTGTTCGATGACTAACCAAACGAAACCGGTATTAACCACTGCAATTAAGCATGTTTAGTTTTCTTTGGTTATTACGCCATTATCATCAAAATCATAATCATAGGGCTTATTCCATTGTTATTACCACAAGATTCTGATTTTTTTGTCTTTAGGAGCAGTTTTTAAATTACTAGTTTTGGTTGCCAGATTTATATGTTTTTTAAAAACGGTTTACAGGCTACAAAAGGCAGGTTTTGTTCAAAAATTATGCTAAAAATTTGCAAATATGTCGTCATGAAAGTATAAATTCTACTAAAAACACTTATGTAAAGTTGGGGCCAAGTTCCTATTCAAAAATCCAGGCCTCTTAAAGTACTGAGATCTTGTTGGTATTATTAAAATTTGTGGTAGTTCTTGTCAATAAGCTATGAGAGTATGCTCTGTGGCTATTTATGCAATGGTGATGTCAAGACCTGCCGCGTCATCACTTGCCGGGTTAAATATACGCACTCCATTAACTCTTTTTAAGTAATTGATAGAGTCGGCTGTTACTTGATGGAAATTCATTTTCAATTATCAAGAAAAAATACTATTTGTAGTACTGATTTCCACTTTTTATTTTTCGATTTTAACACCTTAACATGTTTCACTAAACATTAGCTTCATCAGAAGGTTGGTATAAAACTACTGTTACAAAATATTTTATTCTAGAATAAAATATTTTGTAACAGTAGTTTTATACCAACCTTCTGATGGCTAATGTTTAGTGAACTGTTAAGGTGTTAAAATCGAAAAATAAAAGTGAAATAGTCTCAAATAGTATTTTTTCTTGATAAGTCTTTTTAATCTATATGTTCCTAAAGCCGTTCATGTAATGGATTTGGAGTAAATAGCTCACCTAAAAATTCGTTTGGGTATTGCAGAGTAGAGCTTAAAGAGTTTACTACCAAAATCCACCTCTCGAGCAGGGATTTTTTTAAGTGGGCATGCGTAGGATGGATTTGGCTATTTGTTTAACATTTTACTGGCAGGTTGGTGGCTAATTTTCATAGATATTTTAAGTTTTGGTTTTACGAGGGTTATTTATTTGGCATCGTTTTACCTAAATTTGTTAAGGAAAATAAAAATAATATATTTTACGGTACAAGACGGCCAGGGCAATGTTATTTTGGACAGGCATAAATTCGTCATACTTTAACCAAAGCAGAAAGAAATTAGGTACTTTCAATAAACAGCAAACATCAAATAAATAAGGCTAGGTTTTTTCTCCAGTTAGCGTTCGGTAAGTCCATGCACCTAAACAAAAACTAAAACTTTACTTTAACGAAGCTCCAACTCCATTTTTGTTTCCGAACCCACCTAGTGGTTATTGATGGTGACATTTAAGATTTTGTTTTGAGAAGGATGGAACGAAATTTCGGTGGGATACCGTAGAAAAGAAGTTTGTTAAGTAGCTCATTACGTGAGATTTGGTCAAAGCCTTAGATATGTTAAGAGCAACGATCTGGGAATCACCGAGAAGAACAACACTTTTTATGCGAGAAAAATGATAAATCTTTTATCACGGCATTCGTATTGTCTGTCGTGGATAAGTTTGTATTTTTCCCAATATTTTAATATCTAGGTGCGGAGTAATGAGCCAGGCCAAGTTTCGTCCTGACTTACGCAGTGTGTATATTAAACGAAATGTTTCAGCGTATTTTCTCCCTATCATATTTCTGTATCGTTCCACAAAAAGGTAAACAATTAGTGAGACAATTAAGAAAGATATATCAAATGGTTGAGATATTCGATTTTAAAAATCGCCTATTTTAATAGTTACTTACACTCATTTATTCCATGACTCCCCAAAATTATAGGGCACTTCCCGAGGTAGTAGAAACCTAAAATTTGGTTTGTAAGTAGGTTTTAAGGTATAAGTAAAGGAAAAATTCTAAAAACTGCACATTTTTTAAAAGGGGGGAAATTTTTAGGGAAGGTTTGAAATCTGATTAAACCTGACTTTGTGAGGTCATAATTGTCTTAAAATTGAAAATACAGGCAAGACTTTATTCACTTAACAAAGAAAATTGCTACATTTTACCTCTTAACCCCTAAAGCAGGCGCGATTTAATGGACATTAAAATAAGCAATATTTAGTCTAAAGGTTAAGTTCTACGTACAGAGCAAAGTATTCTAAAAGAAAAGATATGAAATTCCCTTCCCCCATTTTTGCCTAGAGGATTTACTGATATCAAGAGAAAAAAGGTGCTTGATCTTAATATCATTTGATTGAAAAAAATTAACACAAAGGAACGTGCATAAAACTGTTTAGCAAAGTCTTCAGATATTTCTTTAGAGTTAGACAATAATTTTCATGTTTGCAGAATTTGTGTTAATTGCAATAAGTGCATTTCGCAGAAAGAATACCTGAAATGTAAAACATTGATTTTTAAATGTTTTTTTTTTAAATTTGTATGAATACATACAATATATATAAATAAATTAAAAGTTTCTTAACTTTTTATTATGTATTTTTTACAAAAACAAAAAAATATTTTGTTATTACTTAATCATACTGTTTGTATCCTCCCAGTGGCCGCATTAACAAGAGTTTTAAAACTAAAGTGGACGCTTTTCTTTCTCCTGCTCCTTTAAGTATGTAACATATACGGCGATACACCCCATATCAATTTAATCTTCCCTTGTAGCGCGTGCCAGACCACCCATTTACCATCACATTACCCATAAAAAACGCCACATAAAAAATACTCTCGAACATCCTATTGTATCGATCTATAGTGGGAAAAATACTTTATGTGAAGGACAAAAATAAAATGGAATAGTGGCACTCTATACACAAGTTTTTTGGATATTTTTGTTTTTTTTCTAACATCTTCAAAAAAGATAAGGCTTTTTAAATATTAGAACCTAATTTTCTCTTTTGGGTATTTGTGCCGTTCTTAAGAATTAAATAAAATTGAAATATAGGGTTAATAAAAGTTTCTTTTATCTAATTGGAAAAAAAACTTGTTTTATCGTCTGTGAAACGAGATATTAACAATCAAATTGTACATTCATTCATGCCTGCATTTATTACAGAATATCTCGAAAACGGTTCTTACGATATTTTTAAAAAACTAATGCATTATAAATCAAAGTATTAGAATATTTTAAAAAATGAATTTTTTGACTGTTTTGATAAAAAAAATATTGATTTTTTAAAGTTTACTAGGTCTGTTTGTTATTAAGAAATAGTGTACACTATTTTATTCATTTTTTACGTAATCGCCCTTATGAAAGGTGTTACTGAATAACGAACAGACCTTATGTGTTCTCCTACAAAAATAATATATTTAAGCATTGAGAACGTCTATCTTTTGATAAAGCGTATTTGATATTATTTGGAACAGCGCTAAATTTGGGGTTCATTCAAAATATCGCATCACGAATTAAACTAAAGTAGGAAAAAACGTAATGATCCGTACTGGTACTAGTCCTGGCCCGTTTAACAATCAATATTTGTTAGAGAGAGATTGGCGAGTTTGGCGCAGATGGCATGGAAGAGACAAAGATAAAAGATATTCATCCCAATCTCGGTTTGATTTGTGGACGTGTGATGTGTGAACTACCTTAAAAAGTGTAGATTTCTAATAACTTTTTAAGCACAGACACATTTTTATGTTATATATTTATTTATTTTTTATTTATTTATTTAATTCCCAACCAACTATACAGTTTATTACAGGAAATATAACATTAAAAAAATAACAATATATAAATTTAACAAGAACTCATTGATAAAACAGTCAAATTAATTTTAAATATTTTTATATGTATTTTAAACAGTGATATTTTTTATTTTTTTAATTCTTATTGGTAGATTATTGTACATTTTAATTCCGTTATGAAGTATTGATCTCATTCCAAAATTACTTTTAATTTGAATTGTTTCTAAAAAATTTGTTTGTCTAGTATTATGCCCATGTAAGTTAATAATATTTTTAAGTATGATATTTAAATTTTTTTCTTTTAATTTCAGGGACTGAATGTTATATGTATTTTCTTTTTTGAATAAATACCTTCAGCAATGGATTTTCTTTTTGCACCAATATTTATCCTGAGAAAAGGTTACTTAAAATTTAGTAATACAGAAATATTTTAGATTGGGTGTAATTCATTTGGTCACCAAATTATTCACTTTTTAGTTAGCATATAAATTGGTATATTTTTAAAATGATAAATCTTTCACCAACTATTTAAAAGCAAATATCTGTAAATGTGTGTGACGAGATGTCCCTTGGTGTACCTTGCTATGGCAGTAAAAAATGTTTTATGTTTTTAGATCGTCCTGGACTGACTAAATATCTACATACCTCCTACTTTTGGGGTATAACTATATTTAATATTTTTTTTTCATAAATTACTTTTCCTTTTAAATTAAACCGTTGACCAACTGCGCGCTTTGTTAGGATACCTGGACATATGGGATTCGTATGGCGGATGACTATGCATAGTATTTCACGTATGGTGTTATAGAGCAGGTATACAAACCCAATAACATTAAACCCATAGCGATTTTTTAATTACGCCACCATGTTGATTGGAAAAAGGAAAATTACTTGCAAAATGGGGTGTAAAAAATTCTTGTACAAACAGAAGCCTTTTAAATAGAATTTTTCAAAAATTTATATTTAAGTAACTAGATGAAACTAGTTTTATTATAACGTTAACCGAAATGAATGACGTACCAAACATATACAGTGTCACATGTCAAGTTGGGCAAGGTGGTTGTCTAAAGTACTTTATAAAGTGTCGTTTGTCGAGTTTTTTTTTAATTATTTCGGGATAGTCCACGAAGGCGAATTACGTTGGTAACTGTGGGTATCTTATTAAAGGTAAAATTTGTTCAAATAAGAATGCCGTTTGGGATCCAAAAACGGAAGAGTTTTGGTGGTTTTTAAAATTTTTTGGAAATTATATTAGAGCTTAAAAATATACCGTTAAAAAATTAAGTTTTATTCCCAAAAAATTGGCGAAAAAGGGAAATTCCGTTTTTTCCCCTATTTTTATGGATTATTTAAAATTTTTTGCCCCTTTCAGTAATTGTTCAAGATAAAATGAACGTATGGGGTAAGAGGTAGGTGGGTGTTTAAATTTGGCAAATTGTATAGGTAATAATATACCGTTAAAAATTGAGTTTTATTTCATTCAAATATTTTCTTTTTACTGGATTATTTCAAAAGTTAGAAAAATTCTAAAAATACATTCTTATTTGAACTTTTTGCGCTTTATGTATTGGTGAGGTCAAAAATTTCTTACGACGTTTCGTTCTCGTTTAACCATTGTCAACTTTATAATTTTTTTATACGGCCCTAGATTTTTTAATTTAATTCGTTTGAACCCCATATTATCCCAATTACAAAAATGTATAACACTTAATATTTACTTAACGAATATGAACGCCTAAAAGAAATCATGTGCGTTCCTTGTCTAACTTATTCTCTTATAGAAAATATGTTTATTTAACAGAAAAATATCAATGGTATACATCATTGTATTTAAGATTAAACATCCTTTTTTACAGAAAATACAATAAACAATCAAGGGTCGTATTTAAGAAAATAAAAAAGTTGATGATGGTTTAAGCGAAAATACCGACGTAAATTTTTGACTTTATTTAAACGAAAAATTTCAATAAATGTATTTTTAAATTTTTCTAATTTTTGAATATATTCGCTTTTTTAAAAAATAAACAACAAATTGAATTTCAGTTTTTCGCCATATTTCTAAAATAAAAATTAACTTTAATTGTTACAAATTTTTAAAATTCCCAATTCGCAACTTTGCCACATTATATTATATCTTGGACACACTGTATATAATTACTTGATATTAAACAATGCATAAATTTGCCTAATAAAAGTGGACATATGATATGCAGTGGCGTAATTGTTTATGTTCCTATAGTATTTTCATAGACAAATATTGTCTATTTGAAATGATCTAAAGTTACTCTTAATAAAAAATATTTTGTAATTTTTTTAATTTTTTAATCTTTATAGTATCACAACTTAAAAAAAAAATTTATTCAGAATGCTTAATACCCTATCTTGTAGAAAAAAATTTTAAAAATTATTTTAATACCTATTGTGCTCATTTTGATGGTTTTTAAAATAAAGCACAAAAAGTATTAGAACTGATTTTAAACTTCTTAATACTTTTTCTTTTTTTAGTTTTGGCATTATTTAAGCAGAGGAACGTTATATATATTCAAAATTATGCCAAAAAAGTAAAGTTTTTCAAACATTGCAAAAATGTCATTTTTCTAATACTCCTTTTAGGAAGCTCGAGGCGTTTGAGGATGTATTTTTCTAGTAATGTTTATTTTCTAGGGTAAAATCTCCCAAAAAAACTTTGCAGCACCCTGTATATAAATCGGAATAATCAAAGTTCGTGTCAAGGTTTAAAATCAAAGAAAGTTCGATTATCGTGAGTTAAGAAGGGCATAGGACACGTGTCTGCAGCTGTGTGCTCTGAATCGAGGTCAAAGGGCATCAAACAGTCGCGTCTGGCTCACTTAAAAAGCACCTGGTCCTACTGAATGGCCCACTTTTGTTTAAGAAAATTAGACCTCTCTTTTTCTTATAAAATCATTTTAAGTGGTTGTACTAAACATTAACTTATAATGGGTAAAAGAATTTGGCACAGTGAACTAATTTTTTATTTTTTAGTAAAAACCAACCAAAAATCATCTTTGTTGTTAATGAAGCACTTTCTTTAAAAATGACTTTGAATTTCATGGCTTAGGGAGGTTGCAGTTTTTAAGGTTCCTGTTAAAGGACCCATAGAAAGGACACAACGTTAGCAGCACTTTGATCAATAAGTTTTGTCGTTCTATAAGAAATTATTATGTATTAGGTTTGTCATATTATTTTTCCTAAAAATGGTAGTAATTTTTTATGAACACGTATGAACTTTTATCTAATTCTATCAACTCATTATCAAATTCCTGTTTTATGAAGGCGTAGCATCAGAACCAATTCAAGAACAATTGATAAAATACATTAGGACTCACCTTCAATTAGAACAGTAAAAAGATAGATTGGGCATGGAGGACTTCCAAAAAGTGCATTAGCAACAGAAATCTAGCAAAAATTACAAAATGCAGTGGCAGCTCGTGGTCAATCTTTCGGGGAGGTCATTAGTTAAAATTTCAAATACATATGGCTTAACTGATTTTTAGTTAAAAAAATAATTTTAGGCATTTTATTTGACACAGACGTTTACTCCAAAGAAAAAACAAGTAACAAAATTCAAAAATAAATGATTTAGCAATATTATTTTATTTAAAGAAATATATTTATATTTATTAAGAAACATAACAATATAACAAATAATATGCATCGACATCTGTTTAAACAGAAAAATTGCACAACATATTCTAAAACAAAATCTCACACCCGACAGTAAGTAATATCGCTATGCCAGAGGTATGACGGCAACTTATAGGTTGAAAATAAGCATATTTATATGATAAAAAATGAAAAGGGTTACTAAACTTATCTAAATAGTCATACATTTTAGTTCAATCCTTCTGTCTTTGGCACTTGCAAAATGATTGATTACTTCTTCATTGTAATTTACAATATGATTTATAAAGACCTTTCCAATACTTAAAATGTCCAATGCAGAGAGTCTACCTTCCCCCATTGTGTTGCGTAAAAAATGATTCTATTTAATGTAGAGAAGCATCTCTTGCTCTCTACAGTTGTCATCGGTAACGTACACAAAATTTTCAACAAATGCACTGTTTCCGAATTTACATTACAAAAACATACACCAACAAAAAATAAATTTCTAAAATCGTATATAATCCGTTCTATAATAACCGTATAACAAACACCTTGAAAAATGCGTAATTTTCCTCTTCGCGGCTGTTGACCCAGATCATGCGATTACACTGCTTCGGAAAGCAGCCAAAATCGTCCAATCGTAAATTAGATCGGAAAAACTCGACTCGGCTCCGTTTAAAACAATGCGGTCAATGAAGGCAGGCAGCCCGGTTTTTGGCCAACAAACGAAACCACCGATCTGGAGATCGCTGCGCGAAGCTTATGGAATCCAGTAATCGATCAACGAGTTTATATGCTTAAAATAAACAAGGAAAATTTAAAAGATTGAAAAAAAAATAGATGTTTTCATTTATATCATTATTATGTTTTTGTTCGGAAATATTAGTCAAAAATATTGGGAGGTCATTGACCAAATGACCCAATGGAGGAGCCGCCACTGACAAAATGTGTTTTTGGAAGAACGTCATTTAACCGAGAGAGATGTAATAAAAGCTCTAGGGATTTTTTTGGGTAGTGTGAGTAATATTTTGACTAAAGTTTTGGGTTTCAAAATGCTGTGTGCACGATGATGTCGCATTCGTTAAAAATGGAACAAAAACACATTCGACGGAACTTGCTCAGCAAAATTCGAATCGTTTTAGAAATAATAAAAAATTTTATAAATCGTGTTGTCATTATGGAAAAGACTCAAGTCTTTTTCCATAATCCTAAATCAAAATAGGAAGTTGGGAAATGATGTGAACCCAATACTACCACTTTGAAACGAGTGAAGGTACAGAAATCGACCAAATGTGTTATGGGATGCAATTTTTTTATTGGCATATGGTAAAATAATCTATACTTTTTTAAAATAATTTCTACTTTTACGTATAGTAAAATAATTGTGGTTAACCACTTACTTACACCATGTATGTAATAAACTTATGTTCTTTACAGGTGATGGCCATATCTGTCACCAAACAACCAGAAATGACTGATCCCAGTGAAGATCACTCGAGAAAGAATGTAAGTTTGGTGTTCTATCATCTTATAGTAAATGCTTCCAACGTTGACACAAAACTTACATTATACGGTTTTTATAATATAGATAGCTACCATTTGTTTTATTGGTGCCCTTTAAAATAATTTTGGACGGTGAGATTCTGTTGCTAAATTGATTAAATCCTTGAAGGTTTATCTACGTTTAAATAATCTAAAATTATTTTTCAGATATTTTAAATAATTTTACAATATCGAATTTATGGTAATAATACACGAGCCAAGTTCTTATCACACTTTTTTGTTATAAAATTAAAACAATTTTTAATTTTTTGCAAAGTTGACCAAAATTTTGCCGTTAGAACTGTAAAAATTATTTGTTTTTTTGTTTAACCATAAATTTTTTTTGCAATTTTTGTCAGTTTTCCTTTAAAAGTCCATTCGCGTCATAATGTTTTTTTCTAAAACGGTATAAGTTATCGATAATTTTCAAAAACTATATGAAAGCCAACACTTAAATCTAGGCTTCTGCTGTAATAGTTTTTTAAATTTGGATTTAGTTTTTAATATTTCCTTGAGTGAAAGTCACCCTAAAATCGGTTATGTTTAGATACGATTTTCTCTTAACTCGATTATATTTCAAAATCCGTTCAGCAGAGGCATAGATTATTTCCTTACCTTTAAAATGGTGAAATTTATGCATTTAAGTGAAAAATAGTTACCGAAAAACGTTATCTCCTGTAGGCTTGCAATCGGAAACAACATCGCATCGATACACCGAATTTGGAAGAACCTAAATAAAATATAATATGTTTAATAAGTTATACGAAAATTGTGCAAGTGGGAGTTTGTTAGTCTCCGCCCACCGTCTTCGCGTCCTTTCGCCCGACTCCTAGGGTGTAGCGTAAATGCACTCTTAATATTGAGGAGTAAAATAGAAATAGGTTATGTGTAAAGTTTGCTCAGTAAAGTGTGACTACTTACGATTTTTTGGTCAAGAAATGAATCAGTTTTTGCTTAAAAACTTGGGTGGTGTAAGACTAGCTTTAAGAATGTTGCTTTTACAGAAAATAATTGAAAAAAGTATCCTTGTAAAATTGTATTTAAAAGGTTGGAATTCCTTTTTCTAGGAACCGAAATTAAAAGTATTTAGATAATTTTTTCCATTAAAGAATTTCAAAACAGCATTTTCAGCTATATTTTACTAGTGAATCACTCGGTATGTTGCACATTTAAGTATATTAAGGTATTGGAATGTAGGCATATGGAAGACATTTTGGCGCACTTCCACTTGACACCAATAAATCAAGAGTGTCTTGTCAAAATAAACACTTTTAAACCCCCAAAACATTCCAGGATCTGTTCGGTTATTGAGACCACGTGTTTATGGTTTTTCAATCACTCAAAATGTCTTCCTTTTAGTTAGGGAAAGATACAAGGGGGATATTACATAACTACTATTCTTTTTTTTAATAAGATATTTTGGTAGTTATATGAGGGCAAATAAAATTTTTGGATACGATCGCAAAAAATGTTGAATATCAAAAAAAAATCCGAATCTCAAGAGATGAAGTATTTTCTCGAATATGGCGGTATGTGGAATGTTTTTAAAAGCGATTTTTTTTTCGTTAATCCTAAAGCATTAGGATACTTACATACATACTTTACACAAGATCTGGAGTCACTATCCTGCATAATAAAAATATTAATGCGAATGCGAATCCCTATTGGACATTGTACAGTATACCCAAAAACATTAAAGTCCGTTAACTTACAAATTTATTAAAAATCAGTATTTTTTTAAATTCTTGACTTCCGAAGCAATTTCAGATTTAACCAAGTTGACTTAAATCGATTTATTTTGACGTTAGAAGTTTGCTTTAAAATTACGCACACGTATTTTTGGATGACCTGTATTTTAAACTGATTTTTAAAAATATTTCTTAGCTTTTGTTGATACTAAGTTATCTGTGACTACTGTACCCTTAAATTTTTATAAATAAGTTTTGAATTACCCTATATGATAAACCAAAAATACTGTTGTTTATAAGAAAATTATATCCTTCCCTGGATATTATAGAGTATAATCAAATTTTCCTTTCCCTTCGTTTTTACGTGCAGAAGCTTAATAATATGTAAATTCGACTGTAGGGCCAACTTTTTTAACACTTATGAAACAAGCAAAATAACATCATTACTCCCTTTTTAACACCATTATTCCTTCTGAATGCACTCTTTATGAATATGACCCAGATTTGAACTGGTCCTGCTGCTCTAAAATTGCTGCGACAATCGTTAAATGAGCCTCTTAAAACGATTCGGTATAGTATTTTTCAAGATATAGAAAAATGACTAAAAGTCTCGACTGCTTCTGAGTGCAGTAAAAACCCTCGAAATTACCATTTTATGGTACTATTAGGGTAGGTTGACCTAATTATCGCACCCGACCGTACAGGGTCGTATTTCTACCTGACTGGAATAATATATAAGTATACATGATGTCCTATTTGCCCCAGGTTATATCTAAACGTATAGGGTAAAGTGCGGACCTGAGATATCCTCACTTCTGTTGGCATGGCCATAAAGGATCACTTTCTAGGATTTTTATTACAGTCGGAGATAATCGATATGTCTAGTCATTTTCTTATATCTTGAAAATACTATACCAGGAAGTTCCTCGGGCGCCATATAATAGCCCGTTCAGATTGAATGATTGCGCTTATCACAGCTAATGTTGTTCTTGGAAAGGAAAATACCGCGAATTTTTTTAACTAATCTGGTATTAAATCGCCCATCTCGGCCCAAGAAAATATTTAATTAGTTTATTAAAATATGTTACGAATCCTCGTAGTGTCTATTTTAAATAAGTAAATAAATTTTAATTTACACAATTCCAATTACTACAAAATAAAACAAACAAAACTTACTATAAAAATAATTAATGAAACTAACCCCAACTAACCATGATATTTTCCGGCTCAGGTTCGTGTGAATGCTGTTAATACAAAGAAGTTAATACTCCATCAGGAGAATTTCCCAGATTTATTGCCCGTAGTTTTTTATTCCGTTGAACATAAATTTCTCTAAATGAAGCAGAACTACTTATCTTAATTTGTTTCGCAACTATCGTACTAGTTTTTTTAATTTTTTTTTACAGGGGTATTACATATATTAATAATAATTCACTACATACCAAATAACAATATTCTAAAATTAAATAAATAACTTAATACTAGTTGGATATTAAAATACAACTAAATTTCTTTAACATTATCTGCATAGATATTAACCACAATAAACTTTTCTTGGTAAACCCCTTAATCGAATTAGTCCTAATTTCAAAAAGGTTTTATTGCATATTGGGCCGAGTTAGTTTTTTTCAAAGGTGTTTTCTAGTTTCGTACACTCGCATTTCGTACACATCAGAATTACCTAAAATATTCTCGTTTCGTACACTGAATTATTTAATCCACTTTTTGCTTCTCGTTTTCTACACTGACCATTGTGATGACCCAAATAACCAACCAAACAAATAACATATTAAAAATTATTAAAACTTTGTTAATTACTTTTACGTAGGTATAATTTAGACAAATTCAAAAGCTTTTAGTTCTGGTTGGTCATGGTTAGTTTTGGTTAATTAAAGCGGCTTTTTATTTTTCCCAATTATATCTCAGACGTGATAAATCAGTAAAAGTAGGAATAGTAAACTTTTTCGTTTAGGCCGCAATTCTGCCATGGCTTAATCAAATGTAGGGGTTATTTAGATAGACAGACTATAAATTTCTTTAAATGCAGCAAAACTACTCATCTTAATTTTGTTTCGCAATTAACGTACTACTTGAATATTAAAATACAACTAATTTTCTTTACCATAGATATTAAAAACAATTTACTTTTTTGGTAAACCCCATAATCTTGATTTATTCTTATTTTGTACATTCGCGTTTCGAACACCTCATACCCCCAAATATTCTTATTTCGTACAGAAAATTAATTATTCAGTTTCCAATATCTCGTTTTGTACTAAAAAAAATAGGTTTCTGTCTCTGATGGTCCATAAAATATGGTAAAGTGAATTAAAACTAATTTTGTAACTAAATATCAAAATATTTCTTGCTCACATATAGGATGCAGAAATATAAAATATTTATTTAAATAATAGTGATATTAAAATATTCTAATAATAATAATAATAATAATAACTAGTAAATGAGAACACAGTTTTTACTTTGTTTACTATCACTATATTAATTAATTTATAAAACAGTGACTGCAGTTTCGTAGTACTACTACATTATCAAACTGAAAGCTTTAAACTACAATCTAAACAAACCCAACTTATATATCTTAAATTACTATAATAAAGCGGCATAGAGTGGGGAATTCCGAAGATCGGTATGGTCATTTAATAAGTTTATTGAAGGGTTTTTATGGTACTTAAATATTTCAATCGATTCTAAAATATTGAGTTTTTTGCTTTTTGGCGCGTAATGTAATATTTTTAATTTACTTTCATCTGGAAAAGAGTGTCCTGATTCTATAAAATGGTTTGCAAAATTTGAATTATGTTTCTTTAATAAAAATGATGACCTATGTTCTTTATATCTAGTTATAAAGTTTCTGCCAGTTTGTCCAATATATAGGCTATTACATTCATCACAATTTAATCTATAAACTCCTGATTTTTTAAGCGGAGGGGTTTTTTCTTTTACATTAAAAAATAATTGTGATAGTTTATATGATGGTCTAAAGGCAACTTTCTTGTTAATATATGGGCTATTTTATCTGAAATTGTTCCAAAATATGTTAATGTAGTGTATTTTTATGTTCAGCCCAAAAAATACAGTTAAAAATTCGGTAGAACTAACTCAAAAACTTAAAGATTTTAGCATTCCTAAAAATAGTTTTCTAGTGTCTTTTGACGTAGTTAACATGTTCCCGAATATTCCAAATAAAGAATGTTTAAAAATAATAGAAAATTCACTGTCAAACATAAATGTCAATCCTGTTATAAAAGATGAAATTTTATCCCTTTTTGAACTATGTATTTCAGAAAACTATTTCCAGTATGACAACAAATTTTATAAACAAGAAGATGGGTTAGCTATGGGCTCTCCACTTAGTCCCCTTCTTGCCGAAATTTTTATGTCTAATCTGGAGGAGTCTTTCTGAAAACTAAATACGCAGATAATATACAATTTTGGTATAGATATGTAGATGATATACTTGTCTGTTTTACAGGTAACGATAATGATTTAAAAGATACATTAAATCAACTGAACAACCTACATAGTAATGTAAAATTTACAATGGAAAAGAAGTAAATAACCGAATAAATTTTCTAGATATTTCTATTTCAAAAGACAACAATAGATACACCTTTGATATTTTTAGAAAACCAACATACACCGATACAACCATACCAAATAATTCATCACATCCATTTTCACATAAACTTGCCGCCTACAGATCTATGATACATAGAGCATTCTCCATTCCCTTAGATTATAACAGTCTCACGAAAGAAATTAATACAATTAAACAAATTGCAAAAAACAACGGTTATAGTTCTCAACTGATTGACAGACTAGTGAATAAAAAACGTAAACAAAACACAACACATCAAATATACCCACTCATAAAAACAAAACAAGATAAAAAATACACTACATTAACATATTTTGGAACAATTTCAGATAAAATAGCCCATATATTAACAAGAAACAATATTCAAGTTGCCTTTAGACCATCATATAAACTATCACAATTATTTTTTAATGTAAAAGAAAAAACCCCTCCCTTAAAAAATCAGGAGTTTATAGATTAAATTGTGATGAATGTAATAGCCTATATATTGGACAAACTGGCAGAAACTTTATAACTAGATATAAGGAACATAGGTCATCATTTTTATTAAAGAAACATAATTCAAATTTTGCAAACCATTTTATAGAATCAGGACACTCTTTTCCAGATGAAAGTAAATTAAAAATATTACATTACGCGCCAAAAAGCAAAAAACTCAATATTTTAGAATCGATTGAAATATTTAAGTACCATAAAAACCCTTCAATAAACTTATTAAATGACCATACCGATCTTCGGAATTCCGATATATAAGTTGGGTTTGTTTAGATTGTAGTTTAAAGCTTTCAGTTTGATAATGTAGTAGTACTACGAAACTGCAGTCACTGTTTTATAAATTAATTAATATAGTGATAGTAAACAAAGTAAAAACTGTGTTCTCATTTACTAGTTAAAAATGAACTATCACAAAGTAACGGACACCTCAATTCAATATTTTATAATAATAATATGTTTTAAATATCTACTTAAACGGAAAAGTTTACTGTTCATACTTTTAGTGATTTATCACATCTGAAATATAATTGGGAAAAATAAAATGCCGCTAACCAGAACTAACCGTGACCGACCAGAACTAACGGCTTTTGAATTTGTGTTTGAATTTTAATAATTGTCAATATGGCATTTATTTGGTTGGTTATTTGGGTTGTCGCAATGGTCGGTGTACAAAACGAGAAGCAAAAAATGGTTTAAATAATTTAGTGTACGAAATAAAAATATTTTAGGTAAATTTCTGAAGTGTACAAAACGCGAGTGTACGAAACCAGAAAACAGCCATAATCATATAAGTCCTAATCTCAAGAAGGTTTAGGCGTGTTGTTAAATTCATCGATGAATCGTGCGCACTAATCGCTGTTTCATCAAGCCGTTTTTAAATTAATTGATGGAAAAGCGCTAAAGAAAGATGGCCGTTGTTTTAGTAGTATGCGGACAAGGATAAAACTAGCGATAATCTAGTGTGACGTCACGATAGATTTCAGCGCTAAACCATCTGATGAATTTAACAACACGCCTTTTTATTGCACATGAGTTAGGCGTCTTTTAAAGCGCATTAAAACTGTGTTATCTAATATTTCCCTTTTTGGGTTCAATGGGCCCCCATTGAATCACCCTGTACGATACACTAATAGTATAGGAGCTAGCAACGTTTTCGAGAGAGAATTTTAGGTCAGCTGATTTTTTGATATGTTATCCTCCTTTCTTTTTTGGGTAGACCCTGGGCAATTTGGTTGGCGGTAGCGGTTGCGTTTATTATTGCGCATCATACCTGTACAGGTAATAATCCAATATTTTGAAAACATTTTAAGAAGCCTAATTTTCAATTTCTTGTCTTTGAATGGGGTTTTATTGCCAGAAACTTTTATCATTTCTAATTATAACACACATATACATACTAAAATAGTTTGAAATTTTTATTAAAAAAAAAATTCGCGTCTGGCATATAATAAGCAATGATAAAAGTGTCTGGCAATAAATAAATTAAGTTTGGTAAACCTATCTAAAGACAAAAAATTAAAAATTAGGCTTCTTAAAATGTTTTCAAAATCTTGGATTATTATCTGTACAGGTAGGAAGCGCACTAATAAACGCAACGCCCAGCCAGATAGCCCAGGGTCTATCCGAAGAGGAAGGAGGACAACATATCAAAAAATCAACCGACCTGAAATTCTTGTTTTCCCGACGTCGCTAGCTCCCGGACCATAAAAATACGGTTTTTTAAGCAAATTACTTCCTGCCCTCGATTTCATAAAAATAAATAGAAGTATAATCAAATTTTCCTACCACGTGCCGAAACTTAGAAGTTAGTAAATCCGACCGTAGAGTAAGTTTTTTGGCCAATTTTCTTTTACACTCATAAAAACATGCAAAGTGACATCATTAGATCTTTTTTAACACCAATATTCTTCCCTAATACGCCTTTATGAATATGACCCAGATTTTAACCGTTCCTGCTGCCTTAAAATTGCTGCGACAATCATCGAATAAGCCTCTCAAAACGATCCGGCACCAGGAAGTTCCTCGGGCGCCATATAATAGCCCGTTCAGATTGGATGATTGCGCTTATCACAGCTAATTATGTTGTTGACAAGGAAAATACCGCGATTTTTTCCGACTAAACCTTTCAACAGTGCGCTTTTAGATGGTGATAATAGATAAATGCGGAGGTGATATCATTCATTTTATGATATAATGTTAGTTTAATTGGCAAATTTGTTCGGTGCGACCTTTTATCAAGGTATTATTGTGCATAAATTTAATAACAAAGACCTACTAATAAATAAACGGTATCAACGCGTAATCTAATAAAGCACACTTACTTATGGTTAATTTAGTTTATTTTGGATAATTTATGCAATACTGCAATAAACATAAATGTCGTATTCTTTTTGTTTCAAGTAAAATAATTTTCTTAAGTATTCTTTTAGATTATAAGGGAAAATGTGCACTGCAAATCTAAGATCCAAATTAAGGACTACCTTCACCCATCTCCTAACCGGATGAAATTTCTTTTTAATCAGATATAATATCATAATATGTAAACAAAGGTATCGCGAACGGGGTGCTTAAAAAATTATGGTCAAAGTTATGATTAATAAAAAAATGGCAACATTTTTGGTACTTTTGGTACTGATTATACTTGGCAGTACTAATATACCACTATTTTTTTTCTTTATTTTATAAATTAAATTTTTAAAATTTAAAATGAAAGAAATTATTCCAATTTTTTAGTACAATTTGTATCATTTTAATTTTTACCGGGTGATTCAGGATTGTGGCTCACCACCCCTTTTTTTTCTGCATTTGTCAGCATAGAAAAATAAAACTTAGGGATATCATCTAAAGTCAAAGTATACATAGTGATGGAAAATTTCCGGAATATATATTTGAAAATATTTCCGGAAATATGTCAGGAAACTTTGGAAATATATGGAAATATATGAAAATATAGAAGTAAAAACTACAAAACTCAAAAAACTAAACATTTAATGAAAGTTTATCATAGGTAATACCAGAAATGCTCAGATTTGGCCGGATATTGAGAAACGAGTTAAATTTTCAAAGTATTAAAAACCAGGCATAAAATATCTGGCTCAAAATCTAAGTACGAATGGTGTTTGGTAAGACAATAGCGCGAATAAAGCAAAGTTAAAAGCAAAATAATAATTATATTCGGCCCCATCTCGTAAATAAGATAAGTCGTAGTACCTCCATTCCTGGCGTATGCATCACAATTTTTAAAGTAAACACCATCCCCGCGCTCTCTCCGATCTCCGCACGGCCCATTCGATGTATAATCAGCCTTGTTTTTGTGCGTATCGAATCACATCGATGGTAAAAGTATATCGCGTTCGCTATAAGCTTGTTTGTTTGTTTTTTAAATTAGATACCGATAAAGTGAGTGTTGAGTGCCATTATGCCTAAAGTTTCGAGAAAAGAAAACGCAGTGTTTCACCTGTGAGTAATGCAAGAATTCTTAAACCTTGGAGAGCCTGGAAAAAAGGATGAAAAAACTTGAGCGCAAAAAGCGCAGAAAATATTCGAGTTCGGAATCTGATGAGTCAGATCAACGATCAGAGCTTGACTCGGAGCAAAATTCGTTTAGCAGCGAGTCCTCGGCGGAAGAAGGGGAAGAAATAATTAATAAAGGTAATAAATATTGGTGATCATTTATGATAATGAGAATGTTAGACACTAGTTGGAAAAGAAGGCAGTACATACTGATTATGATGTCAGTAGTGGATGGTTTGCTTTTGAATTTTTCATGTTTATGATGACATGAACAAAAACCACTGTTATACAAAAACTGATTATGTTATCAGTTTAGTATTTTTTCATGTTTATGATGACATGAACCAAAAAACCACTGTCGTGCCTTAACTGATTATGTTATCCATTAGCATTTTTTTTTTTTCATGTTTATGATGACATGAACCAAAAAACCACTAGTATGCCTTGACTGGACTCTGTTGTCAGTTCTCGCCAGTCAATGATATTAAGTAAAGGGAATTCCCTTTTTTTTCAGGGGACTCAGCGAACGAAGCAGGCACCACATCAAACCATCCGAGTCTACATTCCGACATCTTGTCGCTATTGGGTTCGGAGGTTAATACGGACATTCAATATGGTGCTCCCATTCACCCGAATGTGGGAGACCGATGGTTACACATTATAAAGATGGGGTTAGATGCAGAAGGAAAGCTTGAATTAATTAAGAAATATCCTTCGCCCGAAAATGCAAAACATTTTGGGACCCCAAAATTAAATCCATTGGTCAAGCATGCCGCTGTTGACTCGGTCATAAAACGAGATGAACGCCTCGTGAGTCAACAGGCTCAAATTAGTGCAAGTCTCTCGGCTATAAGTAAAGCAATTACCAGCTTGTTAAATAAAGAAGGGGAGAGGATAGCACGGGCAATAAAGATATTATTGAACAATTAAGCGACGCAGGCCGCCTCTTAGCTGACATTCATCATATATTTAGCATGTCCAGAAGAGACCTGGTGTCCCTAAACTTGAATAAGGATCTAAAGGACCCTCTTATGGAGTCAAAAATAGATGAATGGTTGTTCGGGGAAGATTTAAGCGAAAGGCTTAAGATAGCAAAAGATCTACAAGTTTCTTCTAAACAATTATTAACGCAAAACAACCTCCCAAAAAGACGAAGGGAAATTTAAACTGGAAAGGTCCACCCAAGAATTTTCGGGGAGCCAGGAGGGGGACCGTACAGTCAAGCTCCCACGAACCCCAAGTTCACCGTGAAGCATCGGTCAGGACACCAGAAACCGGGCCAAAAACATCCCAAGTACCGGGACGAGTGGGGGAGTCGACGTCATTAGTGGTAGGTAATACAGCAGGAAGGCTTAAACACTTCTATAAAAAATGGAAAGTTTACCCAGGACAAGCGTATTTTGTCCTGGGTGAAAGGTGTAAAAATTCCTTTTACAAAAAGACCAAAACAACTTTTTATCCCGAAACAACCTAGATGGTCATCTAGCGAATTGGAAATAGTAAAAAAAAGCTATCAATAAATTATTAAAATCAGGAGCCATATCCCGGGTTCAACCTTGTAAAGATCAATTTATTTCGAGCATTTTTACTATTCCAAAACCAGATGGCTCGACTAGGCTTATTTTGAATCTTAAAAATCTAAACCGTTTTATAAAAGATGAACACTTTAAATTAGAGGATCAAAAGGTGGTATCCAATATAATTACACAAGGATGTTTCATGTCAAAATTAGATTTAAAGGACGCTTACCTTTTGATCCCTATTCGACAACAGGATAGAAAATACCTGAGATTTTATTTTCAAGATATGGTTTTTCAATATAATTGCCTTTGTTTTGGTATCAATTTTGCGCCGATGCTTTTTACAAAATTGATAAAACCTATAATGTATTTTTTGAGAAGCAAAGGTTACGTATCAGTTGTATACTTGGATGATTTTTTGCTTTTGGGGAATTCTTATAAAGATTGTTTAGAAAATGTCAAGGAAACTATCAACATTTTAGAATCCTTGGGTTTTCTAATAAATTATAATAAGAGTTCACTAAAACCACAGCAAATATGTAGATATCTAGGTTTCGAATGCAACTCTGTGGATATGTCAATTGGTATACCAAATAATAAAAAAGAAAACTTGTTTTGCTTAATTACATCATTTGCAAATAAAAAGAGTTGCTCGATTAGAATGTTCGCAAAAATGTTAGGAAAACTGATTTCAGTTTGTCCAGCGGTCGATTATGGTTATTTATATACAAAAATGTTTGAACGAGAGAAATATTTGGCCTTAATGAGACACAGAGAAAATTTTAATGCTATTATGGAAATTCCAAGTAGCTTAAGTGATGAATTTCAATGGTGGTTACGAAAACTTAAAAGTAATAGCAAAAGTTTGCTTAAGAAAAATAATTTTGTAAAAGAGATCTTCTCGGATGCCTCCTTAATAGGATGGGGGGCTCACTGCGAAAATAAAAATGCACAAGGTATCTGGTCAGAACAAGAGAGAAATCATCACATAAACTACTTGGAACTCTTGGCGGTATTTTTTGGGTTGAAATGTTTTGCAAAGGAATTATCAGATTGCTCGATTTTATGCAGAGTGGACAACAACACAGCAATTGCCTATATAAACCGTATGGGAAGCGTAAAATTTCAAAAACTAAACGCATTAAGTCGAACAATCTGGCAATGGTGTGAAAAGAAAAACATTTATATCTTTGCCTCGTACATAAAATCTGGGGATAACAGGAGGCAGACACCGCCTCTCGTACATTTCAGATTGACACAGAGTGGTCTCTTAACGATTCAGCTTTTACAAAATTAGTAGCGCATTTAGGAGAACCCACGTTAGATTTATTTGCAAGTCGCATAAATACCAAATGTAAATGTTATGTGTCATGGCAGAATGATCCCGATGCCTTTGCAATAAATGCTTTCACCCTTAATTGGAAAAATTTTTTCTTTTACGCTTTTCCTCCCTTTAGCATTATTCTCAAGACATTACAAAAAATTATCACTGATAAGGCTGAAGGAATCGTGGTTGTACCTGTCTGGCCCACGCAGCCCTGGTATCCCGTTTTTATGTCCCTATTGATCTCTGAACCGGTTATATTTCCACCTAACAAAAAATTACTTTCTGTTAATAGAACCCCTCACCCACTATCAACCAAACTTTCTCTGATGGGGGGACGATTATGCGGAAAGCACTACAGATAGCAAAGGTACCGGAAGAAGCTTGGAATATATGTATGGCTTCTATTGCAAAAAGCACTTTAAAGCAGTACAGTTCGGGATTAAAGCGGTGGTGGGAATTCTGTTCTCAGAAAATATTAATCCCTTTTCTATCTCTGTAACAAACATCCTGGAATTTTTAACATTTCACTTTAATAAAGGTGTTTCATACAGTTCACTAAACACGTACAGGTCGGCTATAGCACAAATAGCAGATCCAAATCTGGCCCAGGATGCTCGCATTAAAAAGTTTTTTAAAGGGTGTATATGCTTAGACCAGGGTTACCCAAGTATGAGAATACATGGGACCCTACGGTCGTATTAAATTATGTAAGAACTCTAGACAATGATAATATAAGTTTAGAATTATTAACACAAAAGCTAGTAACACTGTTGGCTCTAGCAACGGGACAGAGGTTGCAAACCTTGTGGCTCATAGAGATTCAATATTTATTCTACCGATTCTAGAATTGAAATTGCCATTACAGGGCGGACCAAAACATCTGCAAGGAATAGAAGCCAACCTATAATGCAATTACCTTTTCTAAAATCAGACCACAATGTTTGTGTTGCAAAAACTCTTACTACCTATTTAGAAAAAACAAAAACTTTAAGGGGAAAGGAAAAAGTCTCTTTATATCCTTTAGAAAACCGCATAAAAAAGCAACCGCCCAAACGCTAAGCCGGTGGATTAAAACATTTTGGTTAAGAGTGGTGTGGATGTTAATAGGTTTAGTCCTTATAGTACAAGACATGCATCCACATCTGCGGCAAAAAGGAAAGGATTAAATATAGATACAATTCGACTCTCAGCAGGTTGGTCTAAAAACTCCAGGATGTTTGCGGAGGTATATAACAGACCCTTAATATCGGAAAAAACTTTTGCAGAAACCGTTTTAAGCGGTTAAAATTTTAGCTAAAAACTATGTAGCGTATTAGATATTAATGTTTACAATTAATTATTAGTCGTTTATTGTTGTTCGTTCCGAGTTTATAATCGTTGTTCGTTTTTTCTATTTTTAGATCTATTAAATATATTAGGTTTTTTTTTCTTGTAAGTACATGCAAAAAAAAAAAAACTTATAATGTACCTAACCTTATAGTTAGTATAAAATAAATAAAATGAGACCTTTATAACTTTGTGTATATATTTTAATTAAAGAATAATAATAATACCGTCGCAACAAATTCTAAATATCTACGACTTATCTTATTTACGAGATGGGGCCGAATATATCGTTAGATCAAACGAACTTACCGTGAAGTTCGATCCAGATTATATGAGGCCCCATCGAAGTAAATAAGAACCCGCCCTTCCGAAACCCGAAAAATTGTTGCGACAAGCTTTGAAAATGACTGATTATACATCGAATGGGCCATGCGGAGATCGGAGAGAGCGCGGGGATGGTGTTTACTTTAAAAAATTTTGATGCATACGCCAGGAATGGAGGTACTACGACTTATCTTATTTACTTCGATGGGGCCTCATATAATCTGGATCGAACTTCACAGGTAAGTTCGTTTGATCTAACGATTATTTAACAATATTAAATACAGTCGCTACTGAGGTTACAACGGACTACACTATTAATAGAACCGTAAACTTACCGATTTTTTTAGCCAGCAACTTTTTCCCTTCTATTTGATAGAAAATTTCGATTTTTGACATTTTAATTGGGTTATTTATACATGAGTGGAATTGTCATCCAAAAGTTAAAACGCAAAAACCATTAATATAAATAGGAATTTAAGTATTAAAAATACAAAGAAAACAGTGAAATTTCTAAAAAAGTAATTACACACGACCATGAGGCACAAGTTGTGCAACTTGATCTTCATCAGTATCATCCCCGAGGTCGAGATTTTATTTTTCGTAGTCGTTATAATTTATGTACTTTTTCGAAAATTATTTTTCCAGTGTAAAATTTGAACTGCACAAAAGTATAAGTAATATTGTCACGGTTAGTTTTTATTCCTAGGTTTGTTTTTAATCATTTAGTTTGTTTACCTTAATGCAGTTGGGTTTTTTAATTTTTTTTTTTGCAGATTATTTTTGGCAAAAGGCTCCAAATTGTATTGTAATTGCCGGGTTACTTCTGTTTTTCTATCACCTTTGGTATCCTACCTTATGCTTTACGTTGCTTTTACCCCTCGTAGTATTCTGTACTAAATGTTATTTGGGCAGCGTGGGTAGGCAACTCAAAATTTGTAACGATGTTGCCAATCCAGGGGCGAGAAAATTCCTAGAATTAGCAGCGATGTGCGTGCGCCCACTGGTGCTTTTTGAGAAGGACAAAGGGCCATCGGCCATGTTTTACCACTTTCACGTCATTCTTCAAGCTGAGAACTAGGAAAATTTGCAGCTACTGGTATTCAAGCCATCTTTATAGGATTTGTGCTGCAAATTTCCCAAAAATCTTTCCCGATTTAAGTTACCTTTGGTTTTGTGTGAATTTTGTTGGTTTGCGTTGCCTTTTTGGCTGTTTCGGGAAAGAAATCTGCATTGCAGGACTTGCAGTTCGACGCCGCAGGGATCACGTGAAAGTGGTAAAACATGGCCGATGGCCCTTTGTCCTTCTCAAAAAGCACCAGTGGGCGCACGCACATCGCTGCTAATTCTAGGAATTTTCTCGCCCCTGGATTGGCAACATCGTTACAAATTTTGAGTTGCCTACCCACGCTGCCCAAATAACATTTAGTACACAATACTACGAGGGGTAAAAGCAACGTAAAGCATAAGGTAGGATACCAAAGGCGATAGAAAAACAGAAGTAACCCGGCAATTACAATACAATTTGGAGGCTTCTGCCAAAAATAATCTGCAAAAAAAATTAAAACCGAACTGCATTAAGGTAAACAAACTAAATTATTAAAAACAAACCTAGGAATAAAAACTAACCGTGACAATATATAGAAATCTCTGTTTTGATGGTTTAAAACGTATTCTTATTAGTTTTTCGATATTTCCAAAATTTCCAATATTTCCGAGACACGTTCGGAAATTTCAAATATTTCCATTTCCATAGAGACGTTTTCACTGGAAATATTTCCATTTACGTTACTAATTATACATAAAGAAAGTCACGTGACTTTTGGCGATATCCGGTCTCACCGGAAACGTCCTTAACTTTCGATTTTCAAATAAAAGACTTTATATATCTTCACATTTTTGGATTCCTAGGAACATTTTGCGTCCAACGGTACCCCACTCGTTTTCGATATAGGTGCTTATGATGGGCCAAAAATTATTATTTTAATATCAATTATTTAAACTAAAATAATTTAAAAAACCTATAAATGCTTTTCGTCCAATTTGATTTTAAAATTTCACATTAAAAATAATCCGTTTTTTCGAATTGAATGATATGGGTTCACCTTGTCACTGAAAAAGCTTAGCCAGAAAGAATAAGAAAAAATAAGAATCAACATCTAAATTACCGACAAGACCTATATCGAAAAAAAAAAATTTAAAGCTGTTAAAATTTGACATATGGGGTACCGTTGTGTGTAAAAATATAGAAGGTGCCTTATTTAAAAATCAGAAGTTGAGGCTAATTCCGTCAAATTTGACATGATTTAATATTCCAAAGTTTTATTTCTTTTCAAATTAAGCTGCAATGCCTGGCAACCCTGATTCTTGACCGATTTTAAGCAGGCAACCCTGTATCACCGTGTTTGCAATAAAATTATCTTCATTTTAGTATAAAATTTATTTGGTAAGGGGATGGGTGCCTATTAGGCAACCCAACGTTTCCATATTCTTTAGGTTTTATATTTTTGAATGGGATTTAATTTTTTTACTAAGCAAAGGTGTAAAAGTATTGAGTATTGAAAAAAATGTTACTTGGTAATTTAAATGTATCGCCTTGACCATAATGTTTTAGGTATTCCACGGGCGATCTTTTATTCCTATTTACATATTATATTTGATAAAGAAAAAATAGTTTTCATCCGTTTTTATCATTCTACTAAAGCAAAAAAGATGGCCCTATACTCATCTTCGTATAATGACCCTGTATATGTTTGTTTAAGTTACGTATACAGTATGTCCGCGGATGCGGTTAACAAGAGGACAAATGGACCAAAAATTAAAAGATTCATAAAAAGGTAATTCTTGATAAAAAAAATTTTGCTTGTCGAAAAAATATGAACTCAATGAAAAAAATAGATTTTTGTCATACAGAGCATCTTAAAAACGCAGAAACATAAAATCAAACAAGAGCAAACAGTTTTTTTGGCCTTTTAACGTGAAATGATAAATAAAATTGATCCAAATTTATTTCTAATCCTGATTTCAAACTTACTGAAGAAAATTTGAATTTACGAAAAATAAAAAAAACAACATTTTTGCAAGTACGTATTTTACATTTACATTTTGCATTTTTTTCATTGTATATTTATTTTTAGTAATGTTTAGTAATGTAAAGGTACTAATTAAGTAAAAGTAGTAAAATGCGTACTTGCAAAAATGTTGATTTTTTTAAAATTTTTCATAAATTCAAATTTTCTATCATAAGTTAGGAATCAGGTTTAAAAGTAAATTTGAAGCAAGTTTTTTATTTATTAATTTACGTTAAAGGGTCAAAAAATGACTGTTTATTTTTTTTTTATTTTATGTTTTTGCATTTTTGAGACGACCTGTATGATAACAATCTATTTTCTCATTGTTGTTCATATATTTTCGAAAAGCAGAATTTTTTATCAAGAATGAATTTTTTTCGTATTTTTCAATGTTTGGTCCATTTGTCCTCTCGTTAACCGCATCCGCGGACATACTGTATATGACATATTATTGACTTTTTATGCTGCTTGGTTTGTCAAAACAATTTAATATTTTTCTAAAAATAGTAAATGACCTAGTTTATTTCTAATTCTAATCGTTTATTTTTCCGCTTAATACCTATAATCATAAATTAAATTTTCTTACATGGTTCTTAAGCTAAAAACGAAATATATACGTCAGAACTGCAGTTGGCAGGACACGTCACATATGGTCAGGTTGCAGGAAAATATAACTGCAAGATGGCACGATCCCTTATGCAGGAAGTTGAAAGTAAAAGAACGTTTACAGAGGGTCACCGGGTTACCTGGGGGCTATTTTTAGAAATGTTTTGGTTTGGTTTAGCTGACATTTCAGAAAAATTAGGGTGAAGTCGTTGGGGTGGTGAGGTTTTATAATTATTTGGGATTCTGGGCCAGTCGCTTAACAGCACAATAAGTCCGGGAGATTTTCTTACTTTTAGGACTAGTCAGATTTAAGCAGAGCTGTCAAAACTTGAAGTACTTCAAGTAAACTTTTACTTGAAGTACTTTTTTGTACGTTAAGTATTTTACTTCAAGTACTTTTTATTAGGAGGTACTTGTACTTGTACTTGATCAGTTTTTATGAAGATACTTGGATTTTTACTTGATTTGACCAAATAAATTACTTGAAGTATTACGATGTACTTAAAGTAAAAAAAGTACTTCAAGTAAAAAAAGTACTTTAAGTAAAGAAAGTACTTCAAGTAAATAAAAATTACTTGAAGTAAAAACAATACTTTAAGTAAATGAAAATTACTTGAAGTAAAAAATCAACCAAGTACTCAAATTTACACGCCTTAGATAGTCGTACAAACAAGTTAAAACAAGAAATATGCGCAACCGCTGCTGTTTCTATTGTATTGCATTACAGCGCTGATTTGAATGGATCCAACAGCAAGACAAGTGTAACTATTACTGAGAATTAGACTTTTTGTTCTTTTTTCGAAATCAATCCTTATAAAAAATCCTTTATTTTGATACCCAATTTGTTGTATTTAATAATGATTACGAACAGCCATTTTTCATGACAGTTTTATTATCGAACGCATTCAGGATACGAAACAGTTTCCAAATCACTCCCGAAAATGTCAAAAACGTGACAGTTAAAGAATATTCTATTGGTACGATTTGACGTTTGATGGAGCGGTTCCCCAACTATTTTGTATTGCGAATGCGTTCATTATTACCTTCATTTGAACGAAAACCCCTGTATTTTAATAGGCAACTTAAACAAAATTCTCATTAATAAAATGGAAACGACATCAAAATTGAAGTTAGGTTGTTCTGACTTGATTTTGTGTTGATGAGAAATTAAAATATTTCCCCAGAATAGGTTTTGGGTGCCGACCTGCTGTAGGCGGCATATGGGTATATGAAAACACTCGCTTTTGACAGATGTATCGGATGCCAACGGGTGCCAACGCTAACCCGTTGGCAACCACAGGGAAAAAACCCATTTTGGGAAAAACCAATATTTCCTATATTAGTTTAAGGCCCAAGCGCTCACCCGAGTACGGCACTGTAGGCCTGTTGCCATAAATTTACATACGAAATTTTACATTATTTCGGACATCGGATGCATAAGATCCCGACTTAAAACGGGACACTTAGCAACCCTACTTGTTTTCCTAACTATACGACTGGCCTACTTTCCAATGACGTAGCGCTCAGTCCTTAAAGTTTTTAGGATTGTTGGAAAACCCCGTTTTGAAGAATAAACCCTCTAACTTCCTTACAAAAAATACTACTCAAGTATAATTTGTTTTACTTGAAGTACTTTTAATTACTTCAAGTACTTTTATGTACTTCAAGTACTTTGGTTTACTTTAAGTACTTTGGTGTATTTTAAGTACTTTGTTTTACTTCAAATACTTTGGTTTACCTCAAGTACTTGGATTTACTTCAAGTAAAATACTTGGGTGGTACTTCAAGTAAAATACTTGGGTGGTACTTTAAGTACTTTTTCAATTTACTTGAAAATGCAAGTACATTTTAAAGAATACTTGGTACTTGTACTTGAAGTACTATTTAAGAGTACTTTGACAGCTCTGGATTTAAGTAAAGGTTGTTTGAAACCATCACATTTTTAATAATATTTCTGCGTGCAGAAATGTTAGCAGATTTGAACTCAGACATAACGGGGATATCAATAAGATCTGGCCTTTTTACCAGAAAAAAAAACTTCTAAAATACCCCCTAAATATACGATATTCCTGCCTTTCTGAAACATGCAGTTCTCATATTTTTTTTGAGTAAATAATGTTTGTTGAAGTCGATTTAATTTTTTTAAAATTATTTTATTTATTGAAGGTTTAAATTGATCCACTCGTCCAATAAAATGTATCTTTTAAGCATAATCATAATAATGATCTCTGCATCAATTACATAACTACTATTTCTGCTCGACAATAGACTTTACCAGCTTTTAAAAACCTAGGGAATTTTTAAATTGATCACAAACAAACATAAGTACCTATAGTTTTGATTTAAAAAAAACTCCTTAACTGAAGTACTGCTAAGTACTCTAGAGCGGTTGAAACTTTATACCGAAATCCTTATAAGCGGCTATTTTCTATAGAAGTTGGATACACAGATTCGAGAGATAGGGCGCGTATCGATAGCCCTACAAAAAGAACTGAGGCGCTTGCTTATAAGGGCTAATTTCTTTTATCGTGAGTATAGAAATTTTATAGAAAACACTGTATCGGTACCTTAGTTATCTCGATCGGGGCTCTGGGTCACCTGCCTGTACCATATGGAACACGGGCGGGCGTCTGTTACAGTGGCGTATCTTAATGCCAAATTAAAAGATCATTTTTAACCTTATATCGGTAAGATAGGCGAATTGGTTTTTGCCTCCATTAAATCTATACGTGTCGGTAAGAAAACATGTATGAGGTGGCATGCATATTTTTGCTGGAGACCCTTCAGAAAGATGTATATGTCGCACTTACATGGCCTAATTGTCCATTTCATGAACTGATTGTCCAGTTCCTGAAGTGGAACCAGATAGTGTAATAATATTTTATTTCACCATCTGGACAATATTTTTGTCCAGTTCATGAAATGGATATACCATTTTTGGACTTGATGAAACGAGACGGTATTACAGAATCTGAGCACAAAAATCATTTAGTTCCTGTACTGTATATTTGGCATTTATCTGTTTACTGTAATACAATGCAATGACCCAACATTTTTGGTTAGTTGTGGTTAGTTTTTCTGTGTAATGTTGATCAAGAAGCATATAAAAATTATCTTTGATATTAAACATTTTTGCCTTTAGTAGTTCAATATAATGTTCATGCCATTCAAAACACCGACTACTGATTGTTTCACTAATTGTAAGTGGACAAATGCCAAATATACAGTACGGGAACTGGATGATTTTTGGGTCCAGATGGTGTAATATAGTCTTGCTTCTCTAAGTGAAAAAATTAAATATCCATTTCATGAACTGGAAATAACAATTGTCCAGAGAGTAAAATAAAATATTATTACACTATCTTGTTCTACTTCACGAACTGGACATCCAGCTTACGAAATGGTCAACTACCCCAAGAGGTATGAGACATGCTCTCTTTCAGAAAGGTTTGGAACATTTGTTAAATAGACAAAATATGAACAGAATCAAGAAACATTTTTGTCCTATTTTATTCGCTAATAACTTTGTAAGTACTGGTAGAAAAAAAGTTAATTGTCTGGGAAAACAAAGTTTCTTAACTAAAGTTTCTATAAGATGGGATTGGTTAAAAATCGCAAAACCCATTACGCTTGATGCAAAATAGCAATAAACAAAAAGATCCGGACAAATGACTTTAGGATTTCTCTGAGGACTTTCACACTCAGCCAAAAAAAACTTCATGCTACGATGACATGTAGTGCCAAATTTTGATGAAATCAATATTTTTTGCCTAATATTTTTGCAATCCGATTTCATTAAAAATAAACAATTTTGCAAATTGATATTAAACCTAGACATTCCAATTTTTTTTCACATAACCGTGAGATCTCAAGCTTCATTAAACGCCTATCACCTTTAACCGCTTGTATCTTGGCAACCAATCGACCGATTGATAATTTTGATTTGTTAAAGGAAGCGTCTTTATGAGTAATTTTAAACCTTATTTTCAGTAAATTTTTTATAAAAAATTCTTGAAAATATTTATTTTGTTTTTAAGCAAAAAATGTTCATTAACTTTAAACAATTGCTGAGGGCGCCCAAATGTCCCATTTTCAGTAACAGAAACGATTGAAAGCTCTTGATCTCTAGTATTAATTAAAAATAAATAAAATGTCCATATTTTTACGTTTCCCAGTTAGCTACATTGTGATTTTTTTCAAACTGGCTTGCAAAACTATTGTGCAAAAACTATCAAACTGAATTTAACAAGTTTTTTTTTTGCCAAATATGGAAATATTTAGAAGATCTAAAAGGGCCAAATAATCACGCACAAAATTACGCTTTTTTGTCTTTTTTGCTATTTTGCAAACATCATAGTGCATTTTAAAAATTTTAATAAATCCTATAATCTATTTTGATGGTTCATAGCTTCTAGTATGGTTTGTAGAGAAAAACTATAAAAAGAGTAAATATTTATAATTACATTTTCTACATCTGTAGATGATAGTTTTTCTCTACAAACCATACTTACGAAGCTATGAACCATCAAAATAGATTTTTTTAGTTAATCAACACTAGAAATCGTAGCAAAAATATAGAATGTCGTTTTGGAAAATCGTCGATTAGTGAAAAGAGATTTAGTAAAAGCAATATTTTTGATAAAGTTTTGGGTTTCAGAAAGCTGTGTGCACAGTGGGTGTGCGTTTCAGAATGCTATTTTTTCCGCAAATTTTGGAGCGTTCTCACAAGGATAAAAACGATTTTGTCGTTGGTTTATCCCTATTAGTGAGAGTTGGATCTATCACCATGACCTAAGTCAAAACAGAAGGCTGAGGAGTGGTGTGAACGGAGTACTTCGGCTTAAAAGGCCAATCAGGTGTTAGTGTCAGGTTTTTGGAATGCAAAAGGAGTTTTGTTTTGTGAAAAACCTCCCCACTGGTAAAACAATAAATTTAAATTATTATCATAACCTTTAAAACTAGCTGAATGTAAATATTCGCAAGAGAAAGATCTGGTCTACAGAAGAAAAAAGAAATGTTTAATCAAGACAACGCACCCTCTTACAGAACCAAAAAATGATCTCGAAAGTCAGCGAATTTAAGTAAGAATTGTTTCTTAATTCATCCTATTCGCCAAATTTACCTCCCTCTGACTTCTGGTTGTTTTGGCATCTCGGGAAACGATTTTCATCATAAAAAGAGGTAATAGCAGCTGTAGATTCTCACTTCAGGTATGAAATCCATTAATAAGAAGATTACTGGAACAAGTGTTTTAAACTTTAGAGAGAATAAGTTAAACAATAAAATGTATTTCAAACCTAAACGGCATAAGTTGTTTAACAACATAGTATGTACCAGGTGTTCCATTATCGATAGTTTTATAGGATATCTTCGTAATTATTAGTGCTATCAAAATGTTTTTTTTTGGGTTAAACTTGAAATGGTAAAATCGAAGTTTGAAAATTTTCACCCTGGGATACAGGGGAAAAAAAAAAAAAAGTCAGTTTCAGAATGACCCTATATTTTTATAGTTAAAAGAGATACAGATAAATGTTTTATACCAAAGACAATTGTAGTTATCACTATAGACGCCCAGTCTCTTTGTAAAATTTTTTTTGCCGACAATCAATTTTATTAGAATTTTAAATTTTTTTACCCTGAGGTATCTCCGCGTTGCCTTTTTGACTTCTTACTATGTCTAATCTATTTAAAGCGTAGGCCCCTCCACTTTTTTTGTTGCAAAAAAACAAATTTTTTTTGCACAGATATTAGTCGAGGAAACAAGTAATGCACGATACTTTTTTTGTATTTAGATGGTTTAAATGGGGTTTTTTGGTATTCAATTCGTATGAACCTCAAAAACTTTGTGATCAAATGTTATTAACGGGACAAAAAAAACCCCCGTTGTGCATTATAAAATTAAATTTTTAAATGATTTTATATTTTGTAATTAAAAAAAAATATAAAATTGTAAACTTATAAATGCTTTTTTAATACACAAACCCTTTTTTCCCATTTCCCATTAATTAAATTTGTTTATTAATTTGTAGCCGTTTATCCAACCAAATGCAAAAAACCACAAACAAATCCAATCTAAAAAAAATCCCGTAAGGCCTATTTGAGGGCGGTCGCTGGCCAGTACACCACCGCTAAAGTGATTGTTTAATATAAAATAACATTCGAGGTTTTAAATTTAACTTTTTTAAACAAAAAGGTAATAATTGTGCAATTGGGCATCATTTAATATGAAATATAAATACAGAGTTTTTAAAAAAGCCCGGGGAATGGAACTAAAATTTTCTATAAGTTGGCTAGTGACCCCAAGGGGGTTAAGGAAAAGCTGCAAAAAAAAATTTAAAAATTTTAACAATAATATAAATCAAATTACAGGCCCTAAATTTTTTTAAAAAAAAGCAAATTTTGAGCAATCTTATAAGTTAAAAAAATAATCGTCACATCGTTTTTATATTTATTGTACTTTTAATATAAAAATTTATTTACGTAGTATAAAGGTTGTTTGGGGCTAAATTGTATATTTTTAAATATTACGCAAAATTTCCTATTTATTAAGAACAATAAAAAAGACAATTTTTTATTTTTAAAAATTTGGTAATTGTTTAAAATCACGCCCCCCTTTTTTGGGGTGTAAAATCAACATGAATTTTTTTTTTTAATTTGAAAATATTTTTTTTTTTAAGTTTGTCAAATATAAAGTAATAAGAAAAAAAAAAATTTAAATTTTTTGATTAAAAAGTCTTTTGGAATTTTTTTGTTAAATTTTAAAATTGATATAAAAAAAATAAATTTTTTTTTCATAAATATGAAACAAATTACTAGAAAACTAAACTTAAATGAATTATTTTCAAAAAAAAAATGCATTCATTTAAAATTTCTTTAAAATTAAAAAAATTTTTTTTTTAAATCTCGAGAAAAGGGGGCAATCGATTTCAATTCAAATTTTTTTTGCAGTACAAACAGGAGAAAACCCAATCCCGCCCCCGTTACCTTTCACTTTTTATTAAACTTACCCATTATTCAGAGGTACCGAGCATAGATAAATATACCGATTATTTAAGCAGGGGAAATAAAATATAATTGAATAAAAAAAAAAATAGCCAATCAAAATTTACTCGCGACCTAAATTGTTTCCCCTATTTCCCAGTGTAGTGGCTTCCAATCCCCCGGGGCCCTTTAATTTTTTAAATTTTTTCAGTCCTAAAAAAAAAAAATAGAACCTTGTTTGTAATCATAAGGAGTAACCGCAACAACTGCCTGTATTTTTTTACAATTTACAAAAGGTGAGAAAAAACATGCAAATATGAATTTTTACTAATTTTCTCGCAAAAAAAAAGATGAGCATTGCTTTTCGTTTTTTAAAATTTTTAAAAAACACCCCATTTTTGGAAAAACCAAATCTGAATAATTGCGAAAATTGTAGTTGTATTAAAAGTTACTTCTCACTGGGGATTTTTTTTTTTTAAAAGGTCCTTTTGGAAAAAAAAAAAAAGTTCATTTTCATCCCTAAGAAAGGGTTTTAAACCAACCCCCCTGGTCATGTGTGGGGGGGAATCCCTTTTAAAAATATAAAATTGTATACAACTTCAAAAAATTTTTTAAAAATTGGGTTTTTTTTGGGCATGTTTAAAAAAAATAAAGTTTATGATAATCAACTTTTTAAAGGGGGGAACTACCCTTATCAATAGGAAAAATTAAATAAAATACACTTTTTTAAAAAAAATCTTGTTGGTATTTTTTTTTGGAAGTTTTAAATCAAAAAGGGGGGATATTCATCCACTAAAATGTGAAAATCATATACGACTTAAAACTGTAAAAAAAAAATTTTGATGTTTTAGGATATCTCAAATATGATGGACAGTTTAGAATGGTTTTAATTAAAAAACTACTAAAATTAAGGGAAAAAAAACCCCCTTAAAGAAAAATTGAATAAGATGTTAGCATGCAAAACATTTTCCCATATTTTTTTTCCCCCCATGTATAAAAGACCATCTTAGGTTTTTAAGTTCATTTTTTTTAACAAAGCTAATTTTTAAATAAATTTATCCCCTTAAACTATAAAATAATATAAAACTTTTAAAATATTAAAAAATATATTTGGATGTTTTAGAATATCAAATATAACATGTATTTTCTTAATTTTAGGGGTAATTCCCCCCTTCAGGGGTTTTTTGGTTAAAAGTGATCTCAAAAAATTAGATACACCTGCTTTTTTCTTGGATCAAAAAAATACGAAGATAAGACTTTTTTTGTGAAAGCTAGGATTTCATTCATTTTTTCTCACTGATAAGGGTATTTTTATTTTTTATTTATAGAGGTTAACATCAAAACAATCCTAAAAATCAAATCTCATTTAACCAGGTTCGAAAAGTCCCATGAGCAGAGGTAATTCGATAAAGAAGTGCCGGGACCTCATTGTAATTCTCAATAATAGAGATTTCTCACTTATCTAGGTCCCACTTAACCAAGTTTCACAGTACTTTAAACCACAGTAAGCTATGAAACAGAAGCTAATGTTGTAGAAAAAAATTATGTTGACATTCTAGCTGGAGTTTTTTAAAAGCACTAACAATTACGAAGATCCTCCATAAAATTGTAAAAAAAGGTACACTCTGTACTATAACAAACTAACTATTTAATCCAGTTTAATTTAAAGTTAGTATAAATTATTTCGGATCTACCATGTACAGTTATGGTAAATTTAAAAAAACCTTCGTTAGTTTATAGACATAATTAATTTTTAAAAAGGTGTTTCGTTACTATAAATATTAACAAAACGTGAGTGTTATGCAGGTTGGTTAAGGTCAGTTGTGTTTACAAAAAGTTGCAGACAAGATAATTAATTCATCATGAAATCTTTGTCCTACTATCACTAGAAAATAGAACATCAATAAATACGTTTTATTTAAGTGCCTTAGCATCAATAATAAAGTCATTTGGTTTTAATGTTGAGATACATTTACATACAGGGTGTCCAAAAATTAATTAACAATGTTTTCAGAGCGTATATTTCACATAAAATAAGACGAAATGTTTGTACACAATAAAATTTTACCTTAGACACTAAAATAAAGTACTTTTTCACGACAAAAAATCTTACCCCAGTTTTTTCATATATTCTTTAAAAATTTTATAAATTTTCACTTTTTCTTCCAGTCCGACTGGTTTTTTTCCTAAGTACTAACATAACATGCGACTTAAAAATCTGGAGATTGGAAGGGGAAGGATATACCATATCCCTGCAAACATTAGAGTCCATAGTATAGAATCACTAGGTGTGGACCGAACAGAGAGTTCGGAGCTTCTCCAGATGACTGTTAAGGAATACATAAGAGTAGCATTTTGTGTTGCTCTATTGGGAACAACTAGGAAAGACAGCTGTCAAATTCATCCTGTTACGATCGTTTAGGATGCCGATATCACAACCTTTTATGGGACCTTTTTTGTGTGCAATGCCATTTTACCTTCTTAAGTGCGATTTTTTTCGGATATACAGGGTGACTTATGAACAAGTTTTAACATGTTTTTAAATTTTATTTTTGTAATGTACAGGGTGGCTCCTTGTCGTTGGATTTTCAGGGTATTGAAAAACTACAAGATATAGAGCAAATCAGATGCAATGTTCTCGAGTTCGATTTTCGAAAAAACTGCAACAATAAAAAAATCTTGGTTAACTTGGTCCCTCTCGGAGATACAGGGCTTTTTCAAATTTTGACGATTTCAGTACACCTTTGTATCTCGATTGTTAGTTAAGATAGAAAAAAAGGTAAAAAGCATTTTTATGTAGAATCCAGTGGCATACTTTAATTATTTTTATGAGTTATTGTTTTAAAGGTATAACACAAAGATACCTTTTTTTTAATGGGACATCCTGTAAATTATTTGAGTATTTATTTCCCAATAAAATTGCATCTATTGATATCATACAATTTATATCTGTTTAAAAAAATGCTTATTTGTAAAAAATTCAAGGAAAATCTCATAGGATTTAAATATTGCACAGCTTGTATAAAATTAAGTATCTACATTGCAATAAATTGATCAATTCCTAAGTTAATTACTTTAATAAAAAATAATAATTTTATTTTTAAATTAGTAGCTAACTCCCCCTTTTTATTCATTTTGAATTTCAGTTAAGTCAGTACGCATTTTGTTTAGTAGAATGCAAGTGGACTTAAAAACAAATGATGTATAGTATAAGCAAGAAATAAGAATTGCATTCTGCCATGTATTCGTATTCTTATATTTTTATTCAAATAAAATGGAGTGTGAAAACTAAAATATTATAATATTATCAACAATTATATTGGGAGCGCGAGAAAAAAGTGCAAATGCTTTACTGATGTATTTCGCTAGATATCTGGAAAGAAAGCAACCAAGCAATAACACTTTTAAAAGACTAGATAAGAATCTAGTTGCCCATGAATCGTTAAAAAAATACTAAAAGATAAATAAATAAATGATAAATAACAATAAAATAATAAAAATTAAAAACAACTGATAAAAAAACTAAATAAACAATAAAAATCTTGTACAGGGAGAATAAAAATTAAATACTGTGTTCAGATTCTTGATAAATGTTTTCATAAATTTAGTTTCTTTTTACAAATAACCAATTTTTTTGGTAATAAAAATCATGTGTATATTATTATTAATGCTGTAATTTTATTTTAAAATAAATAGTGAAATAATATATAGAGTGTTCCATTTTAAAAAATCAACTTTGCATTATATCTTCAAAACTGTAACCAATACAAAAAAAATGATTCTATGTAAATTTTTACACAAACTTGCTTCTTACTTTTTTCCCCTATCTTTGCAAACAACCTAGATACAAATTGTATATATATATATATATATATATATATATATATATATATATATATATATATATATATATATATATATATATATATATATATATATATATATATATATATATATATATATATATATATATATATATATATATATATATATATATATATATATATATATATATGCGTAAGTTGCCCATTTTTTCCATTTTTTGCATCTACCTATATAGTTCCTGTGAATAAGCAAACATAGATGTAAACACAAAAATGCGTTTATTTAGTCAAGTGGTAGTCTAGGTAAAGATATACATACTACTATAAATTCCAATGCTTTTGAAAAAGATCACTCAATGACAACATATCAGTAAATACCCGTGAATGGCACTTAAAACCTTTAGGAATGCACCTAAAAAAGCTTATACCCTTACTACCACCCTACAGTACTATAGATCCGTAATAATAAATCTATTGGCGGCACCGAAAAAAAGACGACTAATTCGCAGGTTCTGTGTCTAGGCACGTTTTTCGATTCTTGGTTCTTTCTCGATTCCACTAAATGTCTTTTTACCTTTTATTGTCAGAAGGGTAGTTTATATTTTTGTATTACGCGCCAGGTGAGGTAAAGGTGGTAATTCATAAAGAGAAATTGAAGTTTTTGGAGAATTTTGCCCACCCAGACGTGCTTTTTTCGAACGGGATTGCGACACTCTTATATTAAGCATAATGGACTATTATAATGTACCTGTTTCTTGAATTTGAAAGAATACCACTCTAGATTTATTGGGGCTATTTTTAAATATTTTTAAAATTTTATTTTTGTTTCTCACGGTATTTTATCCATAAAATTAAAATGTCCTTGTATAGTCTAAGCAATAAGTTAAAAGTGGTGAAAATTAGAGATACTGCTCCTAAAAATACGTGTGATAGGGCATTCGATCCGGAATAATGTCTGACAAATATACAGGAAGCGTTCAATAGCACATAAAAAATTGCAAAGCTATAAACAATTAAAGATTAAAAAAGTAGTGTTTCGCCGATTTCTCATAAACTATTAAGGGGGTATTCTAGTGTAGAGGCATGAATTTGAGGTGATTTTTGGAGTGCCGTAAAAAAAGACAAATAATATTTTTACTATTCATTTTTATGAGCTATTTATTAACATTACAAAAACACAGAGAAAAATTAAAAAATAAAAAAAGTTGAAAATTCAAAAAATTAGCAGGTGATAAAGTTGGGGTCTCAAAAAATTGGCCCGTGACCATGCCCACGTTTCCAACCCAAACAAAAAAGGTTATCAATGTAGAGTAATGTTGCAATGTCCGAAACTACGGAAAAGTTGAAAAAAAATCACAAAATGGCGGCTGCCTGAAAAAAAAAATTTTGTACCACTTTTTTGACTTTTTGAATTTTTTAAAAATAGTAAAAATTGAAAAATTGGTAATGCGGATAGTTCCAGACTTGGACAAGTCTATAAAAAAGACTCTCAAAAAATGTTAAGTAAATCGGTCCAGTAGAAGTAGAAATCGTGGGCATGGTCACAGGCCAATTCATCAGCTGTTAATTTTTAATTTTCGCCTCCGCGCGATCTTTATGGTTTCGCGCGCGGTTTTAAAAACCGACTCTGTCACACTAAATCTTTTTTTTTAAGTATTGAATATTAATTAAAATTTTTAAACAAATTATGGTGTATACAGAACACTTTAAAGAATTGATTACCGTTAAAAATTTAACTTAAAGTTAATATTTCAACCTTCTTGTATACATACTTAATAAAATTACTCCAGTTTAAAAAAGTTTAATACTTTATTTATAATAATTTTGTAACTTAAACAAAAAATGCAATATTTTGCAATTTTTGTTCAAGCTTCAAAATTGTTATAAACAAAGTATTATATTTTTTAAATTTCATGGCGTGATCTTCTTAAATAGGTAATAAGAGGGCTCTACCAAGCGGAACATTTTCAAGACTATTATTTTAACATTTTTTTTTAATCTACAATAAAGACAAAAAATCAAGACAATTTTGTTAATTAACAGTTGCCTACCTTGTTAAAAAACTAAGAATACCTACACCATAATTTGAAAAAAAATATATTTAATTCAGTAACTTAAAAAAGGGAGGCCATTTTCAGCGTTAAATTAAAATTATAGATAATGGCGATGAGTTCCGGGAATCAGGCGTTTTGTTTTAACTTCCTTCTCTTTTAGGATCTTTTTTTAACATTTCTAAAATGTGCCAATAAACGCTTGTGATACATTTGTCTAGACATTATTTCTGATTAGACTAGTAATGGAGTATGGAGTATGGCGTAAATGTATATGATATCAACTTCGTTTTCGGTAAAGTAATACCTATACCCAAATTCACGTGCAAAAAGTTATGAGTCAAGCTTAAAAAGATAAAGTTTCTTCTGCTTTGTTTTCTTATTACAGGTTTGCAAAAAAAAATTTTTCGGGCTTAAATATGTGACATTTTGACAGAAAATTTAATTTTTAACAACTTTTCTGTAAACGGATGTGTACAAAAAGTACATAGAATTTAAGTTAAAAATAAAAAACTGAGATAAGTGAACAAATTTGCCTCTATCTCAAAAATTTACCATATAAATGGTAGCACTCCGTGGTTTTGCATATTTTAGAATCAATTGAATGTATGAAACAATAAAACTCCTCTAAGGTAGTTTACTCGCGACAGCCGTAGACAAAAGTGTCGCCTTATAGTAACTAAAGCCCGACTTGTCTGCAGGTCACATCGAGATTGGGATGAACATATTTTATTTTCGTCTCTTCCATGCCACCCGCGCTGAACTCGCCCCTCTTTTCTAACAAAAATTGATTGTTGAACGGGCCGGGATTTCCTTGATCCCGACTCATCCCTGCATTCGGGATAATTTGTTTTCTTCCTTGTCTTTATCATTTTTTATTTTCTTTTTTCGTCCGTATGTTTGATGGAAGGCTTTTTTCGGCTTCGCCTTCATGTTTTTATTTTGGGTGTCTACGCTATTAAAGCTATTATGGCCTCGTTTATTATTCTATGGATTTTTCTGAATGGAAAATTGTCGTTTCTCAAAGTTCCTATCTCTCCTTCCCTATTCTTGTGTTTTTGTTTTTATATTGAAGAATTTTCTAGCTATATGTAGGTGTCTTAGTCTGTTGTATTGTATAGTCCGTACGTGGTTATGTTTTGGTGACATAAGTTAGAGGTTCTTAATGCTGGAAAATATTATTTTTGTAGGAGACTGTACACAATACATGAGGTCTGTTCGTTATTCAGTAATATTTTACACCAGTTTACACTTTTTGGATCCACCTAGTCCTAAAATACACCTCCCATAGGAGCAAAAAAAAAAGAATAAAATAGTGTACACTATCCCTTAACCACAGCTAACCAGACCTATGTAAACTTTTAAAAAATCAATATCTTTTTAACAAAATGATTTTAAAAAATCTTTTTTTTTAATTTTCTATTACTTTGATTTATATTGCAGTAGTTTTTAAAAAATATCGTATAAACCGTTTTCGAGATATTCCGAAATGAATGCATGGCTTTCATACATAACAGATATCGACAATTTTAATTATGCACGATTTAATTGTTAATATCTCGTTTCACAGACGATGAAAAACACTTTTATTAACCCTACATTTTAATTTCGTTTAATTCTTAAGAAAAGTCATTTTACGAGTGAAGTACCTTAACGTTGTAGTGCCTTTTACTCCTCTTTTTTTGACTTACTCAATAGCCTAAATCCTTTTTAAGCCTTTTCTTCGCTATCCCCCAGAGATCGGTTAACTTAAACCACTTTTTCTTATGCAATCAAATTGAAAATTTATTCCTCGAAAGCTCTTATTCCCCAAGCACTAAGCCTAAATACATAATTCTAGGGGTAGATTTGGGGCAAACGTCGCTGTAAATTTTTATTAGCCGGCCTAAAACACGCGATGTGTCGTGAACTGAAAATGTTTTTAAATTTCATCGTATTTTATACGTAAAAATGCCTTATTGATTATAAATATATTCATAAATTATGGCCGACAAATTAAGAAAGGGAAATATTTTAAAATAAAACCAAAATTTAAAAATTCACAGATTTGGATGTTGCTTGATCGAAATTCATTTTAACAAAGTATGTTAAACAAAAACACTATTTTTTGTTGCAAATTTCCACTCATTTATTTATCTTAGCCTTAACATGTATCCCATTAAAAAACCGTTTTAAATTATCACTGATATTTAACATATATAGTAGGCTGGAGCGAAAAAATAAAATTTTGATTTTTACTTAGGCTTAGTTTCTAAAGTTGCTATTAATAAGAAAGTTTATTTTCCCAAAATTTTAATTTTTTCCAAAAGTAGCTTCAGGTGCCACATTAAACTTAAAATTTAAGAAAAACGCGAGTATTTAGAAAAATGTAAATTAAACAAAATATTTTTCTTAATATAATAATTAAATATATTTCTTCAAAAACCTTATCCTAAATATGAATACTATTTAGTAACAACCACATTTGGCATGGCCCCTTCTCTACGCACACTTTTTGTTATTTATATTCGCATATATTAAAAGTATCCTATCTCGAAAAAATTCAAAATCAAATAATTTAAATTAAAGGAGGCTAAGAATAAACTTTTTGATCTCTGTTACTGTAAGTGTAACGGTTTTAGTTCTTGTACCTGCAAAGGTCCCTGCAAATGAACGAAGGCTCGAAACGACCAAGACATTTGCGACAAAGGTAATAGGAGAAGTGGACTAAGTAGCAACAAAATTAATAAAGACAAAAATGGAAAAAACTAAAAATGAAAAACGCGGTAGTTCTTCAAGTGGTCAACCACAGCTCCCACCAAGATGGTGCAAACTGAGCTTCAAGTCTAAATTCAAGTGAAAGCGGAAGCGGTGATTCTAATAACGGCGATCCAGAGTTTGTATAACATCAGTTATCTCCTCAGCTCAGCACATCCTATAGAATCATGATAAATTGTCTCAGGTTTGATCAAACTGCGTTCAATCATCCGCAATATGCTAGTGCAATTTCATGACTTGGGTAATAAGAATGACAGATCAAGAAATTGTGGCAAATGAAAGAACAGAAGAAAAAAAATTGGTGAAAACTTTAGACGAGAAAAAACTTAACTGCAAGGATGTTACTTCGATGAACAAAAAGATAAAACCATTCAATACATTTCCTTGGGTTCAAAACTGCATAGAAAGGTAGCTGTAGAAGAACGTATTGCTGTAGTGAAAGAACCTTAATCCAAATATTTAGATCATGTTATTTCTGCTACTGGATCTGCAAAAGATACAAAAGAATGTTTATAAAGTTTGTTGATGGAAGAATCAATGTGGTTTAGTTGCAACGGCTGTGACGTACTGTGGTAATTACTGGACCTAAAAATGGCGTAATAGCTCAGATGTTTTTATGAGAATACTAAGTTATATTGGGTATGGTAATGCCTTTCAAATCTAACCATTTTGGCGACTTGGTTTTGAAATTATATGCACCTACCTGTTCAATATAAAGTAAAATCTTCTTAGGACCAAAGCATTTTGTTGAAATGATAAAACATCAAATAATATCTGCCTCAAAATATTTTAAAAATTATTGACCCAGTTCTAGAAAGAAACTCGTTTTTGCTCATCCACAGAACCTGTTACTTAGCATGTTAAATGACAAAGGACACATATTCGAGAACAACCTACGGCGTATATTAGAATACAAAAACAACAGACTTTCTGCTACCAGTGCTACATGTAAGAAATTTACGGTACCAAAGCTAAACTTTGGTGCAAACATTTACAGGAACTTGTGCTGGGAAACATGCAACATAACTGAACCTCCAATTGGCGAGTCAATTTCAAAGTTAGAACTACTCGAGCTTATAAAGTCAGTTCCCAAAATGGATCTAGTAAAATTTTCATGCCACACACAGACTGTGAAGAGAAAGGTAAAGCTAGTCACAAACATCATTACAGTTGCAGAAACAGAGTAGGAATGGTTTATAATAAAAACTGAAATCAAGGTCTGAAATGTGTAAATTCAATACTAAAAAAGATTTTAATTAAATATCATTGGATGTGGGAGGGTGAGTGGAGCTCCAGGTACGGATACCTCCTCGTAGTCAGTTCTGGGTGGTTTATTATCAAACTTTTTTAAGTTGTATAATAAATTAGCGAAAGTCCTTACAAAATACCAAGAATATACTCGTTTTTTAAATATCTCAATATTTACATGCGTTGTGGCACCTGAAGATAAAGTCCAAAAGCAATGAAATTTTAAACGTTACACAACATACATGTGTAGCACTTATTTAATACTAGCCTATTTTCAATTTCCAAAAAAAAAATTTTTTTGCATTTTTCGCTCCACCCTAATATATAGGTCCAACATCGTCTAAAGTGTCAAAACTTTTAAAACAAAAAGGTCTTAAGGTAGCATTTAAAACTAATAACTCGCTAGGCAAAAACATCAAAAACAATAAAGATAAAAATAAAGAAAATAATAGTTCGAGTGTATACAAAACTAATTGTGGTTCATGCCCAAAAGTTTACATTGGTCAAACGGGAAGAAATTTTAAAACACGTCTACAAGAACATAAATCAGCATAAACTCAAAAACAAATTTGACTTATGCTAATAATTTATTACAAGAAAAATTATAATTTTGATGAAAACCTTAAAGGTCTGCATGTTGAAAACAAAAGCAAAAAATAAATTTATTGGAAATCCTAGAAACTAATAAACTAAAAAATACTGATGCGCTTCTGAATGACCAAGTGGATTGATATATTGTCAAATTGTTAAACGTCCTAATAATAATTTTATTAACTAGATCAGGTAACTCAGATATATTTATTATTTACCCAAAAATTTTAAAAGTAAATTTAAATAACTATAAAACTAAATACCTTCTGACGAAGCAACTGTGTGGTAAAACATGTTAAGGGGGGGGGTAATATTTTTATTTTTTGCATTCTTTTTTATTTGATCTTTGAATAAAGAACTTTTTAAGAATATTGTGTAACAATTTGAGAAGAATTGGAGCAAAACTAACGAAGATACAGCGGTAAGTAAGGTGAGCCGATAAAACTATCTTACTATATTCCAAATTTTTTAGTGTTTAAAACTTTAAAGAGCTTTTTCTTTTTTATAATGAGACCTTGGCAAGTGTTCATAATCCCAGAAAATTTCCTTCACCATCTCTGCGTTTTGATAAAAAAATTGTTTAGCCCATCTGCATTTTTTAGCCGTTTCCAGGTCATCATCTATTGAAATGCTTTTCAATGCACATCATTTGAAAGCTTAGAGTGTCTAGTTTTTAAATGTACTTTTTTCTTTTTAATAAAGTCCAATATTTTTTCAAAAATCAGGGAAATCCATCTCACCAGTGACTCGCGGTCTCACAACTAACCACATCTATCCAGTTTGGAATGTTATGGATTTTTCGACGGCCGTTTTTGCGAAAAATATTGGTGTTGCGAAAAAAATGGTAAAAACCATTTTTGTAGATTTCGAGGTGATCTTTATTTTTCATCTTAACAAAAATTCTCCAATTTGCATATTTTGGCAGATATTCGCAGAAAACTCATTTTTGGGACTTTGTGAGGCTATTTTCAGCGGTTCGCACGTCGAAATCGTGATAAACTTTTTCTCACTCGAAAGCATCCGCAAAAACCTAAGAATTGCGCCAAAAATAAAAACTGTACAGATTTATTCACAGCTTTGGGTACAACACTTTTTTTTCTCAGACGCTTCCAAACAATTGCTGTGGTTGCCGTATTTTTTAAATATTTTTTCATAAAAATTTTACTTAATATTCTTTGAATATTATACTTTATTAGCATTAATTTTAATAAATAGATTTTAACTGTGTCGTCCAAAAAACTTCGCAGAAATGTGCCTTTTTTGCACGAATTAACGTTACCCCCCTCCATTAAGATTTAATAAATAAATTAGTGGAAATTTGCAACAAAAAATAATGTTTAACATACTGTGATAAATTAAAAAGACATTTTACTTACCTTCCAACAAAGGAAATATTTTAATGGGTGTAAAATCACACCCCCACGTTTTTTCTGATTTTTACGTCTTGGAGTCCCTACGTTACGAAAAACCTGGTTTCCCTTTTTTAATATTGGAAACGTTCTCCAAAGTTTAATCAAATTGTATGTTTAAATCTTATTATACCGTAATTATCTTAAGTAAAGTAAAAGGCAGTTTATTAGCACGGAACTTAAAAAAATGCAGGTTTTGCGTAGTCAGCAGGTTCTACAGTCTAGAGCAGGGGTTTACAAAACTTTTTAAGGGATGGTGTCTTTTCAGAGGAACAATTAATATTTGACAGTGCACCAAATATATTTTTAATCTCCAATATCTGGTGTTTTTCTAGTTTTGGGTTTCGTACAGTTTAGAATTTTACATGAAATATTTTATTATATTTAGCATAAAATAACTTTTGAACTAATTGAAAAAATTAAAGACACACAATTCCCCGGACAATGCTAAACTGATCTCATTTGACGTCAAAATCTATTTCCTAGTGTGCCACCCAATGAGACAATTGATATTGTTGAAAAACTTTTAATTAAGAATAAGTGCAATCCAGTTAAAATTTTCCAGAAATATTAGAATCCTTAACTGTTAGCTTAAATAAAAATTATTTTCAGTTTAATAGAAATATATATTCATGCTTTACAGGCTTAGCTATGAAACCCCTAAGTTCCTGTTGGCGGAAATGTTTTAATGAACTGGAAATGAAGGTGATTAATCATCCATATTCAACTTATGTAAATATTGGTTTAGACATGTAGATGATGTCTTAGTTTGTTTTTTGGCACATCCGACAATTGGAATCTTTGTTAAATTACCTAAATAATTTTCCAAATAGTTTACCTTAAAGTGGAAAAAAACAAAAGCATTAATTTTAGATTTGACTATTAACAGAAATAAAAACAAATATGAATTCTCTATACTACAAAGAGTCGTTTACCGACATGACTATACATTCTTCTTCTTTACACCCTAGCACTCACAAAAGCAGCTTACATAGCATGATACACAGGCTAGTCAATTCCCATTAAACAAAGAAAATTTTGATAAAAATTAAATATCATAAAACGGGTGCAATTAATAATGGTTTTTCATTCAAATTTATTGACAAAATACTTAAAAAAAACTTTCAAAAATGGCTCATGAAAAATTTACCCAACTAGTAAAAGGAAACAAATAAAATTTAAGTGTATCACTTATTTTGGAAAAACCTTCTGAAAAAGTATCAAAATATATCAAATCCGTATAAACATCTCTACAGAACAATAATAATTTGGGTAATTACATAAAGAACAATAAAGACAAGATAGATAAAACCCAAAGTCGGAATTTATAAGCTAAATTGTGGTTCTTGCGATAAGTGTTATGTAGGTCAAACCGGAAAAGGGCGTTCAAGAAACGTATAATGGAACATAAAAAATATTTTATAAACCAAAAGGAAGACTCTGCATACGCACAACATTTATTACAAAGAAAATCAAACTTTGATGATGATTTTAATATTTTACATTTCTAAATAAAGGTAAAAAACTATCTTGTTTTGAGAGCCTAGAAAAAAAATTAAAAATACAGGGAATTTAATTTAAAGGTCAATTAGAAACAAAACCCCTCGCCTTTATTAAATTTGTATAACAACACCCGACCAATAGTTATGGTAATTAGATTGTAAAACTTAGGTAGATTTGGTTGCAGTCCGTTTCTTTACTTTATTTTTATTTTGTATCAGTTCATACAGTACCCCGAGGAAGCTATACCATGGATTTGAAGTCTTTGTCGCGTGGCGAGAAATAATGAGATATTGATGACTCATTAAAATAAGTGTTGGTTTTGAGGCAGAGGAATTCTAAAGCAATTAACTTTCTTTAGAAATTAAATTTAATATTATTTTCAACAGTTGGTGTTTTAAGGAAATGCAATTGAGGCTGATGACGAACTTGTCCACCAAATTAAAGAGGATGCTACAAGAACAGGATAACACTAAAGTTGTTAACATAATAAATAAATGTACGTTTTGAACGCCACTGAAAATTGACTCACCATATTTAACCGATTAATAAATAATAAATTGGTCTCACAAATTATAGCACCAACGGGCTCTGGGGTGAAAAAATTAAACGTACAATCTATGTTTGCATTTTATTTTCATATTTATTATAAATACATAAGATAAGTATATTCTTATACAATATTATATTTATTAAAAGAACATAAATGTAAAGTCAAATATTTAAAACTATACGACACGATTTCTCTACGTTCTTATCGGACCGCCCTGGTAATAAACCGTTGAATCATTTCACTCCGCGCTTGCGTTCGCAGCCGAGATCTGAGATGCAGCTGGGCTCTTGAAAACCCGCCCGTGGACGGTAAACCTGTAACATATATCGCGGTTGCCATGACAACACGACGACGCCTCGGCTTGCTTTGGGGCTCCTGCATATTTGTCCATCAGGTCGTGTTTGGGTACTTTATTTTCGCATTCGCGTTGAAAACCAGTGTTGCCGTTTGTGGCGGAATTCCGCTATTTGTAGCCAAATTGTTTGATGGTAGCGGCGTAGCGGCGGTAGCCCGAAATAGCCTGATTTGTAGCGGAATTTGCTAACTTCACAAGTTAATCTCAGACACATTAATTTCAATTTTTCCACTATACCTTTTAATTCAAAATAATAATTTTGATTGAATTCTCCCTTTAATAAGGGAAAATGTAACATATATTAATGTTGTTTGACTTTTATTTTATTTTGTGTAATAATGTAATAGTTTACTAGAGACCGCTACATGTTTTGTTGGCTCAAATTGCTACGGCTCCAGCTTGACGACGAATAGCACTGATGATGGTTTTACCGAAAGCGCTCTGCTAGGATTTTTAAATAAAATTTGCACGAAATACAAAGAGTGTCATTCCTCAGTTATTTTAGTGGTACCTATGTATTGCATCATAAGACTGCATAAGCCTTCAATTTAGAAACTAAAATATTTTTTGTGTTCAGTAATGTTAATTATTAAAAATTGTTTTTATCACTTCTTTGTAAAATACAATTTCAGTATTAGCCTAATTAAGCGGACGTTCATAAGTGCAAAAAGTGTGTCTAAGCAGCTGATGCGCAAGGCCAACTAGCTTTTTCCTCGCATGAATAAATCAGAATAGTTCTGTCTATTTTTCTCGGTTTTGACATTTGAATACAAAACTTTGTTCAACTTTTTTTTGGCCGAAGCAGAATGGTCGGGGGCGTAAAATATATTTAGAGCCTTAGTCTATTCAGAACTCTGAATGGGTCAAAAATAAAATAATATTTCTAGTATGAAAAAGTCGCCGTTTAGTTTATTTTATATTTTTTGCCAAGAACAAACATTTTAAAAAGCGTAGCGGATAATAGTGGAATTTTGTGTAACAAAAAGCAGAGATTTATAAACCAAGCCGCGGCAACACCGTTGATAATAGTAAAGGCCTCTTTATAGGCAGTAAAAACACAAAAGTTAATGCTAAGGTAGTTTACTAGCGACAGTCTTACACAAAATCATCGCCTTGTAGTAAGTAATGCTCGGCCCCGTTCACAATTCAAACCACCAATCTTGAATCTTTTATCTTTGTCTCTTCCATGCCATCAGCGCGGATTCGCCTCTCTTCTAACAATTGATTGTCAAACGGGCCGCGACTAGTACCAGGACAGGTGATCATTATACTTTTTCCTATTTAAGTTTTAGTTCGTGATGCGGTATTTTTAATTTGAAAAATTTTCCATTTTCATCACGGTAAACGCTTTAATCGTACCACGTTGGTGGTCCGTAATAAATGTATTGCTAGATGTTTTGATCCGCTTTAATTTGTGTGTGCCTAATTGTCAAAATGTCGGTTTATCGACTATCGGATATTTATAATAAAATTAAAGTAAAATAATAACAGCAGCCGTCGCCGCGCTTGCCGGGTGAGGTTGCGCTGTGCCGCGATATCAATTAGAGGTAAAAGGCAATTAGGTGGCGAGCGGTAATTGCTGTGCGCCGATTTAAATGTGACTGCTTTCCCACATACGGACAAAACGAGAAATTTATATATTTAGGGCTAGAGTTTTTAATACTTAGGCAGCTTACCTGCTGATGCAACGCAACTCATGACCAACCCAAGCAACTATTTGCATAGTCTGACCCATAAGGATTTCGTAGAAGGATTCACACTTGTGCAATCCGACTGATTAACTATACAACTGGTTGTATACGACTGGACATTTAGTTAGGTTGCAAATGTCCACAAAAGCTAAAAAATAATATAATATTTACTTAAAATAATAATAATCATTTTCTAATCGGAAGAACAAAAAAAAACGAATAGTTCTTAACAATTTGTTGTTTTCATTTTCTGTGAAATACGTCGATAAATAAACCATTGCAGCTACAAATATCATTGATTTCAAAATTTTTTTACAAAATGCGGATGCACCCAAAAATGTCTTTATTTTCCTTTGAAAATACCAAGAAATAATAACATCCTTATCTTCTGAGGACTTCATATTGCTGTGTGTGAAAACATCGATCTCATGCAACTAGTTGCTTGGGTCAGTCGTATCAATGTGTTGCATCTGTGTTGGCTAAAGCTGTCTTACTTTACACAAGATTATGCTTTGCAATCAAATTATTATTTTCATTAGATGATTTTAATTTATTTATTATTAGTACAATATAATTGTCGTAAAACATTAGTCTTTATAAGGCGTTGTAACAATTTATGTTAAAGGAAAACACATAACAGTTTAAAAAATAGAAGAGGCCCAGAATAAATCATTACAAGAGCAATGCCAAAAAGAAGAAATAAAAAAAAAACAAAAAAGAAACAAAAAAAGCAAAACAAGGAAAAATAAAAGAAAACCAATAAAACAACAAACAAAAACAAAAATATTTATATTAAATTTTTTTTTAGTAATCTTTGTTGTATAAATTTTGATTGATTTTAAGTATTTTTTAGTTCATATATGACTATAAGATTGTTTTAAATGATATCTTGTAACTAGAAAAAAAATGTAAGGGTCATATTCATTCATAATCTCGGTAAACTTAAAATTATATAATAGACAAAGAAAGAAGCTGGCCAGTTGGTTAAACCAGTGCCATAAAACATAAAAAATGCAATTTTGTAAAATGAAAATTAGGCAACTAAATTTGCATTCATCCATCTGATGCTTTAAAGCCATTCTACGCGGCCAAACCACAACAACTTTTATTGGACGTTTGTCAGCTAATACTTGCAAGCAGTTTGTGTTATGTCACTGGTAACGTAATTATCGTTTAATTTTTATGTATTTTCAATTAGCAACTGAAAAAAGCATTTACATCTGCTACTAATTTTCTGTCTTTGTAGTTTTTGTCAATAAACGTCGAATTACGATATAAGCAAAAAATAGGTAGAAAAATAGGTTTACAACAAAGTACACGTGTAAACTGACGCTAAGCACTGCCATCAACAGTGAGAGGTCAATATTGTAATCACCAGATGAACCTACGTGGTCAAATTTATCCCCATAAGAAGCGTCTGTAATTACGTGAGGCGATTTTCGGTGCCCCTTTCCCTCTTTACCTCCTTGGTGAGATGTGAGATTTGACTTGACTCCCTCCCCCAATTTTACCTAGATTTTTAAGCCACTCATTTTTAACCAATGCGATAATAATATTATGTGCAGCGTTGGTTATAAAAACATAATTTGCTTAATTTTTTTTATTGAAGAAAAACCCTCTAAAAAATTTAAAAAACCTATCTACGTTTCGGTGGTCGGCCACCGTTGTTAAAACGAACTTAAATAAAAAAAATATATTAAAACTAAATTTTTAAGACATTTTGTTTAAATAATTTAGGAAATTTTGATTGCTTTTTTAATATTCATGACGTTTTGTCCTAAATGACATATTAGTTTGCTTGACTAGTGTATTTATTATCTTCAAAAAGACAAAAGAATTTAGTAATTTAATTGTTTTTAGGTTTATCTAAAGTTACTTTAGCATCAAGCATAGGTAACCATGTATTATTGATGCTACACATTCATCTTTACTTAAAAATGTAAAAACACTTTTTTTTATTTGAGGTTTTTTTAACAAGTTTCCTTTGCTAAAGTACTAAAAGCATTTCAGTTTAGTATGTAATTGTTATCAAGTATACATTAAAAGATTTTAATTTGTGAAATTCTGTGTTTAATATATGTTCTTTTATGCGTTCTGCTAATGGTCTGGAAGTTTCACCCATAAAATTTATTACATTCCCAAAGGATCCTATAAATAACATATTTTTGTTTTGCTTAATATTAATATGGTTTTGTTATTGCTTCTTGAGATCTAATAGTACTTTGTGTTTAAAGATATTAAATAAATATTAAATTTATTACCTATTCCTTGAATTTTGTTTAATAAGCAAAAATATATGGTAAAAAAATAGATTTGTAATAGAGTATTTTGATTTTGACTTAAATTTGGTTGTTTACATTTTGAAAACATTTGTTTATGAATCAAAGGTCAATGTTTAAACTAAAATATCTTTTAAAAATTCTTTTCATTTTTTTGTTTGATCAAACAAATTATTTCAATTCAATCAAAAAGACTTGTTACAACTTCTTTTTTGCTTTTTGTGATTACAGTCAGACTTCAAAATCCTTTGAATATACAGAAAGCGTTCCAACTTCGTCGTTTTGTACTGACATCCATGACATCCAACCTCGAAGGGTGGAACAGACCTATTTTATTGTTATTATTATAAAATTAATTGCAGTTTTTGCTTTCTCCAATTATACAAACTCGTCATAGCAATAACCGTTATTTTACTTACAAAAGCTTATAAAGCAACGTGTTTATTGTGTGTAAAAACAGAGACCGTGGTTTTTGCGGAAAATATGGGCCGATTGTTTTATAACACGATTTAATTACTTATCTTAGATTGGTTTACTATACCGTACCTACGCGGCGGCGGCTCTTAATTTGGCGAATATGGGCAAAGTGAGGGAGAGAGAGAGAGAGAGAACAAGCAATTCTGAGTTTGGAAAACAGATACGGTAGTTATTAATCAGTTGTTGATTGAAGATGACCTAATTATCTCTTTTCGTTTTTCTTTTGCAATATTTATTAATTTTTACTTTTTCCTTATCTATAGTGCGCCAGGCCAGTTCCGGCCTAACGTACCCAGTGTGTATATTACGCGAAGGAAACGTTTCAGTATGTTTTTTTTCCTATTATAACTTCGTTATCGTTTCACCTACGGTTATAAAATTTGATATTTAAATTCGCATACGTATTCCAATTACGTGCAAAAAAAAACCCTATACCTTTTGTATAGTATATTAAAATATATTATAATATATATGAGGAATAGTTTCTCCCACAACTCTTGGCATTCTTAAATTTATTCAAAAGTGCCATTTACTTTAATAATGGCTACTCCTTTATTATAAAACCTCCTCCTCGACAGGCCCTCGTTGACTATTACAAGATTTAAAAAACTGATCGAAAAACGTCCTCTTTAATTCGTTTTGTAGGTATATCTCGTCATACATTCGATTTCTCGTAGCTCTATATCCTCGAATTTTATTATTGTTGCGTTATTGATTGGTTTTTTATCAAAAAATATAACTTTCCCGTACATTATTCTGATTAAGATATTTTCTACGAAATTCTACTCTTCTGCCAAAATATATACAACTAGATGTATCACCGGCCAGATTTGTGTCTTCCTTTGTAATATGCCGCAGACGCCTTGCTGCCATATTTCTAAAGTCCATAGTCTTTAAATGATAAATATAAAATATTATATTTTTTCCCATATATTACAGTTCACTGAGCCTCACAGCTTGACAAATTATTTAGATTTTAAAATTGCACATTTTTTTTAAATCTGCATTTGCCAAAGTATTTTCCACACTATAGCCATTTTAGCCATTTTGTACAATCTGTAAAACACGTGGAAAAAACGATTGTTTTGGCATCATAGCATCGTCCAACCATCGTCAAGGAGGTGCTGCCTCTATAAAATATTAAACTATTTGCCAAGTTAAAACGATATCTGTAGGACGCGAATAAAAATTATACAGAATCCGCTAGGCCACGATTTTACAAAAGTGTGTAGTTAATATACAGTGGCGGCGTAAAAATAAATACCTTCGGTTTATTAATTTAAAATCAACAACTCGTATGTGTTACAAAGTAAAGAATATTAGGTCGAAAACATCAATTTAAAAATAAGATACGATTACATTAAGAATAAGAAACGATTATTTTAGTTAATTAGTCATTAGAAATGGCGCTTGCTAATATTAATCTAATTTAACGAAATAAATCTGACTAAATATATTATATACTAACATGACCGTTTTAAAAAAATATTTTATTATTAGAATTCTACATTATCCCTGATGAACAGAGGCTAGGAAAGAATTTTAGAAAACTGACCCCCTAAAGAAGAAAAATAGGGGGTAAAAGTTTGTATTAAACTTCAATATTTCTAGACTTAGAAATATGAAAATTGGTATTTTGGCTTTTGATTATGATTAGAAATAATATGTTTTTAATATTTTTAAATTACATCTGTTGAGAAGGTTAAAATGGGGATGAAAGTTATATGTACCGAAACATTATCATGTTTAAAGTTGTAAAAATGGTAATAAAGTTGGTAATTAGAATTCTGATTACCCAAAAGATATGACACGTTAGCTAGGAAAGGATTTTAGGAAACTTCCCTCCCCTAAAAGAATGGGGGAGGGTAAAAGTTTTGTGGAATTTCGTCATTTCTAGATTCAAAAGTATAAAAATTGTTATGTAGGTTATTAATTACGATTACAAATTATTTGTTTTAACATTTAGAGAGGGTAAAAGTTTATAAAGAAAAATTGTCATTTTTAAAGTTGTAAATGTGGCAGTTGGTAATTATGTTTCTAATTACGCAGAAAAATAGAAGACGTCAGCTAAGTATAAGTATTTTAGAAAACTTTCCCCCAAAGGGAATGGAGGAGGAAAGTTTAATTCGAACTTTGTTATTTCTGGACTTAGAAGTACGAAAATTGTTATATAGGCTATTAATTACGATTAAAAATTATCTGTTTTAACCTTTTTGTAATTACGTCCCTTGGGGGGGCAAGGAGTTTGGTTAAAGTTTGTATAAAAAATAAACATTTTAAAGTTGTAAATATGGTAGTTGATAATTAGGCTTCTGATACCCAGAAAAATAGAAGACGTGAGCTGAGAAAGGATTTAAGAAAAGTCCGCCCTAAATGGGTAAAGGGACTGGACTTAGAAGTATGAAAATTATTGGAATGTTGGCTATTTATTACGATCAAAAATAATCTGTTTTAAAATTCTAAAATTACATCCCGTGGGGTTGAAATGGGGATGAAATTTTTATTGAAAAAGTCGTTATTTTTAAAGTTGGTAATATGGGAGTTAATAATTCTGCTTCTAATTACCAGAAAAATAGTGGATGTCAGCTAAGAACCGTGGGGGGTGAAAATTTGTATAGAACCGCATTCATATTACAAAAATATTAACAAACGAAATACAATAAAATAAAATTTGTTCCATTGCACGACACGCGCTACACCGCGTAGTGTGTGACAGAAGACGAAGTGCAGGGAGCGTAATGTGATGTGATGTGACGCGATATAGTAGGAGGTGAGGCAGGGCAATATTCCGTGAAAACGGGAAAAATCAAAGCAAAATGTGTAGTCCACGCGGGCTGAAATCTTGTATATATTATATATATATATATATATATGATATATAAAAATATCAGGTATATTTATATTAATATATATATAGTATCGAGAACGTCTGAGAGAAGTTTAAAAAAATGTCTGGGTAAAACCCGAACACTTTTTCGTGTCAAAAGATCCATTGAAAGATAATCAATAAAACTGTAGCAAATTTCTGTTGAAAAGAAATACATATTGTTTAAATTAAAACTGATTAGTTTACTTTTAAATTCAACTAATAAATAGTTTTGGGTTTTAAGTGCCCAATTTGTAAAACTAGATAACAGCTGTAAAAAAATTGTGTAAATGATAGTAATATTTTTATTGTAAATAGTTTTTTAAGGGGTGTCTAGAAAAAAAATAAAATTCTACCCAAATGTCCAGGATTTCTAAAGTTTTTTCAGGCGTGCATAAAATGTATTTTGCTTACTAAAAAAACATCATTCAATCTTTTCTCGAACAAAAAAAAGTTTTGGCGTAATTATCATTTTAAGTTCAGGCCCTTTAAATTTGTCGTCAGACCAAAAAACCATGTGACGACACAAGGGTTGACGAGTTCATTCAGAGCAAAAAAAAAATCCATCGCGTTTCTGTATTCCGATTGAAAATAAAGTGGTTTATTGTCAAATAAATATGCAATATAATAAATGAAAAGGTTAATTATATCTTTAAAATCCATCGCAATAACCTCAAAATAAAATATACATTTAGCAAAAAAACAGGTTGAAACTCCAAAAACTGCTCATTATCGTTTGAGAAAAACACCTCGTAAGTAATCATAATTACCGACTTCTTGAACCAATGCAAAACATTTTTTCTTAATGAATTTTTGTCAAACGAAAATGAACAGATTGTAGTATTTTATGTTTTAAATCAGTCTTTCTCAAAGTGGGCGATAACGCCCCCTTGTGGGCGCTGAAGGCTATGAGGGGGGGCGGTAAGGGGTCCAGAAAAAATGGGGGGCGCTGATGTGATTTAAAGGGGCGATGGGTGATTTGTAACTTCACCTATTTCATATTTTAAAATTCACTGAAATTAAAATCCTTCTAAATACTACACAACATCCATTTATTAGTTCATATTTATATTCTATTTTATTGTATAAATCTAAACTAAAAATATATAAAATATTTAATATTTTTAATGCGTTCAAAGCGCTATTTATATCTTAAAATATTTAGTAATAGGTATCAAACACTAAAAAGTATTCATGTCTTTAAGTGTCGCAGGTGAGGTCTCCACCTTCGAAGACAAGTGTATAAAAATAGGTATATTTATTGTTGTGGCAAAAATATGTTGTATATATATTTTTGGTTGTGGCTTAACTAAGCACTTGCCTAATGCGGGATTTTTTAATGAACCTAATCCAGTAAAAATAAAGAACAAATATATTGAAATTAAAAGGTTCAAATATAATTCACACATTCATTTGTGCAATCCTGTATTATCAATAGTCCGTCAACGTTCGTGCGGTCTGTGTTTGCGGAGTGCAGGTGCAGGAAGGGACAAATCCCAAATACACAGCCGCGGCTCGCGACCGACCAGCGACTGACGTGACGTTCCGCCGCTCGCACGCATCGCTCTCGCTTGCTCTCCCGCCACTCCGCCCGCTACCCCGATACTCTTAATATTGTAAAGTTGTACTATTATTGCTCAATGTTGAATATTGTTTATTTTGAATTAAAGTTACTCCTAATATTGTAAGGTTGCATTATTACTGCTCTGTCTGGTAAGAAAAGTCTCGTTTAGAATATAGGTTTAATTAAACTTCAGGCGAGACTAATATCTTATTGGGATTTTTAAGGTGAAAAAAAATGGGGCACTACAAAATAATTGATTTTCAAAGTGGGCGTTAGACGAAATAAGTTTGAGAACCTCTGTTTTAAATAAACAATTAAAAATTAAAAGTGTTTCAGTATTTCGCTTTCATCCGAGATGTATATTAAAACTAAGCCCCGGTCGCCTTTGTCGATCAGGCTTTGTAAATACGTGAGATTAGCCCCCAGTTACGAAAATATCATATTTATATACAAACTTTCATTCACATTTTAACCCCACCCCTCCTAAGGTTTTAATTTCAAAATTTTTAAAACAGATCATTTTTAATCGAAATCATTCCAATTTTTATACTTCTAAGCTCCGAAATGATGAAGTTCCATTCACACAAACTTACATCCCCCATGCTACCCGTCAAGAGCAGGAGTTTTCTAAAATACTTTCTTAGCTAACATCTCCTATTTTTCTGGGTAATTAGAAGCCTAATTATCAACTTGCCTATTTAGAACTTCAAAAATGACAATTTTTATATACAAATTTTTATCCCCATTTTAACCCCCAAGGGATGTAATACAAAAATGTTAAAACAGATCATTTTAGTCGTAATCAATAGTCTATATACCAATTTTTATACTTTTATGACGAAGTTTTATAGAAACGTTTACCCCTCATTGTACCCCTATAGGGCAAGAATTTTTGTAAAATCCTTTCTTAGCTAACGTCTACCATTTTTCTGGGTAATCAGAAGCCTAACTACTATCTGCTATATTTACAACTTCAGAAATGACAATTTTTTGATACATATCATTCTCATTTTGACCCCTCCGCCCAAGGGGAACTTAGCCCCGTTTGCCTCTGTCGATCAGGTCTTGTGAATACGTGAGTTCAGCCCTTTGTGACGAAGATAGCATATTTTTATGCAAACTATTATTTCCATTTTAACCCTTCACCCTCTCCCAAAGGTTGTTTTCCAAAAATATTAAAACAGATCATTTTAATCCTAATAGCCTACCTACGAATATTTAGACTTCCTAAGTCCAGAAATGGCGGCATCCGACACAAACTCTCACCCCCTATGCTTTTTTGGGGAGGAGCGTTTGTAAAATCTTCTAGCTAACGTCTTCCATTTTGCGGGGAAATTAAAAATCTAGATACCAACTTCCGTAATTACAACTTTATAATTAACAGTTTTTCTATTCAAACTATTATCCCCTTTTTAACAACCAAAAAGATTTAATTTCAAAGATGTTTATATATATATATATATATATATATATATATATATATATATATATATATATATATATATATATATATATATATATATATATATATATATATATATATATATATATATATATATATATATATATATATATATATATATATATATATATATATATATATATATATATATATATATATATAATATATATATATATATATATATATATATATATATATATATATATATATATATATATATATATATATATATATATATATATATATATATATATATATATATATATATATATATATATATATATATATATTGTATAATAATAGTACTTTACTATATTATTTAAAAATGTCTTATATAATAGTTTTTAACACACCCCATTTACAATAATAAATAAAAAAAGCATATTAGTATATTATTTGTGTTGTGCAAACCATCTTTCTCTCCTACCAAAGCAAGTCTGCATCTGGCGGAGTATACTTGAAGGGTTTGCTAAAATGTACTGCACTGGCACTTTGATGAAACGTCCCTGTTAAATCTGTCTGCACCATCTTACGGTCATTTTTAGTATAAGCGGCCATCGATTTCTTTGTTCAAAGTAAGTAGATTCCTAAGCTGGAATAGCGGTTTAGCGCTTGCAGTGGCTTGCAGCGTCCATGTGTCGAAGTACGAAATTTTCCCGCAACGCCGTGCCGGTATCGATACTTCGAACCCAGACCGTCAAGAAGTTATATGGGGGCTTTACCAGGGTGATTAATCTAGTTGTATATATATTTTTTGCTTCTGCGTTGTTTTTATCAGTCAGAAATATTTTGTTAAGGCATAGATTTTTTTTTTTTAGTGAAATCTTCCTCCTACCAGTTCTAGTTTTATCTTTTATTTTCCTCTTCCCTTTTACCGCTCTATTTCATCTTTTTGTTGGCTGTGAATTACACCTTTTTGTTTGAGTTACTGCCGATATTTGATTTTTGCAAACTCACCCTCTACCGAGTTGATATTGCTACTTAGTCCACAAATTCTTGCTTTTTGTATATTTTTTAATCAACTAGCAACAATTGCACCTCGGATAAACTCATTAGTAACATCGCTTTTCATAAATCAAGGAGTTTTGATGGAAATTTTCCCAAAAACAGTACAATACATGGCTTCACAACACACAAAATATCTTAGAACCTATAAACTTTTTAAACGCTTTGTGAAAGTCATTCGGAACAAACCTACTAAAAATCAACGTAGCAAACATACTCCTACTCCAGCTCCTTTATCCTGGGCTCCGTGCCTCAGCCGGTCTTTTATCTGGGCAGTCCCTTCTGCTCTCAAAGATACTACACTCAAGAAATGACCATATACAGTCGAACTTTAATAAGTCGAACTTCGATATCTCAATTTTTGATAACTCGAAATCAAATGCGTTGGCAATAGCATCAAGTGAACATTATGTGAAAACTTACATTATAACTCGAACTTCTATTACTCGAATATCTTGATAACTCAAACCAAACATTTGGCAGCACCTTCGATAAGTTGAATTTTCTGGGAATTCCTTAACTTCGCATGTTTTAAAACAGGTTATACAAAATTTAAAATCAGATAATCGGCGAAGGATTAAAAAAACAACTTTAAAATGTTTTGAAGAAAATAAGACAATCAACATAACTTTGATGAGTTGTGTCAATCCTCCAACGCGTAGACCAATGATGTCAATTCTGGGACCATTTTTAATTGTCGGCTTTAGTAAGTATTTTTGAATGAAAATAGGAGAATAACATTCTTTTGATGTTCCTAAATGACCATTTAAAAACAGTGACGAAGAAATGCAACTACTAAAGCAATATAAGCTTATAATGGTTTGAAACGCGCAGGAAGGTGTTACGTTTTATGATTTTATCCATCGATGATATTGTATCTTAGGTAACCCCTGAAGATAGAAGATATAGATCTTTACAAATCTACGCCAGAATCTGAACAGCCCAATAATCCAAATGACAGTAAAAATTAAATGATAGATGAAGATTTTGAAGACGACATGCAACAACAGCCTTCAAATGAGTTGGTGGCAAATTCGTTTTTAAAAACGGATGAGCACACAACGGATGATTTGTATAATGCCTTTAACAGCATTTTGATTAAAAGAAGTCAAGTCAAGTCGTGGTTCGAGTTATCGAATTTTGACTGTAGATGTATGTTGTAAATACCAAAACATAATTATAAAGGCTTTTTGAATTTGAAATTTGTATTTTGTGAGATCAGCGAAATTAAACATCGCCGAGCACGGTTAATAATTGGATGGGTGATCGCTAGTGAATACCTTGTGCCTTTGGGTGTAGTTCGGTACTCCCGTTAAAGTGTAGGTCTCGTCTGGCTAACATTACCTAGACGTTAATGGAGGTAGTTCAGAGGTGGTAGTAATTGGAATGTCAGTGGTGGCACTACCGCGTTGTCTAAAAGATATTGTGAAATGTAATGTCTACTTGTTTCGGTACCTGCACAAAGTTGATGGAACTAGGGAAAAATGGGTTAATCATCAAAAACCTACGACCCACGGTTTCTAGTAGTCAGGTCCGCCGCAAATGAACCCAGCCCATCTACATCCGACGCACAACACACGCGTGGACTATTTTGTAAAACGTGGTTTGAGATGGAGTGGCGCATATTAAACCCATTCCACGGCCAGATTCAAATATTTTAAACAGTTTCGCGTGGGTCGAGTTGTGCACAAAGTTTCGTGGATCGTAGGTCCCTACTTTTGTCAGAGTAATCAGTTTTTTCTAACTTCTAAGAAAATGGAAAAATTAATGAAAATTGTAAAGTGTTTCTGTGTTATATGATACTATTCATGAAGATTTACTTCTCATTCGTTTTACCTATTTTCTCTTTTTTGTTGAGTAGGTGCAACAAAATAAATCTTTAGATTCAGATTGTAAATCAAAAAAAAGTTGCTGGCTTGCTTTCATCTGGAATACTGGGAGAAGTGATAAAGATTTAAAGATTTGGGCATAAGTCATGGGTGTGGGCTGTGTTCAATATGCGTTGCTATTAAAAAACCTTTTCTTTCGGTTTGATTTTGGTCACACGTAGGCTACGCATACGTTGTGCAATGGCTGTGTTCAATTTGCGGCGGGCCTTATTCTTTATACAAGCCTTCGTGGACTGTCATCATAAAATTAATAATTTGGCCGCAATGGTACCATACTCACAATACTTAGGCTTCAAGAAGCCCCCGGGGGCTGCCACAACATCATAAAAAAATAATAATTGGGCTTCAGTGGTACCATACATTTGCTTATTTCTATTTTACTTCATAACGGTTTTTTTTTAATAATTTATATTTATTTATGATTAAGTGAAAATTAATTAATAATATAAAAAAATGAAAACAAAAATGGTTAATTGCATTGTTTAGTGACTCAAATAGGTCTCAACTTGTTGCAATTCTAATGTGACAAATTCATAAGGAATTTCACCTTGATGTCAATACACTATTTATTTCCTATCGATGACAAAAAAAAAAACGCAGTACTTTCCAAAAGCAACCGGAAGGTGCGTAAAAACGCAAAATGCTCAGACATACTGTAATAATCCGGTATCCGGGCCCCGGTGGGGCTTTTGTGCTTTCCCAGTCCTTGAAAGGATCCTTTGAATGGTTTTTAAAAAAAGCGTACCGACTTCTATTGATAAAGGGAAAAATTTTCCCAAAAAGAATTTCGAAGGAATATTATTCGTACGCACAACCTTTTGATGCTTTGATTCTGTCAAAGGGGGAAATAAATATTAAGTAAACTTTTTTCCCTAAAGGTTGTATGAAAGGATTTTTTATTAAAATTGAAAAAGGTGTTGGCCTGTAAAAAAGAATGTTTGTATATAAGAATATGGAGCGTGGTTAAAATTAGTTTTAAGGAAGAAAAAAGGGGTGGGTAGATCGGCCTTTTGGGCCCCTATATTTTGAAAATTTAAAGTTTCAATTTGGGCCATTTCATTATATTTTATAATAGGTCCATATCTTTATTTACATGTACAAAAAATTGGTTAAAAAATCAGAATAAGACATAAAACCTTTAGACATGCCGTGATTTGGATAAATTTTACACTATAAGCACTAGAAATTTGGGGAGCTGGCTGATTTTTTAAGTAGTTTAGAGTATATGATTGATTTTAAAAAAAAAGTTCATAGGTCAATCGATTTCCAAAAGACCAAAAAATTTTTTTAAAATTTCCCGGTCTGCGGTGGAGATGAAAAAAATAAAAAATACCACCCTTGGGGAAGTTTTCTATAAAAAAGATATTTTGCTTTTTTTCTTGATTATAGTTTGCCCGCAAAATTCGATAAGCCATTTAGCCATCTTGCGCTAACAAACAAGCGATAAAATTCACGCGTTAAATTTAAAATCATAACTTTCCCACCCGATTATACTACATTATTTTAAATTGGGGAATACTCCTCAAAGGGAAATTTTAAGTAAAAAAATTTAAAATCCGAAATTTTAAATTTTTTTAAAAAAATTTCAAAAAAAATCTGAGACTAATTTTTTTTTTAGTTTTGGTTTAAAAATAAAAAATATGAATTAAAAATCATTATTTATTTATTTTTAATAAAATCAGTAGAAATTACATGTTACAAAATTACAAATCATCTACATTGTCGTTATCATTTTCATTGTTTTCAGTCAGCATCAGACTCGTCAGAACTCTGTTGTTGTGCAAAATTTTTGTATGTATCAGGTTAGGGCATTCAACCCCGGGATCCCCGGGGTTCCCCCTAATTTTTTAGCCCTGAAATCCAGGATTATCGTCCCCTGGTCCCGGGATTAATTTTCTTATTATATTTTTTATTGTACAAAAGTGGTTTAAAAAAGTACAATCACGCTGTCAGAGACAATCCTGTACGTGCGGCAATAATGTGGAAATTCCAACAAGAGGAAAATTGAACAAGAGTATCAAATACTAAAAATATTGCTCTACTAGTTCATCTCAAAGTGGAAAATGTTGATTTGCTTGAAGAAGCGAATAAAGATGACGATGACTTCCCTTGTTTTAAAAAAAAAGGATGTGGAAAAAAGGTTGCTTAAAAAAAAATTAGAGATGCTCTGGAAAAAAATACATGTTTAAAACCTCAAGAGAAATGTTATAATATGAACATTCAGAATTATATTGCAGGAAATGGGAAATTTTTTGAAAACGGTTCTGAACGAGGTTTTTTTTTTGCGGTATATGATATGTTGACGATTCCCCCTACCAGCGTCGAATCCGAAAGGACCTTTTTAATAGCTGGTATCTTATGCAATAAAAAGGTCTAGTTTAAGTGACACACACTTGTCAACTCGTTTCTTAAGACATTTTTTAAAAACAAGTTTGTTTTAAACGTTTTTTTCTGAAAATTTCTTTCTAAATTAAATAAATTTTTTTGTTCCTTTTTAAAATGGGGTAAGATACGGTTTTCATTTTGTATTAGGTTATGTTTTGTTATGTTGTTACCTAACATAAAGTTAATGAAGGCGTTACTTTAGTTATTTATAGGAAAAAATATTTCTCATAATTAATTTGGTGGAATCCGGATCCGGGATCCCGGGATTAAAAATTAATGATCCCGAAATCGGATTGCAAATTCCTTCCGGGATTGAATGCCTAATCAGGATACAGGGGGTTTTTTTTTTTCGGTGCTCCATATAACGAAAGCAAAAAAAATTGCCATTTTTAAAAATCGTTTTTGAGACTGTCTTGGCAAATTTTAAAAATTTCTAACTTGTGCTAACGCTTTAGTTTTTTCTGTCGAAATTTGACACTTTTTTATTTTCTTACCTGGCCTTTTTTTACCTGTCCACTATGTACGTTCTTTTTTCTTTGATTATCTGTTTAGTATAGCAGTATTAAAAAAATTTTTCTTCAACTATACTAAAAAAAAAAATGGGAAAATAAACATAATTTTCTTGTTATACACAAAAATTTATTATAATTAAAAAAATTCGTACTAAATAAATTTATTTAGATTCTCAAATTATTTCTAGTTTCCCACATTTAAAAAAAAAATTCACCCGAAAAAATGGATTTTCATAATTTTTCACAGCCCAAAATACATTTATATCGGTATAATCTTTGATTAAAAAAAAATCAAAATTACGACAAAGGCTGTATTTTATAACGAGACAAAATTAATAGTGGAAATTTTTATTTGTAGTCGTCCCCTAAATAAAATTTTCCCGAATTGAAATTTTTTTTCATGTAATATGTTTGAAAAAAATTATTATCTAAACGCTTATTTTTCTATCAAAATATATATATATATATATATATATATATATATATAAAATATATATATATATATAAAAATATATATATATATATATATATATATATATATATATATATATATATATATATATATATATATATATATATATATATATATATATATATATATATATATATATATATATATATATATATATATAAAATATATATATATATATAAAAATATATATATATATATATATATATATATATATATATATATATATATATATATATATATATATATATATATATATATATATAATATATATATATATATATATATAATATAAAATATATATATATTATATATATATATATATATATATATATATATATATATATATATATATTTTATATATTTTATATATATATATATATATATATATATATATATATATATATATATATATATATATATATATATTTTATATATAAATATTTCCTAAACAAAATCACTACCCAGCCGTTTTTTTTTCTTAAATGAAACCCATATGTTTTCAATTTTAGGATGCCCATTATTTTTTTTGATGCCGATTCTGGGTATTATAACATGTTTCTATCATTTCCCGTTTAACCGAAACGACATCAACTTGTTTTTTCAATGGAGCCAGTATATTTTCGGAATTTAGATTCTAGGATCATTTCTTTAAAAAATTTTATTATACCCTATACCTATCTCTTTTTTTTTTAAAAAAAGGCGATTAAGATGTCAAAGACCGCACATTATGCAGTTTTATAAAAAAAAACAAATAAATGTTAAATATATGTTTAATTTAATTCTTTCTAAAGACCCTATCTGTGGGGTTCATAATAAAACTAGTTCCGGCTTTACCGGAAGTGCTGCGAAAAAATTATTTTCTAATAATTTCTTCAAAAATTTTAATGCAACATTTATATTTTTAAAATTTCGATTCACGGCTCATTCCCCCAAAAAAATCTATAATATCTATACATATCTTTGTTAGGTTTTTTTAGAAAATTGTTGCCCCCTATAACTGCATAATGAGCGGTCGTTTGAACATTTCAATCGCCCTTTTTTTCAAAAACTAACGAAGATAGATATAGGATATTGGTTTATATAGGAAAAATTTAAATTAAATTTTAAAAAATATCGGGGTTCTTCGGGTTTTGCCGTGCCCTGCTTTCCCGGGAAAACCGGAAGTAAAATTTTTTTACCTCCACAATAGGGCCCTTTAGAAATAATTAAATTAACATAATAATAAAACATTTTTTTGTTTTCCCATAAAAAATGCAAAAATTGCTTAATGGATTTTAAACATTACAAAAACGGGGAAAAGGTATAGAAAATTTAAAAGCAGGTCCGTAAAATCAAATTTAAAAATATACGGGGTGTTCCATTAAAAATTAAGTTTCTTTCGTTAAACAAATAATAAAATGTTAAACCAAAATCGGCTCTTATGATATAATATGTCATCCCCCAAATGAAAATATGTTTTCAAAAATAAAGGGCTATTATTTTTTTATATATATAATATAATATATATATATATATATATATATATATATATATATATATATATATATATATATATATATATATATATACATATATATATATATATATATATATATATATATATATATATATATATATATATATATATATATATATATTATATATATATATATATATATATATATATATATATATATATATATATATATATATATATATATATATATATATATATATATATATAAATTTTTTTTTAGTACTTTCCATTCTGATTTTTTTACCCATATATTGTAGATGTAAATAAAGGTACTTGGACTTATTAAATAGCCCAAATTGAAACTTTGAATTTTCACAAATATGATTGGCAAAAAAAAACAATCTTTACCCACCTCCTTTTTCCCATTGTTATAGATATTGCCCAGTAATTCTTTTTTCTAAAACTGGGCTGTAATCTTTTAGTTTTTCAAAATTTTTCAAATATATAATTACATTTTTTAGGCAATGTTTAGTACGATTTTACATTTATTAAACTTTTAAAAAAACCTCTTCTTTTCCCTATTCATAATTTAAACCCTGGTTTTTCTTTAAAAGCCTTAAAGCCATATTAAATTTTTAAAGTTAAAAGTTTGTCAATTTTACTTTTATTCACACGTAAACAACAAAGATTGGTAAATTTTACACCTGTCACTTTAGCCCAATTAAAACAAATTTTTTTTAAGTTAATCTTGCAACAAATCTTGGACTTCCATTGTCTTTATTTGTTACAATAAAGACAATGGAAGCCCAAGAATGGTCATAACATTGTCTGAAACCTTCAAATTGTTCGGAATTTTTTTAACTCCCCGGGAGGTGCGAAAAAAATTAATACGGGATTTTTTGGACAGTTCAATATAGATTTTTTTACTATTATTTTTTAAATGAATTTTGGATGTAAAATTTTATTACAGTATAACCTCATAATCCGGACAATTAATTGTGTTAGGGGTGTCCGGATAAGTGATTTGTCCAGGATTACTGAATATAAGCAAAAACACAAGTAAAATCCAGAATAATCATGAAATACTTATTTATTAAAGAAAAGATTGCCTTATAAAAAAATAGCAAAAAATTGGTATACATTCTGCACTGCAAAAAACATTTTAAAAACTAGAAATACGTTAAAAGTACAAAAATACAATTTATGTAAATAATAACATATGTTATGAAAATCCTTACAAACAACTGTAACTTACTTTGAAACTACCTTAAAGAAATGGTAATATTTTTTGTTTTTATCAAATTTTTTACATAATATTTTTAATTCAAAAAGTAACTCAATTTGATTGTCTGTATATTGTTTTTCTGATGCCCACTGGATACAATGACTAATAGACTTTACGGCATCTTGGTGTTCAACTTTTTGCCACAATTTGCAAATCATCACCGCTAGAAGAAGAATCGTTCTCTGTATTATTTGTCACGTCATTTATTTCTGTAAGAATATTGTTAATAAGACGTAGTCTTAGGTCTACTCCTAGATCCATGCTTCCAAATCTTCAGTTGAATATCATTGCCTATTATTGTTTACCAGAACTTTTACTTATTGATTTCGTTTTGGAGTTCCTTAGATTTTTAATATTCATTGCTAAGTTGCCAGAGGAATGTTTTCTTCTTCATCTTCTTCGCCCAAACCTCCTGGGTGGACAGCAATGGCTTCCATGACTTTTTGATTAGGTCTTGATGCACTTAATACCATGCTTCTTGTAACGAAAAAACTTCTCCTTTAAGATGAATGCTCTTCCTTAAGGTTGTAGAATGTCAGTCTCAGATGCTGTAATTTTTAAAGCAGTTCCCGGACAAAGACGCTCTGACAGGCCCAAAGAAAAAAATCCCACGCACGTAGACTGTCCGGGTTAAAGAGAAGCGTCCGGATTATGCTTTTAAAAATTATTGTGCGGAGTACTGGATGTCCGGACTATAGAGGTAACCACTGTACTTAATGTCCAGACATTTTTTCTCGATTAAGCATTTTTCTAGAAAATGTTCCCTCGTCTGCGGCTGGGAAAAATCGTCAAAAAATGCGTTTCTTGGGAAAAAATAATAATTTAAACACTAGGGAGATTATAAGTAAATATTTCACGTCAGGACTTTTTAACCAATTAAAATGGGTTTTTGACAGGTCATGGCAACGCATATATTTTATATGTATTTTTCTCTCTACGGTAGGTAAGCAGTAGGGAATTATAGTGGAAATTTTTTGACATAATGACAGATTTTTTTTAACATTTATAAAATAAAATTTTAATTTACTGCCAATTGTAGTAATTCTTTTCTTCTTATTACAGGTTTTTTTTTCTTGGATAAATGAGGTTAATGTAATTCATAGTTTTTTTTAAGTGCTAGTTTCCACACTTATAAAAGAACCCGTGATTCCAAAAACGTAAAGTAATAAGTAATCCAGCTAACAAAAGAATATAATAAATTTATTTTACTATAAAAATATTTTTCCACAAAAATTAATTAAACCATTTTCGAATTTGTGTAAAATATTACAGCCTTGGCAGTATTAAAAACTATTTCTTAGGGTCTTCGACCGACGGCGCTGAATAAGTTATTGGCAAAAACTTTGTTTTTAAAAGAAGTTGGCCACGTAATATCGTAATGAATAATTCAAGTCCATAAGTAACATGCGAGTCAAATTTCTTCGGCAATGGGGAGTTTTACCACTTTATCTAATATTATTGAGATTATTCCTTATAGCAACCTTGGAATTATCAAAATAGCTCAGTTTACAGTATATTTTTTTTGGTTCTTTATTTCTATAATAATTTTTAAAAAGTGGTATAAAACACAAGACAAAAAAAAACAAAATCTTCACCTTATAATTACGTGACTTTTAAAGGTATTAGTTAAGCTACTAAAAGTAATTTTACAAAAGTTTTAGAACTTTTATGACAATTTAATAAACAACAGACGAACGGAAAATGAAAAATCGGCAATAATATATTTTTTTTTTAATGGAACACCCTGTATTTTATTGAAAAAATATTGCAATTTTTTTCATTTAAAAATATAGGAAAAGTCTATGTTTGGATAATTAGATGATTCCCTTATTTTTTCAATAAAAATTTTATTAACACAAAAATGCACAATCTTTCTTGGATATAGAGTTCACTAAATTTGGGAAACAGCTAATACTCACATGGTTCCTGTTGTCTGTAGAGAGCTGCGTTGCGCAAATGGAATTTTGTAACGGTTATATATATATATATATATATATATATATATATATATATATATATATATATATATATATATTATATATATATATATATATATATATATATATATATATATATATATATATATATATATATATATATATATATATATATATATATATATATATATATATATTTTATATATATATATATATATATATATATATATATATATATATATATATATATATATAAATATATATAAAAATTTTATATATATAATTTTATATATATATATAATATATATATATATATATATATATATATATATATATATATATATATATATATATATATATATACAGGTTGTGATTTAATGCGATAAATTAATAAGGGGAGGTATTTCTTTTTCAGAAAACCTGAGGACACGTGATTTTATTTTTGGATCACATATTTTGACATTAATGTATGTTAAGGGTGACGAAAAAAGTTTGACGGAAAAAAATTTTTTTTTCTTAAATGGAACCCTTATATTTTTTTTTCAGTTTCGGAAAAAATTCGGGCCCTTTTTTATGTATAATTTATATCCCTATATAAACTATTCACTAAGTAATTTACTTTAAATAATAAACATAAATTGTTTAAATTTAAATTCCATATTTAAAATTTATTTATCAAATGCGGGAAAATGGCCATAAAACATCTCAAATCAGTAAAATTTTTTTAAAGTCATTTCATTCCTAACACCTCTTGTTGAAATAAGTGTCAATTATTTAAAATTTTTTTTTTTCCCAATCGGTGGATAGGCAGACGTTGATCAATAGAGTGGCCACCTAGATCGCCCCTTAATCCTTGGACCCTTTTTTTGGGGGTTATTAAAAAAATAAAGTAAAAAAAAGATAAGCCACCGCTTATCCTCAAGGTCGCATTCTAATATATTTTGAATATTTCTCCAGACACATTTAAAAAGTACACAAAATTCCCGATCCCCTGGGGTGCTGCAGAGCTGTTAATGGCGGCCATTTTAAGAATTTGATAAAAAAAATTTTCCCAAAAAAATGTAATTATTAATCAATTTTATTTGAAACAAAGTATTATAATTATTTTTTTAAAAGTAATTATTTTAAACAGTTAAAGATAGGTATACGACATAACAAAACATACCCAAATTTTACAAAAATCCGAAAATCAAAAATATTAAGGGGTTCCTTTTAAGAAAAAATATTTTCTGTGCCTTTACCTAATCATTTGATAAACATTATATCCCGATCAAAAAATAAAATCACGTGCCCAAAATTTCGAAAGAAATACCTCCCAAAATTTTACCCGTTTTTAAAATCACCCTATATATATATATATATATATATATATATATATATATATATATATATATATATATATATATAATATACTAATTTTCTATCTAAAACCATTAAAATATTATTAAAAAGAAAATAAGAGGTTTTCATACCAAGCTTTAGATATGTCGAAAATATATCATAAATACAGAGTGTTATTTTTTTTTCGTTTTTTTTAATTGTCGGGTAAAAAATGTTTTTTTCTTTAATTGTTTATTAAAAACACGTTTTGGTGTAAATAAGCATTTAATCGCATTACCAAGGCGTGCGCATCATCACTAGTATAATATAATTTTAAGATATTTAGGCACGCCCCTGAAATATTTAATTTTGTGAAACTTTTGGTACTCCTTTTTCCATAGCTTAGTATATTTTTAGTTGCAGCTTAGTTTACAGTAAAAAAGTGTTATCTTAAAGTATGTTAAATAAATTTATTATGAAAAGTACGTGGTATACTAATAATCCCAAAGCAGTAAATATTCACTTTAAAACTAAATTAAATTGGCCAAAATTAGCTATGATTTAAGCTTCTAGTTTCTCCTTCTTTTAATGGTTTAAAAAAGCATATATAAGTGTCTTCTTAATATGCTATCGCTACAATTTTAATACATTCTTATTAAAATACGGTTTTTCCTAAATTGGGCTGCAACTTAAAAATGTCAAGAGACATCTATGTCAGATATTAAATAGGTTTACAAATAAGATTCCATGTTTAAAATATCAGTGGCTACTTGTATTTAAAAATATATTGTTATGCTAGTACGTACGCCTCCAGTAAAGTGATCATATTTTTATCTCTGTAAAAATTTCAACAGCTCCAAAAAAACATAAATAAACACCTTGTATTTTGAAAAGAAAATATTTTTCAGCATATGTTAGTTAGATTAGACTAGATTGATTATTTAATGGATATGACAAAAATGAACTCGCCACTGCAACCTTACCACATTTATTGTGGACTCAGCTTAATATTTCCCCTTCTTTAGAGTAATCTTGACACTGACCACTTTATATATCTGCCGGTTTTGGCTTTTCCTCACCAAGCCTAGTAAACCTAAGCCTACATAGTGCTTCGCAGTGGCCACACATGTACGGCTGTTTCTTCAGCCTCTTGCAGAACCACAAAACTATCCTCCAACAGGACTATTCTTTCCAGGTGCTTGTTGAGTTTGCAATGTCCTGTTAGTTGAAACCCTTATCCTTACGATCTTACGACTGTGGCTCAGTAGGTCTGAGTAAACTTGGCCAAGCAGGTCTTAATGAACTGCTTTGCCTGTTGTTGTCCTGGTGTTTGTACCCACCAGCTTTGAAACTGTCTGTCTACCCAGCTTTTAATAGAAGCTTTAACAAGGCCTGCCGATATTCCACAGAATGGCTCAGGGCCTATCATTTCCATGGCTGATCCTCTTTTGGCTACGTCGTCGGCCTCTTCGTTACCTGGGTGGCCCTCGTGGCCTGGTACCCAGGCTACCGTAAGTTTGTTTGCCAAGCCGATTTTATCCTCGAGAGCCTGTATACAATCCCCTACTAGTTTGGAATTAGCTTTTGGAGAACTGATGGCCTTCAGGGCCGCTTGGCTGTCTGAGTAAATGACGATGTGTTTTGCTTTACCCCCTTTTTCTTTAATCAGCACGGCACAATGCATTATTGCTGCGATTGCCGTTTGGAAAACCGTGGCGTGCTGACCAAGACTTAAGGTTATCTTTTCTCTAGGCTTGTCTCCATAGATGCCAGCTTCTACTCCCTTGTTGGTCATGGAGCCATCTGTATACCAGATATGATTGGAGGGCCTTCTTTCCAGTCCTCCCTATCTGGTATGACAATCCGTAAATGTCTGTTGAAGATGAAACGAGGGGTTGACCTGTCCGAGGGCATCTCAAACAATGAGCTGACCTTTTGGTCCTTGGTATGTTAGTTAATATGAACTTTTTTATGAAAACACTTGAGAAATCACCCTCTTAAAAGCACTGTTAAATAATAACCAACCTACTGTTTTAGTGAAGTCTTAGCTGCTTTTAATAGACATGGTATTCTTCAGTTTAATTATTTCAGAAATTACACCAATATTATTACCACCACGCAATTCGTATAAGTGTCTTTAAAACTCTTTAATAAGTATCCGAAAGCTTTTTAATTTTCTCTTGTCTATAAACGTTTAAAGTTTGAGAAATTTTAACAAACCGAAAAAAAAATAAAACACCCTGTAATTTGAAAGGAAACATTTTTACCTATGTTAATATGAACTTTTTCTTGAAAATCACCCTATTAAACATTGGTTGCTTAGGAAATATCCTGTATATGGGTCTAAAAATAAAAAAATGCTGTTTAATAATAACCAATTCTTTTTCTTAGTGTAGTTTTAGCTGCTTTTAATAAACGTGGTTTGTTCATTTTAATTATTTAAAAAGTTACACTAATATTATAACCATCACGCAATATAAGTGTCTTTAAAACTGTTTAATAAGCACTTAAAGCTCTTTAATTTTCTCTTGCTGCTGTCGGGGTGGGGGCGAATATCTACCCCTTTTTCCCATTGTAAATTAATGAAAATTGTACGTTTTAGTGGATAATCAACGGGGTTTTAGATATACCTTACGTATTGGGAATAGAACAAGGTATTAATTAATTCGCGTCGCGAAAATTGGATCCATTTTGGGGTTCGGGGCATATGTACGCATATGTATGCATATGCACATGTTTTTCTCAAAAACGGTATAATTTTCAAAAACTATATGAAAGCCAACACTTAAATCTAGGCTTCTGCTGTTAAAGTTTTTTAAATTTGGATTTAGTTTGTAATATTTCCTTAAGTGAAAATCACTCTAAAATCGGTTATGTTTAGATACTATTTTTTCTTAACTCGACTCATATTTCAAAAATCCGTTATAGCAGAGGCATAGATTATTTCCTTACCTTCAAAATGGTGTATAAATTATGCCATTTAAGTGAAAAATAGTTACCGAAAAACGTTATCTCCTGTAGGCTTGCGATCGGAAACAACATCGCATCGATACACCAAATTTGGAAGGACCTAAATAAAATATAATATTGTTAATGCGGCTATACGAAAATTGTGGTAGTGGGAGTTTGTTAGTCTCCGCCCACCGTCTCCGCGTCCTTTCGCCCGACCCCTAAGGTGTAGTGTAAATGCACTCTTAAGCTTGCCATTTTACAGATGGTAGTATTTTTTATGAATACTGGTTAATTTTTATTGATCTCTAAACTTATTCTCATGTTTTAAATTGTTTAAAGTTGACATGTCATAGCATTTTTTTACAATGAAAAAGATGAATAACCCTACTGATAAAATTCTTGTTTTTGACAGGTGTAGCACCAAAAAAATTTCCCGAATGATTGCTAAACGTTTAATTATAACAGTAATAATAATAATAATACTAATAATGCTTTATTGTTATATAAAATTAAACATCTTTTCGAAAAAGCAGGAAGGGAAAATTCTTCTAATTCATGAGCCCTAATAGCATAACAATGCAAGTTAACTACATACTTTTTCTATAATAATATGTTCTTTGAAATCCAGTTCAACATCGACATAAATTTGTAAAAATTTACTACATGGAGGGGATTTCATCATTAAAAAATAAGTTATTCAGTACACATTTAAATGTGAAGATTTTAGTGTTAGTTGTAATAAACAAAACAAGTTAGAGTTAAACCATGATTTTATTTTTGATGGGTTGCTGGGTTAAAACCTGGTTGAAAAACTCTACAATATCCACATAAAGTGTTAGAAAAAGTATCAACACCAGAAATTGTATTAAAAATACAGAATATGATTTTAGAAGGTCCTTAATAAACCGAGAGATTTGGTAGAAGCCCTAGGGACTTTGTAAGGTAGTGTAAGCAATATTTTGGCTAGATTGGCTGTGTGCACAATGGATGCCGCATTTGCTAAAATAGACCAAAAACACATTCGATTGCGACTTTCTGTGCACCATTAAGAGTGTTTTAAAAAGATAAACATAATTTTGGGCATTGTTTTATCCCTATGGATGAGACTTGGGTCTACCACCATAATTCGTTTTTCCACAATGTTTAAAAATGAATTGGTCGGCAAACTTTCCAGATCTAATCCCGCCTAACCAAGCATTTAACATGTTATGGACAGGCTGGAACGATAACTTTAGAGACGACAAGGTCATCCACCTAAACAAAGTTAACCAGGTCGCGAACATCTGGATAAAAGAATGTGAATGTGATATTTTATTTTAAGTTTTTTATAATTTATTTTAAAACATACTTAATAAAATTTTTAATCACGCGAAGAGTCTTCATTGTTTTTTATTTATTAACAAGAATAATTTTTAAAATAAGTATTAATTAATTAGTCTCTTTCTTTAACGCCCAATGTACAAGGGCGGTGCCATAATTATTAAAGTAACAAATTTTGGTAGTTGTTTACAAAACGGTTTTCTCTATTTTATTATTAAATGGTTAATTTTTGGTATACACCTTCTGTTATTTATTAGGAATTAGAATTTACGTGCGCACAAACAAAAAATTGTGTTTTTTTTAAATTTTAGGAAAAAACAATTTAGGGGTTCACAGTGTGCCAGATTAAATCAATTTGAGCCATCAAATTTTTTGACATTCTGTCTGAAATATATTTGGGGTAAATAAAAAGCTGTTTTAACCAGAACTAACCATGACCGACTATAAGGAGTTTTTGAATTTGTCTAAAGGTCGGTCATGGTTAGTTCTGGTTACCTTTATTTTCCCAATTATATTTCAGACGTGAAAATGAGGGAAAAAGACCCCTATTTGGCAACACTGCACGGTTAACCTTAAAAATAATTTCTTGCTGTTTCTTGTCATAAGGGGAGTTTTCGCATTATATTAAGAAATCAATGGTTATTTTAAATTTTAAAATCGAAATAAAAATATTAAAACACATAATTTCTCTTCTGCGCTTGTATATTTGCAATCCTTGAGGACACTAGAATACGACTATATAAAAATTTTTGCCATTTAATCCAAAAGCAGAAAACCGTTTTGTAAACAATTACCAAAGTTTTAAACATAGAAATTAAAAAATAATAATTAAAAAGATAATAGTCCAGAAAATTTTTAGCCGAAAAGCTTGTTCTGCTTCTCTGTTTTTAGTTGGTCATTAAAAATTTTGGTTGCATAATTCACTACATTCTACAGGCGCACGTCAGCATATTCAGATGAAAACTGTTGAATCTTACGAAGAATCAGCGTAAAAATCTAAGTAAACCAGGCTTGTGATATTTTTAACTTAACTTTGTCAAAAACGCGTATAAACAAATTACTTTGCATTTTTTCTTGAAGAATAATGTTTTTAATCGAATCCAAAAATATTTTAAAGAGTTCTATCACACGCTTAGATCTCAATTAAAATGAGGAGTTGTCAAGCTCTTTATCTTCATAAGAAGCCGAGTTATGAGCCTGAAAACTCGGAAAACTCGCTATTTTGTCCTTTTTTGCACTTTTTGTACATATGTCGGGTTCTGATCGATGGATTTAAATTTTTCAAAAGCCGATTTCTTTGTTTTTTTATAAAAAATGAAACCCATTCGGAAAAATTTGAATTTTTTTATTGGTTTTCAATTTATACCGTTTTAAACAATAAAATTGTCAATAACAATTTTCCGACCTATTTTCTTCGAGTAATAATTCCAGCATTTATTCTTAGAAGTGTATGTCATAAAATAAAAAATATAATTTAAACGATTCTAAATCATATTAAACATCGTGTTTCCTTTTACTATAAATATTTTTCTTTAAATTAAAATTTAATATTTATATAATATTATTAACTATAAATATATTTTTAATCAAATTTAAATTATCCAAAGTAAAAATTAACATAATTAAAATTTTATTATTATACAGCAAAAAAATAATTATCAATATTACAAAGAATTTAGCATATTTCCCACAGAAATAACTTCTAATTACTGTAACCATTGTGATAGCTTTGGCAACAGTGTTCGTTTATATAGCAGATGGGCGCCCGCTCGTGTAATTAAGCGTGCAAACCTATTACCAAAAATTTAGTATTGTTTCGTGCGTCCATAGTGACAAATATAAATTCTTTTAATATCTAAAATCACTAGAGGCAGCCCTGCCTCTTGGCAGTGCGAACAAACGAGCGAGAGAAAAAGGAAAATCGGACTACTACCTTTCTCTCTCGTTCCAACGGGCTGATTGGTCGGTGGCAGGGCATATACTCTGCTCTGCGTGGTAATTGGTGGTCGTGGTATATACCGCTCCCACCCGCCAATCAGCACGTTGAAACAAGAGACAAAGGTTAGTGAGCATTTTTCTTCTCTCTGGCACGCTTGTTCGCACTGCCTCTAGTAGGTTTATGCTTAAAGGTGACTTTAGTAGAAAATATAAATATTTTATTAAGGTATTTGCTTCGATGTTAGAGACAATATTAAACCGGCATCGTATATAAAAAAATAAAACCCGAGAATAGAAATCATAGTAATTAATCGATAACAGTGCCTAATTAAATCGATGAAAAAAACGTATTAGTGTGAGAATCGAAGCTGCGACCCCCCCGTATATAGAACGAAACGAATTTTTCACACAAACCTGCCAATAAAAAATAAATATTCGCACGTCATTATTTTTACCGTGCAATTAAATATCTGTGGAACAATTAAATCTCGATGCTCCGCTTGTTTAGCATAACAATGCGCGACGGTTTTCGTAAAATGCGCTTTAATGATGATTTATTATTACAATGAACCACATATAAACATTTTTCTCAAGATAAGTTAATACCCCATTAATTAAATGGTGGATTTTAGACGGTGGCTTCTGCCGATATTTATTCAGTATTTAGGCCTATTATGATTCTTTTAATGAAAAATACGCCTGCGGGGACGCAACTACAGGAATGAAAAAAATATATTTAAAATCTCTTTGTGGATGGTTGAAGTTCTCCGCATATTACTCGGGATGACGGGTTGGATATCACTAAGGCAGAACTCTTACACGCTACATCAAGTGCAAAAAACGGAAAGCCACCAGGACCAGATGGATTACAAATAGAGGTTTTGAAAATATAAGAAGAAGGCAGGGCTTTTGTACTTTTATTAAGCTTGCTGCATATATAAGACCAGAGTAATTTCTAAAGACTGGCTCAGGTCAATATTCGTTGCTACACCAAAGAAGGCTAACTGCAAATATTGCAAAGATTACAGAACGATCAGCTTAATAAGCTATGTATTAAAGTTGTTCCTGAAAAATGTTCATTCTAGAATTTACACCAAATGCGAAGAAAATATTGGCAAGTCTCAATTTCGTTTTAAAAGCGGTTTCGGAACAAGGGAGGTGCTGTTTAGCATCCAGGTTCTAATACAACGATGTCGAGATGTAAACGTTGATGTATATGCTTGCTTCGTAAATTACGAGAAGAAATTCGACACTGTTCAACACCACAAGGACGGACGAGACATTAGGATAATCGCCAACCTGTATTGAAATCAGACAGCTGACATTAGAATTAATGGCCAGACATCTCAACAAGTACCTATTATGAGAGGAGTCCTACAAGGCTGTGTACTCTTCCCCCTTCTGTTTAATTTATATTCAGAAAAAAATTTCAGAGAAGCCATCGAAGATAGAACAGAGGGTATAATTGCTAATGGAATAGTCATCAACAATCTAATATATGCGGACGACACGGTGTTATTAGCAACAGATAAAGATGATTTACAGGCACTTTTGGCAGCGGTTACAGACCATATCAAACAAATGGGTCTACGATTAAATATAAAGAAGACCAAATGGATAGTTGTCAGCAAAAACAAAAATATAGCCGACAACTCAACAGATATTAGCATAAATGGAAAAATACATCCTTCAAGAACGTGCAAACAGTGCTTACCAATAGAGCTCTAAGAATTCCCTTAAAAATATTACGTTGCTATGTCTTTAGCATATTGTTCTATGGAATGGAAGCATGGACCCTCACTGAAACAATGTGCATAAGGATTGAGGCTTTCGAAATGTGGACATACCAAAGAATGCTGAGGGTATCGTGGATAGACAGGGTGACGAATGAAGTGGTTCTACAGCGTATGAATAAACAAAAAGAAGTGCGTAAGACCATAATAAGAAGAAAGCTGGGGTACTTTGCCCACGTAATAAGAAATCCAAAATTTGAATTGCTCCACATTATTATTCAAGGAAAAATAGAGGAAAAGCGTGGTCCTGGTCGCCGAAGAACATCTTGGCTCAAAATCTTCGCCAATGGTATGGAGTAAACACCACGACACTCTTTAGGTGGGCTGTGGACAAAGTGAAGATCATGCGACTCATCGCCAATGTTTTGAGAGGACACGGCACTTAAAGAAGAAGAAGCGGATCTTCCTTAATTTTTTTTCCTAAAGATACGAACCATTCGAGTTTTTGTGTTCAGAATTTTGCCAATTCGTAATTCAGTGTCTTTTGATTTAAGCTTTATCAGGCTAGCATAATTAGAAACTGATAAAAAAAACATAGAATTTGTTGCTTAAGAATTTTTTTTAAAAAGAAATTTTAAAAAAAAAAAAAAAAATATATCAGGCTAGCAGATCAATTACAAAACTCGATAAAAAAAAATCACTAGAATTTGTTGCTAAAATAATATCCCTGCATCTTCACATCTGAAATATAATGGGGGAAAATAAAAAGCCGCTTTAACTAACCAGAACTAACCATGACCGACCTGTTAGACAAATTTAAAAGCCCTCAGTTCTGGTCGATCATGGGTTAGTTTTGGTTAGTTAAAGCGGCTTTTTATTTTCCCCAATTATATTTCAGACGTATATTTCAAACTTGCTGACCCAAATTTGAATGTAACGGAAAAATTCAAAAATATAAAAAATATCGGTGGATCATTAGAAAATATTTTGTTGCTTGTAATGTAAAAGCAATTGAGTGCTTGCCTGCACAATAACAAAATCACAGCCCTTGATAAAGTAGTGAAAAATGAAGTTCAAGGTAGCATGTTTTCTAAAAAAAATAATAATAATATATCGTTACATCTAATTTATAGCAACAATTTAGCCACAAAACGATGTAATACAGTCGACAGGTAGTTAACGATTTATCAAAAATTCCTGCTATCTTTATATTAATATAGCAGTAATTTCGATTTTTCTAAATCGGCTTAAGCAACGAAATCCTCATTTTAGCAACTAATTAGCTACAAATTCCAGTGATTTTTTTATCAAGTTTGCCAATTTACCGCTGCTAGCTTGATAGAGCTTTTGATTTAAATATCTAAGAGGGATTTACAATAGGCCCCGTGCACATTTTTTTATTGGCTAAAATTAACCTTTGTACGTAAATAACATTTCTGCCTTGACTTGAATTCTTTAGAATGTTATAATTAGATGGGAAAGTTTTGGAGCATTTTTGGGGATCCCTTGCAGAGGAGCAACCTTCCAACTATCCAGAAAAACCTTATGGTCATAAGTAATTCAAAAGAGGCAAGTAAGATTGGGCGCACATTTCTGTTAGGCCTTCCATCCCGGAGGCTTTCATAATATTAGGAGAAGAAATTTCCAAGGTTTTAGTATTATTGAAACCATAACATTGTCTAACATTAAAAAAAAAGCAGGAGAAAAAAGGTTGCGTTTGACCTTAAGTATGATTTCGGGCATTTTATGGGATAGAGAAGTAACTTTTGGTGGAGGAAAATAAGCAGGACGATCAAGACTATAATTGGCAACAAACTATTTAACCAAATATTTGTCTTTTCCTTTACAGGTAGTAATAATTTTATCTTTGGGCGTTAGGAGTGAAAAAGAATTAGTCCAAAAGTTTTGATCAAGGATTATTGCAAAGGACCAAAAAGATTTGTTATCATCATTCAATCATGAGAGGACTTTTTTTGCGATTGATAAAACAGTCTTATTAGAGTTCCGGGTTAAAGCGTTTACAGATTTTTTCTGTTGGTCTAATAATATCTCGATAATATCAAATATTGTATTATTTTTGTATAAATTAAAAATATTACATTTGTTGTTATTAGGCCACAATCAGACATAAAAAAACAAATAAAATATCAACATAAGAAGGCATGACGTAAGTAAAACGTCATGGTTTCGAATCTATAAACTATTTGTTTCTCTTAATGTTCAAAAAACGAAATTTATGATTTTTTTCTGATTAACACAATAAATATTTATTCTAGCCTAATTTTTATTGCCGGCAATTAATATTTTAACACTTATTTGGTTCGCGGAATACGTCATTTAAACAACAAAGTATGATAGAAAACGTTGGCTTACAAATGGTCACATTTAAAAGATATGCATAGAAAAAAACATGATCAAGGGTCTTCTTAACGGTTTAAGTGTATGTATTAAACTATTAATGTATGTTTGTAAACTCTGCCTATATTACTAATTTACTGTAACTATTAGTAATTGGAAAAGTTTGTTTGATATAAGTTAGTAAAATGTCATGATTTGGTGTGGTAAAAGTCTATTTATAGATTTTTTCTGTAAGATATTATTCAGTTGCATTATAGGAAATCGGAATTTCCTTCTCAACGCGATTTTGTCATCGAAATTTTGCATGCCTGGTATACCAGATGATTAAAAAATGTTATTCGCTTCAGTATTTCTTTTTAATTTTTAAGGGTTTTTAATTTAAACACTGTCTATATTTATACCTTTTAAAGAGTTGAATGTTCTGACTTTACGGAAAATGCTAAAAGTTTCTTATTTTATTTGCAAAAATACTTTAGTAAGCCATTTAAAACTGGGCCACTCTAATTTAACAAATGACAATTTATTCAAAATACAAAAAATAATTTTTTTTTAATTTAATAAAAACAAAGTACCTTTATACCTTCTGCTATTATGCTGTTCATTTTTTAACCTATTAGTAAAAGGCACACAGGTTTAGGGCATATTTATTATCAGTTAGTAGGTAAAAACAAGGCAAAAGACAAATATTGAACACAGTCAAAATTTAATAAAGCAAACAAACAGCTGCGAACTAAAATAATATAAAACTCAAAACGCAAATTCACTGCTTAAATGCCAGGAGCCGCGCACATTGATATTTTGTATTTTTTTTATTATTAACTGATTTTTTTTAATAAAATTTATTTTTTTGATTTTTTTGCTAATGTACCCTGAAGTTTTAAAGGAGAAAATGTGAACCCTCCAGCGACATAAATCGTAGTTCGGTAATTTTGTAAACCTTATTTTTCTAATTCGTTTTTTTCGTAATCAAAAGTTTTAATAATTTTTTTAATTTTATATTTCATAAATGTCCAAAGACATTATATATAAAATTTAAGAAAAAAATTAGTAGTATGTTAGTACTATCCTGAATAATAAAAAATAAGAACTGATATTATAAACGAAATATCAAAATTTGTTCAATTTTTTAAAATTGAATCATAGCTTTGACCATAATTTTTTGGGCTACACATTCGGGATACTTTTATTTACCTATGATATTTGATCAAAAATATTTTTCATCCGGTGGACAATGGGTGAAACCCGTCTCTACTCCGGATCTTGTACTATATTTTTTTTTTATTTATGTAAGTTCGTTATTCCCTATAATTATTATATTTTATTTTTAGCGTGTATCTCTTTAAGATGTTTTCTAGATTTCACATGTTTAAAAATATTAAAAGTTTATAAAACCGAGCGTGTAAAAAGTAAATAAAAAAGATATAAAAACTAAAACAAAAAATGAAGCGTCAAATGAAAATATATTATGCTAAGTTGGTAAATTTGCCCCTTGTTGGGCGCCACCCTGTAAAGCTTGCTTTACAAGTTTGCCCCTTGTTGGGCGCCACCTTGTAAAGCTTGCTTTACAAGGTGGTGAGTGGAGTTAAGACAATTATTAGATCTTTTTTGTAGATAAAATTACCTCATCTAGCATTTAAATTATTTCGTAAAACTATATATTATTCGTAACTTTATGTTATGTTTTTTTAATTAAAAGCCCATTATATTTTTATTAAATTATGAAAAATATATAGATTTCCCATGTTAAACGTCTTCGTCACTCTTGGTGACAAATCATACACGTCTTTAATCGTAACTCGCCCGAAATACCCCCAGAAAAATCCAATATCATCCCAAATAACAATACTAATCACCACTAAAGCATAATAGCGTGACCCCCCTCTCCCCCTAAACAGGTAATTCTCAGGTGTTCGGAGTCGTTCGGTCCCCTTCGCCATTTTAGTCGCGAGACGGCCGCCCGACCAGACGGGTGCACGAAGCTCACACTCATTCCGCAACGAATAGATCGAGAAATATTACGAGAGAGCTTTCACACCGAACTTTACGTGACATATATTGTATTTTTTTGACAGTTCTAATTTATATTATCGCGAAATTTTGCACTATTTTATTACATTTTCGCTTTCATTTAGCAAAAAGTGACTTCAAAATTAAAGTGTCCCGTCCGAATATCCAGACTTAGCACCGGGAAATTTTTCACAAATTGATGGAATACCATCGCGATTTTAGTTTGTGACAATGTTAGGCAATCTGCGGACTTGTGCTAAAAAAAATTGTGATTCTAGCTCAAAGGATTTTAGTAAAAAATGCATGAATTTGACGTGAGAGCGTCGAAATGCCACGAGAAAAGGAATATATGAGGCCTTTTGGACCACGTATGTAGTTGATTTTATGTGTTGTTGGGTGTGTGGGTGGCCAGTTCAGTGTGTTTTAAACTTTCTGTGTGTTCTTTTAATAATGTCGTTCAGGAATTCTTGAAGTTTGAGTCTTATTCTCTTTCAATACACAGTATTTTACTGATTATGAGCATGTTGTTGATTAGTTTTTTGGATTTAAATTTCAACAGCTATATTCAGTTAAAAGATTAAATATTTAATAAAAAATAAAATTTATATTTTGCTCATAACTGAACATTTTCAAAAATAAATCTTATTTTATAAAATAAAAAGTTACGCCATTTTTCTCGATTTTTTTTTTTAATTAATACTTTGCTTATAAAAAAAACAAATTTTTTTAGCCTACAATAAATAGTGGCAAATCTTAGTTAACTAGTGTAGAACTAGTGTTTACAATATGATGTTTATGGCTTAAACATCATATTGTACATTTTTGCATCATATAAATTTATCTCTTATTTTTAACAAATGACATGCTTTTTAGTTATTTTCTCAATATTTTAAATAAGAATTTAATTAACAATCAAATAACATTTTAATAGGCTTATCTAATATATTTTATTTCTTTTTTAAATACAGTGGTAAATTTTACAATTAAACATAAATTAATTAGAAACAATTTTATTTGTTTGTTATCATTTGGGTGTTATTGGCATTTTTTTTTGGTTTATTTAAAATTAATTTGAGCAGTACAGTTGTATTTGTAACCTTTTCCGTAATTTCACCATTTTTTTTTATTTTTCCTATGTTTTAGTGAGACGAAACTCTTTGATTGTCTAATAATGTTGATTAGACATCTGTAGAAAATATTTTAAATTATTAGAAAAAAACTATTTGCGTAAACCTAACGAGTTTTTAAATACCCTATAGCTTCCGTTTTTATCCTCCTAATTATCATTTTTACTAAGAAAAATTGCTACATTTCCTATTCTTATTTTATATACTTATTTCATTAAATGTTCAACAGAAAATATAAAATATCAATCATACCATCAAATATTGTAATTTAAACAAGTATTTAATGAGAATTATTTTTTAATGAAAATAACTACAAATTTATTTTTTAAAGGGTAAGCTATAAATGCGTTTTACTTTTTATTGATCCTTCTATTTTAAGTTTTGTTATTTTTAACATCATAAACCATACTTATTGATTGATAAAAACGCATTAGAAAAATTTAAATCAGTGAATCAAGTTAGAGTAGCCTAGATTATTTTTTATTAGTCACCAAAGTATCGCCATACCTTTTTTTAATATTTTTCTTTTCTTTCTGATAACCTATTAATAAGTAAATGCGCGATTTTACGTCTCATGGAATATCTGATCTCATCAAACATACTCTATAAGAAAAGTTTTAGACATACCAGGAGTATTCCGAAAATTATTTCCATAATTTTGCCGAAAATTTACACAAAAACTAATGTAGATTTTACGAAAGCGTAGGAGAGCCACGCTCTAACTTTTTTCTTAATTCCGACTTTAAACTCTAAATTCAGACTTTAAAGTCTGAATTCAGTCTTTAAAGTTTGATTGCAGACTTTAAATTCTGAATTGGAAAAAAAATACTTCAGGCTTTAAACACCGAATTCAATCTTTGAATTTGGAGTTTAACTTCTAAAGTCTTAATAAGTTAAATAGTTCAATAGCTCTAACTAAAATTTTAGGACTTACAATACTAAAAATGTTCTATATTTTAACCAGTGAAATTACGAAAGTGCGCAAGAATTGATAAAGAACATTTTTGGAAGTCGGTAATGTTGGTTTAGCCTAAGAGCACTGTCTTGATTAAATTAAATAGGTTCTTCATTCGTTTAATTTGTTGTGAAATTTTAATTTATTTTCTAAAAACCATATTCTAAATACATCAGTGATCAAAAAATAAAGATACTTATTAATTTTAAAAAAATCTTAAAACTTTTAAAATTAACAGCAAATAAAAGATTATCCATAAATCTATGTTTTTGTTAAAACTAATGTGTCGATCACGGATTTTGTCTCTAAATAGTAGTGCTAATGTACCTCTTTTTGATTTTTTTGTAGCCGCTTTGTTGTCCAATATGTTTTTTGTCATTATTTAAGTATCACAGACAAATAAATGTGTTATTACCTACAATTATCTGAAAAATTTCATTAAACTTTCGGAGATAATTTTCGCTTATAATCTCCCTAATTCCTAAATTGTTTTCAGAAATTTTTTTTTGAACAAACTCGGGAAAATTTTTAAAAAATGCGTTACTAGGAATAATGTTTGGACATTAATTTAAGGACGCAGGAAATTCGTAAAGAAAATTTTACACTTAAAATTTATTGAAAAAAAAATTAAAAATCTGGCTTGAGGTGTCAGAAAAAAAACGCTTATAAATTTTGTTCGCTTAGCTAGACAGGAAAGAAAAGAAATAAAAAAATTTAAAGGTTGCTGTGGTTAACTGTTAAAATAAATTTGTCTAATTGGCTTAAACTGACAGATGTAAAGTTTTCACCATAAAATTCACTAGAATGCTCGTATGTGTAAAACGGCTTAAGACACTTCATTTTCTTATTAAAAAAATGCAATCGACCACCGTCATTGATGCAATTGAAAAAACATGAAAATATTCAATCTTTATGGAATGTTTTCCATTAAAATATAAAGGCTTGTTATAATGCAAATCTGAAAAAATTATCAAAAAGGATCTGATCAATTCACACGTAACTTTGTATAAGACTAAACGCTTGAGTTCCCTCCGCGTTATCTATTTATATATTATGGAGTTTAATGCACTTCATTTTTTTCAAAGCACGCGAGAGATGCATAGTTGCTTTTTATTATGTGTAAGAGTAAATGTAGGCGCATTAGTGTAACCTCTTTTAGGTTTTTTTTTAATGAGACTTATTTGTATTTAAAGGTTTTCGTTTATACAGGGTGTCCGGATGTCAAATTTTACTATATTTCATGCGTAAAGGCTAACGTATTTATATTCCTCTAAAAGTAACATCAAAATTAAGTTTAAATTATTATTCCCCACTTTTCTTTAACACTGGTACCAATATTTTAAAGCTGTGGAAGTAATAATAATAATAATAATTCTTTTTTTTGCTTTTAATATCCCCTATTACCAACTTTTGGACTAAGGTAAATGTTTCTAAATTACAATATTTTGACTTTGTCTTCATAACCCTGAGATATTAGTTGGTCCTTTAGCGGACATTTTGTTTCTAGTTACTATCTTTTTACCACGCTTTTATTTGCTTCACCTGTATGTATCTATGTAACGGAATCTTTTAACTTAATTGTCACCAACTTGAAGAAGTGTGATTAACTTGAAGATATATATATATAACTTATTTATATTATCTTATTTATATTATCTTTAATATATATATATATATGCTATATTTATAGAAATTAATGGAAAATATTCTGATTTTCTGCCTAGAAAATTATAAAAATGCAGAAAAGTTAGTAGCTGATAATACAAGTTTTTATTTAAGTTGAAAAAATTATTTTGTGGTTCTTAAATTGTGTTATAATATATATATATATATATATATATATATATATATATATATATATATATATATATATATATATATATATATATATATATATATATATATATGCATCGTCTGATAAAATTCCCGTCGAAACTTCACCTTTGACAAGTGACATTGAAGGAGACTGTTTAGTCTAAAGCGTTAGGCTTATAATATTATTTTGCAATGTGCACGTTAATAATAGGTTTTTTAACTAAAATGGCTCTTCAGAATTCCTCATATGTTTAAAAAAATTTTTATGATGTTTAATTTACATTAACTTAATTTTCAGATTTTTTATCTTAACCCACTTTTCTCATACACGGGCCAATTATTGTTGCATCTCCTAAAATGCATTCCATTTAATTTTTCACTTTTTACAAATCATTTTATTTCCTGGGAATATCTTCGTTATTGAAAGGCTTATTTGGCTTTGCTCCAATATGTGAACACTTATTATTATCTTTTTGACACTTCTTCATATTTTATAAAGAGTTAATCCTCAAATTATATACCATAAAACGAAAAACGCTTAAAGATATAATCAAGAAGTTTAAATTTTTTATGAAATTAAATTATAGTAGAACTTAAAAGTAATTTAAGCTTTTGAATTAATAATTTAAATGTTGTTTGGTAGGATTATTGCGAGGGTAGTTTAACTCTTTATAATAAAGAAAAAATATATATTTTTCATAAAATATAAAATATACAGGTTCATTCAAAACTTAGGCCTATAAATTGATGTAAATAGTCAGTGTGTTACTATGTTAATACTTAAAACAATGCCAAATCAAGTCATCAATATTTTAATAAATATATATTTTTTCGCGGCTATAGAAACTAGGCAACTCTCATTTGACTTATGATGAAGTGAGAGAAATTATTCTTTGCAACTAATACCAAAATTAAGGCAACAAAACATTTTTTGTTTAACAAAAAATAAGGTCCCTTTATACCTTCATCTATTATGACTTCTCGAAATGGTATCTCGGTTTAAATGCAGTTTAAAAAATCAAATTTAAGTCATATATTGTCTAATTAGACATAAACACATAAAATTGGGATCATTCTTAACACAGAAAAACCTAATTTATATTGTATTGCATATAATTTTATTTTACAAATTATTATCCTTTTGGAAACCCAATTAGTCTTTCTTTAATAAAGGATCTTAGACTATCATTTTTCTTCTGAGCTCCGTCAAATGCAATTTATCAACCCTATTCACTGCGATGCGCCCTTGTGCATACGAGGCGAAGATTATACCCGTAAGTGAGGGTAGATAAAATTAGAAAGCATCTGATGCATCGAGAAAGAATTCCTAGAAGTAATTCATTAAATTCTATTCGCAACGTCCCTAAAATTTAATAATAATAATAATAATAATCGTCTTTTATTAGGTGATAAGGTTATAATAACACAGTTAGGTATATTACATCTATAAGATGAGATTTGTAAATTAACCCTATCACAGCCAACCATATTAGGGCGATATTTAGCCAATTAGTAATCGGCTACTCCACCATATAACCCCAACAGGCTGGAGTTCTCACAATATTAAAGAAAAAATGGCAAACAGATTGCAAATATAACTAATAAATAAAAATAAGATTATATAAGTAAATTTAAGAAATGCTCAAATACACACACTTAAACACACACATTCAAGCAACTAAAAAGAACAATATGCGGATGCCTAAAACTACTGTGAATATCCAAACCCGGTTTACCCGACGAACCTCTCACTTATCATTTTTTGTACATATATTGCGCAATGTTTAAAAAATACTGCGAAACATTGCATGGTCGTGCGAGGCACTGCAAGACACTGCAACACACTGCAGCGTTGAGCATTGTTAGAACCTGCGAGACACACTGCCTGGTATTGCGAGACATTGTAAAGTACTGCAAAACTCTGTGAAACACTTTGCAAAAGGATAAAGCGAGATTTTTTTCCTAAAATCAGTTACGCCTTACATGCAGAAAGTTGTATAAGGTTATAATAAAATATTTTGATAAATAACAAAAAGGAATTTGTACAGAGCTTTCACCGCCCCCACCATTTTTAATATTTGTTCCATATGACGCACATGTGGCGGTGAAACAATAGGTCTGATCAATTTTGCTATTAAACATTAATATTTACATTTAATGTAATTAACATTTTTGAAGGTCAGGGATTGTTGTTTTTTAAAATTTGTGAAAAGTTAGCATCCGCTATGCAATGAATTAAGTAACGCGCCAAATCTTGAGGTTTCTATGTCTACTGATACAAATATTTTTAGTTTTAGATTTGGTCTAAACTTTAAATACATAAATATGTACTTTTGTTCTTTTTATTGTTTTAAATTATTAATTAGTGGAGTAAGAGTGACTAAAATAAGAGCAAAAAAGAGAAAAAAAATGGTGTCAAAGAAATTATTTTAAGAAAACTTATAAAAACGCTTGATAAGTAAAGTTACTAAATAAAACTTTAAACATTAAAATTAATCAGCACTTATTTTTTCTAAAACTGAAATTTTTACCTACAACGATTGTACTTTTCACAAAAAAGGTGGGTGGTAAGGTGCCACAATAATTCGTTGATTAAAAAAAATCGGCTTTTGCTATAGTGAAACTCAATTACTTTTCCCGATGTAGGTCCACTTTTATTTTCTTAAAAATTATTTGTACCTACTTTTGGCTATATTTATGTAGTTAAAAATAGGGGCAAATTGCAGGTGTTAAATTTTTTTATTAATTGTACCACTTTATATAGTAGTTTATAGGCAAATTGCTGTTAAATATAAAGCGAGTTTTTCCTAGTTCATCAGTCCTTTGGAGTTTGTCAAGGTATTTTTGTGTGTGTTATTAAGCATCCAAAATAGCTAACCCATTAATGGTTGGGTTTTCCACTGAGGGTTGTAATTTAAATTTTATTGCGATCAAGAAATCAACGAATTACTGTGAAACGTACCATACACATATTGCAGACAGTGAAATATCACTCGGCTTTACATTATTCAGCCTTCACAGAGATAAAAGCATTTTTTGATCATGTACTTTTATAGAATAAATAAATTTCACCATTTTCTTAATTAGTTTACTGTATCTAAAATCCCCTTTAATTTTTTCCCCAAAAATTAGAAACTAAATAAATGTTTGACTGAAGGACCGGAGATATTGCGGCTGTATTCTTTTTCGAATTCGTTTTGCTGCCCATGTGACCATATCTGACTAATCCTCTTTTCCGAAAGTAATCTGGAAGCTAAGAGTACTTCAGCCATCATGTATAAATTGTAACATATTTTTTTTTGCAGACATTAGGGGAAATTTTAGCATGGAATTAAAAGTTTTAAGTAAATATACGTTTTAAATATTTAAAACAAAATGCAGTTATACAGGATTTCCCATAATAGACTACCCATTGTAATTGCTCAGTAAAATTGTTAAAACTTAATTAAACTAACATTTTATTACACCTAATTACAATTCACTCTTTGGGATTTACTATAACATACAACTTATCCAACTTTTAAAAATTACGTCTTTTAAGTAAGTGCCATTAACTTCAATGCACTTTTCAAGATTTGACAAGAAATTATTCATTACACGATGAAGGAAAACCTGATCTATTCACCGGACCTCTTCAGGAATTCGGACTTTAAGATCTTGGATGTTTTCTTAACGTAAAACTTTTGACTTTAAATAGCCCCACAGAAAAAAGTGTGGTGCAGTTAAGTCCAGGGACCTTAAAAGCCAATTTAAATCCCTAATTAGTGAATTGAGTCGGCCATTAAACACTTCTCGCAGAACTCTTTTAGAGTTTTTAGCGGAATATGCAGTCGGTTCAACATCTTCTATTAACTTACTCTTTATGTTTTCACGCAAAAAAACTCGTTGTTGAACTGAATAATCCATAAGAATTATTACTAAACCTTAAATTATGTGTTCAAACCTAATGATTTGATACCAAAGGCCATAGAAGATAATAATATAAAAAAACGTACTAACTTATCTCATATAGAATTTATTTCAATATCAAAATAGGTAGTCTATTATGGTAAACCCTATATTAGCTTGTAGTTGTGAATTTCTAATGTCACTGCTTAGAGCAGAGCATTTTTACAGCAAGTACCAATTTTTAAAAAATATCAGATGTAGACCGATGTGAAAAATATACAAAAGCAATATGTATTTTAAGGAAAAGTAGCTTTCTATTAAAAATAATGGTATAAACGGGATAACTGTAACAGAGGCCTATAAGAAAAAATATATGTGATAGCTATTTATAACGTTTAACTTGATCATATATTTGCGGTAATTACAGCAAAACACCGTTGTAAAATAATTAGATACATATTTTATGAAAGAGCGCTTCGCTGCGCGGAACCGAAAACAGATTTCATATTTTTATTAATTTTATTGTTGTTATTTATTTACTTATTTCAAAACGCATACGTAAGATATCAAAAATGTTTCTAAGATGCAGATATAAATGAAAATAAGCACTTAAAAGTATGGTGTTCTGAAAGATACTTTACGTTTAATGAAATTCAAAAATAATTGACCTTTATGACCTTAGAAAATAACCTTAATTGGAATAAACACCATACGAATCACAATTTATAAATTTTGTTTTATTTTTTTTTTAATTTTGCTATAATAAAATCAGATGCGTCGTATTTTTTTTAAATCCAAATATCTCGAAAACGGTTGCTCCTATCAACGTTTAACTATACCTTTTTGACGTAAAAATGGCAAAAAAAAATATTTTATTTACTTAAAAATGTTATACAGGGCCGTACCAAAAAGTTGTGATTGTTCAAAATAGTAAAAAGACGTGTAGGTGGCTCCCCCTACAAGTAAGAGCCGTAATAAAATTAGTCATACCAAAAAACCATACCAATTTTTACTCCAATATTTACATTATCATAAATTATATTTAAAAATAGAAAAATTAAATAAAAACACCCTGTATTTCGAAAACATAGGCCTTGCGGACCCATATTTGTATAGGTTTTATGTTTATTTTTGGACCCTGACTACGTACCTGAAGTATTGACATTTCCTCATGAATCACCCTGTATACTAGATGCAATTGGCCTCAAGGGGAATACTTTGGTAAAAAAACATTTTGGAATCTTCGAAAAAAAGTAGATTGTTTGAGTGCTCCTTAAGTTTTATCACGATTCACAAGTTTGGACAACATGATTTTATTGCAATAAAACTAAATTATACATTCTTGACGACATTTTCCAATATCTTAAATCAATAATGTACGATTATTAATTTAAAATAAATAAAGGTGTGTAGTTTATTATCAACTGAAAATAAAGATGATTTTATTATAAAAATTGTCATAATACAAAATAATAATAGGTCTAAATAAATATTATATATATTAAGTAATTATCTTTATAACTTTAAATTTGTTACATTATCGATAGGAATGAATATAGCAGCATAAATAATGCACCATCGTAGGAAAACTATTGCCGATGTCGTAACTTGATAAAATATTAAGTAATTTTACGTTTAGTTATAAAATAATAAACCCAAAGTTAAAGGGTTCATAAAATATTCAGGAGTGTCTGTAGCAAAAACACAAATACGAGAAGGGGCAATAATTTTAAAACGAAACTAATATTAAATTATTAACAAATAATCCATTTTTATAATACATCCCATTTATAGTTCTGAATAGAAGAGTGAGCATATAAAGTTTACTGTTCCTACTTTTAATGATTTATCACATCTGAAATATAATTGGGAAAAATAAAAACCGTTTTAATTAACCAGAACTAACCATGACCGACCAGAACTGAGGGCTTTTGAATTTTTTTAAATTATCCCTACGTTTGATTAAGCCATGGTAGAATTGCGGCCTAAACGGAAAAGTTTACTCTTCATGCTTTTAGTGATTTATCACGTCTGAAATATAATTGGGAAAAATATAAAGCCGCTTTAACTAACCAGAACTTATCATGACCGACCAGAACTTAGGGCTTTTTAATTTGCCCTACGTAGAAGTTACTAAGAAAATTTTAAATATTTTCAATATGGTATTTATTACGGGCCACAATAATTCTATCCTGTTTGGGTCAAACCAGGTAATCATTTATTAACTGAAAATTTTATTCAGGTAACCCTTATTTTTGGGGCGCAATTTGGCTATTATTTTTATCTTACCTGATGATTTGGGCCGCAATTTGACGAATCTGAATAGAAGAGCAATGATCCGATCTAAATATAAATAATAGCGAATTGAATCGGAACGATGACCAATATTTTTGGCATTACTCTTTAGTTAAAAATATCTTAGAGAAAGTGCCTAGGTAAAATGATATTTTTTTTATTTTCGTATTTTAACACCTCGATTCAAATTTAAAAATATGTGTGTAATATATGTATATATATATATATATATATATATATATATATATATATATATATATATATATATATATATATATATATATATATATAATTTTATATATATATACAGTGTGAGGATTTTAAAGTGTTACAATGCGATATCTCTAAAATGTTTGCACGATTTTAACAAAAGTTGGTATGGGTAAAAGTAGCAAGGGGGACATACTCTGACGTAGTACTTAAATTTTTACCCGCTCCGTTTTTGACGGGTGGGGGAACTTCAGAATTTTAAATGGAAAGGTGTAGTTTTTTCTATGAAATTTTAACGCATAAAAAACTACATAAGTGTACAAAAAAATTACTTCATTTGCTTTACGGGTTGCATACTTATCAATAATCAACTTTTTATTTTAATAATTTTAGTTTATTCTTCGTCAAAAATTATGTATGTAAGCAGAAAATTGTTGCATTTGGTAGTTACTTGGTAACGACCTACTCTGTCAAGTAGTGACATTTGTGTCAAAAATATCTCTAGTCTCTTTCGATCTCTTCAGATATGGAGCAAAAACTACGACATTGAGATCAATATGTTATTAATTTTGGGTGTGTAGGAAGAATTACGGGAAGCTGCACAATTGTGGGCTGTCATTTCATGCTATTCCAAGTCCCCATGGCATTTAAGAGGCTGGAAGACCGAGTCGCAATACTGGAAACCTTCTCCAAAAAAGAGAATTGGCACGAACTAAAACCAGTGAAGACATGGCCGTTGGAATTTTGGGCGCCATTAATTTAAATCCCCCGTTGGTTCCAGAGAACTTGCTCAAGATTCGGGGGAATGTGTCAAAAATCAGTACTAACTATTTTACATTCTTCCAATTTTCACCCTTATCACGTTAGTCTTCACCAAGAACTGTACGGCGAGGATTTTCAAAATCGAGTAACATTTTGTACCTGGTTAAGGATGAAGATTCAAGAAAATCATGCTTTTTTAACACAAGTGATTTTTTCTGATGAGGCTACGTTTACTAATTGTGGTCATGTAACTATTTATTTGCCACTAGGATATTTTTGCATTTTAGCAATTCGAAATTTTCTGCTTTTAATTTAAGGTCAATAGACACAATATGCACTATTGGGCAGCTGAAAATCCCACTGGATTAGGATGGAAATCAGCATCCTTGGTCAGTGAATACCTGGTGTGGTATTTTGCAGACAAAGTAATTGGCCCACTTTTTTTTGATGGCCCCAAATGGGGAAATGTAAATAACTTTTAAATAAAATTGCCGCAGCTTCAAGACAATGGAATTAGAAAGAAGAAGTGTGGTTTCAGCAAGATGTCCCACCCACTTTGCGCGGGTAGAGATTCTCTGAATTTATTTGGAGATAGGTGGATTGGGGAGGTGGTCCTTAAATTGGCCTGCTAGATCTCCTGATCTGACCCCCTTAGATTTCTTTCTATGGGGATTTATAAAAAAAAAGTTATGGCTACAGCACCAACCACACCAGAAAACATGAAAAACCGTATTCACAAGCTTGTAATTAGTAACTGCCGACATGTTAAATCGTGTCCAACTCCTGTCAAAAAAGAATTTTGAAATTTGAAGTCAACGGAGGTCACTTTCAAACCTTTTGAAGCATAACCAGGTTAATTTTAAATATTCTAATTAATTTATTGTTTCTTTTTATTTTTCCTTAAAAATTCGTTATAGGCAACCCGTAAAGCAAATGAAGTAATTTTTGTACACTTATGTAGTTTTTATGCTGATTAAAATTTCATAGAAAAAACTACACCTTTCCATTAAAATTCTGAAGTTACCCCCACCCGTCAAAAACTGGAGGGGGTAAAAAATTTAATACTACGTCATATTCCCCCTTGCTCGGTTACCCATACCAACTTTTGTTAAAATCGGCAACATTTTAGGATATCGCATTGTAAAACTTTAAAATCCTCACACTGTATATATATATAAATATATATATATATATATATATATATATATATATATATATATATATATATATATATATATATATAAAATTTGCAAAAATAGTCAGTAGCGTACATTTCACTGTTATTTTCGATTAGTTGTTCCCTGGACGCCACTGGATTAATTTTAATTTAATTGCCTTTATTAAAAGAAATAACATCGACAAAATTTAAGAAAATCGGCTACATAACCACAAAAAACCTTATTTTTTTGAAAGTTTAACACCTTGTATCTTAAAAACTCTGCATTTTTGAAGCCATATTTATAGAAACTTTTTTTTATATATCACCACCTGAAATTCGGCCGTGCATTTTTCGAACACCCTATGTAAATTTGCAAATTAAATAATATTCATAATGAAAATCAATGTAGTTTAAAAATTATTTTAATATAAAGTATTTAAATACATTAGAATTATATATATTTATATATATATATATATATATATATATATATATATATATATATATATATATATATATATATATATATATATATATATATATATATATATATATATACCTTCTTAAATTATTTAAATATTGCACCAAAATTTACAAGAATTTAAAATGAATGCTTTAAAAAGTATTTGCCAGAACAAATACAGATACCCCAAAATACTACAGATGATTTAAATACTGTGAAGTATTTAATTACTAGAAAAATATTTAAATATTTTAGAAGATAAAATACGGTCTAAGTAAATAACTAAATAGTTTAGAAGTATATAAATACTTTTAATTTATTTAAATATAATTTAAAATAATTTTAAAAGATTTAAATACTAAATACTTTAGAAAGTATTTGCCACTACCAATACAGGTACCGCAAAATTCTTTGATCGAAAGTTATTTAAAATTTGCAGGCATATTAAATTCTATAAGATATTTAATTATTAGAAAATATAGGTTTAAACTCTGTATATGTGAATAAATAAATAAATAAATAATTAAAAACCTTAGAAATATATACATACTGTAGTAATATTTAAGTACTTCCAAATGTATTTACCTATTAACCAACGTAATTTTAAAGGATTTTAATGCTGTACTGTACTATAGTGACAAATACTTCAAAAAGTATTTGTCACTATAGTACAGATGTTGCATGATTTAAATTTTCATCACTAGTTTAAATTTAGAAACCATTTATGAAAAGAAAGCTAATACCACTTTGATAGAGGCTTGTCATTTTTTTAAATTCTAAAATAAATCCGTTAGTCTTCATCGTCCGCCTTGATGTCCCAATACCCGACCCTTAGGTTAAATTATATTATTTTTAAATGAAGTCAGGTATATTAGTCATTCTTCCACTGCAATATTAACATATTAATTGTGGACTTTTTTTCCACCGAGCATTATAAACCTGAGCCTCCATAGTGCCTGACATTAGCACCACACATGTCTAGGAGTTTCTTTCTTCTCCTAATAGGAACCGTATTGGTTATCTTTTGACAGAGTCAGTCTCTCCATGTGCTACGGCTTTATTTTCTTAGGTCCAAGATAAACTTTAGGAAGGGCATTTAATAAACTTTTGCCTGCAAATGCCTTGGTGTTTGTAGCCACCAACCACGGAATTCTTGGTGTATCACATTTTTAATTAATGGCTAATCTGCCTGTCTCCTCATTTCCTGGGTGGCCTTTTTGGCTCAGAACCCAAACCTCAGTTAGCCTGTACAATTTAATTTCTTTCTTGCACCATGCTTGTTGAGTGCTAAATAAATAAATTTCTAAAACAAAAATTATAATAATATGTAACAATGTTTAAAAGTTTTCTAGTGGTAACTGTTGATTTAAAATTAAAAATTTAACAATTAATGGTATGCAATTTCTCCAGGTCCGACTAGTTTGTTTACTTCGATACGTTTAATAATATTGCTTATTTTATTGCAACAACCGCAAAACCTGCTAATACCTGTGTTTATAAAGTGATAATTACACCGTACTTGAAGCAGTTACAAATTCTGTTCGATTGGTAATTTAATTTTCGTGGCAATCAGTGAATTGACGATATGGGAAAATCCTGTTTATTTATTAAACATGTTACCGCGCTTATAATGACTTGTTTTATTTATTTATCCCTCCGGTTTGAGTAACAATGTACCCTCTTTCTCCGATAAAGTTTATATCAGCTTATTTATTTTTAAACAATAATAAAAATTAAATTATTTTTTTAATTAAGGATATTTCGTCAACGTTTCCTTCTGAAAAAAATTGATTGATATGACTATGTCACAAATTTCTTAAGTTCTAAAATATTAAGAAGAACCCAGACTTATCCAAAGCAGATAATACAGATTTCGTCAAAAAAATCAACATTAGATTTTTTAAATTTTGTTTTATATCACTGAAACAAGTCCCTATATGTTTTCTGGGAAATCCCAGATCACTGCTCTTGACATATCTAAGCTCTTTGATTAGGTTTGGGTTCCTACTGGTAGATCATGGCTCTTCACCTTTTACAAATCAATGTTAGGATATACCCAGGGTTCAGAACTGGCACCAACTATCTTTCTTCTTGCAATAATGGTCTTATCTCCTCCAAGATTAGGTTATTCATTGTATAATGTTGATGGTTGTAGTACTTTTCACTCTGATATTTATTTTCTAAAGCCGTATCAAAGCCTGATTTGGAAAACAAGGGTAGGGTAATGCAGATATCTCTTTAATAAAACCCACAATTAATAACGGATCGGGATACGAAAATCGTGTACTTTTTAAAGCATTAAAGAAACAAACATGTTGGCTGCAACACAGCAAACAAAGATTAATTCTTGAGATTGTTACTTTAAAGAATGGCCTTAATTAACACATTACATCCATATCCATAGGAACATTTAGAAAGCTCAATATCCTCTTTCGAGCCAGAAATTATTTCTTTTTTTTCTAATCTGTTCACTTTATATGTATTCCAAACCAGACCCTGCTTGAAATACTGCTCTCACATCTGTAATATTAGTTCTTCCACGACATTTGGCATCATCAAATTGATTTTATCCAAAAGAGAGCTGTTCGTCTCACCAGTAATTATACACCCACAATAAGCATCCTTCTCTTGCTCATTGACAAGTTCTAAGGGACCTTTTCCCCTCTTTATAGGTATTTCTTCGACTTCTGCTCGGGATACTTACCTACCATAATTTCTTCTTTTGCAGTTCCCAAAAGCGAGAGCTTTTTGCGAAGGTATTTTCTCCATATTAATAAATACCTTCATACATCATTTTAGACACCCATGGTATATTAGAACTTGAGATGTAGGTAGACTGTTCTGTAATAAAAACATAATTAAAACCGATCTAAACTTATTAGATCTTAATCTGCCTTTGCAAGTTTTGGGACTATATTGAATAAGATAGTAGAGATAGTAATTAGTGAACAGCCCTCGTATGATTAGTGCTATAATCTATCCATTTTCGATTGAGAAAAACATCTATAGAGTAAGTAACCATGGTTACTGACTTTTAAACTAATGGCAATATACATGGTGTTGCGAAAAAATTTATAGACGAACTTCTTGGATGAAAATACGAAAAAAAGATCATATAAACATATGTCCCACACTTCTGAATGCGGGGGATAAAGTTTTAAGAAAAATAATTAAATTATTTTATTTTCTGGATATGGATAATCACAGGCCAATGACATTTATGACAGATGTTTATATTTTCCAAGGCTTTCTTACCACGGTATTTGTAATTATCTGCTACCTGAAAAAGGGTTGAAATCAATGTTTTTTTTCTTTGTATCTTTTTCTGGAGTTGGAAATTTGCAGTATAGGAAATCGTTTGTAGTAATTATAAACCTTTTTTGTCTTATGCATTTGGATCGTAGATTGTGGCGTTTTCGAGTAAAAAAATTAAATACGTGTCTGCAATGCGAAGTCACCAATACAAGTAAGCGATATATAACAAAACGAAGGAAAAATCATTGAGGGTTGCAGATTTTAACGATTTACCAGAGTAGGAGATGATTACAAATATTGCTGTAAAAAAGCTTTGGAAAACATGAACATCTATCCCAAATGTCATGCGTCCATATTTATTTACATTTATACAATAAAATATTTTTTTTTTTAAAACTTTCCCGCCCTGTAATTTAAAAGTTTAGAAGTTTGGGACATAGTTTATAGGAAGTTTTTTTCGTATTTTTGTCTAAGGAGTTTGTCCGTGAAAGAAACACCCTGTATTTTCTTTGTTTATGCGTTTTTTTCAATCGAAAATAGACATATTATAGAGCTACATTCGAGATACGGGGTGTGAACGACATACATTTTATAGGGTGTTTTATAAAAGCACATGAACCACTCTAGGATGAATATTAATTTTTTCTTCGTTATCTGATTAGCAAAAGATAAAGATTTTTTGAACCCGCTAAAAAGAAAAAAAGAGAAGTGGTGCCATCGACCAAAAGGTGTTGGGTTATGGCCAAGGTTATGGGAAAACGATAACTGGTCGGCGAGTTGAAACGTACGAAACCGGTGCGCCGAGCCGGCGTACCCGTAGTACCACTTTAGTAAACAGAACATATAATAAATGTGTGTAGTGAGTAGGTATATGGAAGTGCGTAAGTGGTACTACTCTTAATCTATAGATTGTGTAGAGCCCTTGCGCTAACAAGGCTTTTTATAGGTTGAAGTAGTTGTAAGAATTTGAAAATGGCGCAAAGCCTTGTAATTTTTTTAAAAATTATTTTGGCACAATCCACAAGGGCTTAAGCCTAAAAACTGACGTTTCGTGTGTATCTTAAGGAAAGTAAAAGGCGGTCTATCAACACTAGACTTAAATATTTGCAGGTTTAAAGGGAAGGGTCTTCCTGCAGGCGGCAGGTTTAACGGTCCAAATACTTTAAGGTTAAAAAACGAATAAAGTGGCAAGTTCGGGCCTATCCATATTGACTTAATGTGGCACTCCGTGTTGCTCTGTTGGAAACTGCTGAAAAGGAATTATCTAAGCTAATTTTTTTCAGAACAGAAGCCGTAAAAATACTTATATAAGAGCGACAGGTCCTCTAAAGCTAGGGGCAAGAGCCTTTAGTAAAAGTGGGATCAATAATCACACAAGCGGCTTTTCTTGGGATGGAAGTAAGAATGCAATGAGTTGTGGAAGATGACATTCCTCGACATGAAAATTATTTTAAGCAGAATTTTATTTGAGATAGATTTTTAACATGAACATTAGAAGCTGACAGATTCTTTCTGGCTTCAAAGGATCTTTTTCAAAGCTGCTGAAGCTATGGATATCATATGGTCATTTTCGAAAGTAATACCTACAATGTTAAATCACTCTTTGTTATGCAGAACTTGGCCGCTCATAAGTATAGGATGAGTAATGCAAACATCATTTTGTTTTTGTGACATTAAACTATTAATCTGGACAGGATTTTTGGTGTCCCAATCCTATTTAATTGACGGTCCTGTAAAAGAGATATAGGTATGCATTATTCTGCGTGCTTGAATAAGTCAATATTAAAGAAAGGTTACTATCGTCAGCAAAATTATGTAAGGAAGAAATAGAGTTGGTGATATAGGCCAGAAAAAAAATGGGAACAAAGACAAAGTTTAGTTGAAAGACCGTAGGAGGGAGTTTTGTTTAGGAGTACATCATGCCAGACCTGTTCAAAAGCCTTAAATGTCATGCGCAAAGGTGTGGATTCGCTAAGACTCAAGACACTCAAAGGACTTGTTCCATTTATCTAAATCAAATTAAAAAATACATGGATCTTTTGTAACGGAATCCGTACTTTTTGTCATGATTAATTTTGTGTTTTTTAAATAGGCAAACAACTAAGAAAAAGATATGTGTCTATAATTAGAAAGGAGGGTTTTTAGATTTTTTCTTGATGTCAGATTGCACGCTTAAATATGACAGGTGAAATATGCATTGTGATTTAAATTATGTTAATAGCACAAATAACAATTAACAGTTAGTGCTTAGATACATTAAACAATTTTATAGAGCTTTGGGCTGATAATTATTTTTTTTTCTTTTGTTGCAGAGGCACACGTGATGGCCGGCCGGCCCTGGGAGGGCGTGCGGGGACTCACGTTTCCCCGCTGCCTCCTTGCCCCCCTAGCAACCCCCTTTTACCGTTTTCTGGCCAGATTTTCAGGTAAATAACAATAAATGTCTTAAATAAAATACAAATACGATTTTAAACTCATTGGATACTGCTAAAAAACTTATAAGTTTTCTCTTTAAAACAAAGTTTTTTTAGCTGTTTTTGAAAATATTTTTAAATTTATTTTGGTTTTAACCGACTGAATTATTTGTAGCTAAAGCTGCAGTCATAAAAGTACTGTATTATTCTTTATTTTATATTTACAATATAAAAGTAATAATAGCAAGTTTGTAATCTAGATCAGCAAAATTTGGAGCAAAAAAAGATAGAAGTTAGTCATCTTTACCACCTATTTTACACAAAAACTCCTTTGCTGATTACCGAATTGCAACATTCTTGCTCCTTTATCTGAATCGCTAATCCGACCATTTTTTTGTTGTATTTTTTAAATCAGCCGCAAGATATTTATTTGCGGAATTCTGCAGCTCAAAGTGGGTGGCAGCCATCACCGTGAGAGTGGTCCACCTCGCCAAAGGCAAGGTCGCATATCTCGGAGATGCTTCTCCTGCTGCTTTAGAGGATGACGTGCAATTAAAATAAATTATTAGATTCAACTCATCAATCTAACACGTTTTAAACCGAACGAGGTACGAACAATTGCACTTGTTCAGTGCCGTTGCAGTCGTAGCTCGGAAAGGGTTCAGTGGCTCGTAAGATCCGTAGTAATGGGCTGCAAAAACACTTATGTAAAATCAGGGCCAAGTTCCTGTCCAAAAATCTCGGATTTTTGAAGTACTGAGATCTAAAATTAGACCTAGTTCTGGCCACAATTCTATTTTAAATAAATTACATACGCAACACAGCCTTCTTGTCTCTAGAAAACATAACTGATTAAATACCTCTAATGTATTTATGTGTTGAGTTAAAAGTTTAATTAATATATATATATATATATATATATATATATATATATATATATATATATATATATATATATATATATATATATATATATATATATATATATATATATATATATATATATATATATATATATATATATATATATATATATATTTTATAGTAAAATGTCAAAAGTTGACATATGGGGTGTCATTGTATTTGGTATGTGATTTTCTATCGAATAAGTGAAAAAAATACAGGGTGTTCCATTTAAAATTCAAAAGTTGAGGTCATTTCCGGTGAAACCGGAAATCGTCAGAAACAATTGAATACGTCATTAAATGCATTTTTAAGTCATATATCGACACGCCAAATTTTATTTTCCCATCTTAAAAAACAAAAAAGTTATAGGGGGGATCCACCTTTGAGAAACACCCATATATTAATCATGATCAAAATAAATAATTTTCTTATAATTTAAAGCAGTTTAAGTAACCAATTCAATATCGACTATATTATCCATTCCATCAGGTTTTTAATCATCAGTTCTAATCCTCTCTGTATACTTTACTTTAAATTACACAACGTCAAAAGAAGTTTTCTGACATAAGAATAAATTTATGTAAAATGAAGACTTCCGAATATTCAGTTATAAAGAATGTTATCTTTAAGTTCATTCCAATCACTTTAGAGATCTTGTTATAAAAATATAATCGTTCATTGGTACTTCCGCCTTCTACAAATAATATATAAAATTTATAGGTTATTCTAGCATTTGGAAACCTCCTAAATTAAATTTTATTTCTTAAATAAACACCTAAAACGTAAACATCGTATATCTGTCAAAATAAATCCGAGATTTTTTTATATTATTCCTGCGGGAGGTCACCGGGATTAATTTTATATAAAAAAATGTTCTATTTTTAAAGAAATTAGTAATATTTTAGAAACCTGCAGTAATAATAGAGGAGTATTTTCTTAAGTAGGTTATTTTTATTCGCAAATAGTTTCTTCCTGTATAAAAGTGCTTAAGACAGGAAGTCTTCAATTGTTTAATCTCTTTATCTCCCGTTGTGTTGGTGTCAAACGTTTAATAAGGTCGTAATGAGTCCAATTTATTAAGAAATAAGTATTTTGCTACAATTTCGGAATTTGGAATTACATAGTTTTTTTCCTAAATACTTTAATATTGTATGACTATATTATAACATCGCATATCGTTTCATATGGCGTTCTACGATATGGGCGTGTTTCAAAACATTGTTTTTTTGCCAATAGAATTACGTTTGGCATTATTAAACGATATTTTGGATTTAAAGTGCGTAAATGTAAAGGGAGCGGAGGGTGGGCTCTGCTGGAGCCTATTGATAGGGATGTCAGGAGTGGGGAGAGTAGGTCGATCTGCGGTTTAGGCTAGTTTAAATTTTGCAAAAAGTGGATTAAGGATTAAACATTGTCAGGAACTCACATGGTTGGCTAGTATATGAAATTTAAGAAGGGATCTTTAAAATTTAGTAAAATGATTGTCGTCCTTGAACCAGCATTATATAGGAGTAGGTGCACAAAGACGTCGTTTGTGTATTAAGGCGATAGGTTCGCTTCCACTACTACAAGCGACTTTCGCTTGTAGTAGTGGAAGCGCCATGTTTTGTTTTTAACAAACCCTACAAAATTGACATCAAGGGAGAATCGAACACAAACGTGGCAGGTGTAATCAACATTTACACAGACGGTTCGAAAACAAAAGAAGCTGCAGAATGTGGAATCTATTCTAGATCTCTAAACTTAAACATCAATAGGGCTATGGGTGAGTTGCCAAGTGTGCTCCAAACTGACCTCACAGGCATAACCATAGCTGCAAAAGAAATAATCAGTAGGAATATCACTGATAAGTCATGCTTATCCATACGGATTGCAGACAGACTCTACTAGCCTTGAGGAGACCAGGCTACACCTCATGTCTGGTACTAGAATATCACCGTGCTCTTGCAGATGCTTTCAGCAGGAATGTGGTCACCCGATGCTGGACCAGAACACACGCTCCAAAGACAAGCGCATTGCTGACTTATTGGCCTAGAAGGTTGCCGGGACCAAACCTTTTGGACCCGAACCTTTCGTAGGTCTGACAGGGTCTGCGATGAAGGACCTAATCAAAAGACACTCTCAGCAGTTTACAAGACGATGAAATGAAACAGTAAACTGTAACTTTTGCAGGGAGTTACTGAACTATCCTGACAGAGATAGAGCTAAACATTACTTGGCAATGCCTAGGGCGAACCTTCGCCTAATCACGGGCGTTCTTACTGGACATTGTCAATTACGAAAGAACCTATTTAGAATGGGTATAAATGACACACCTCTGTGTAGAGGTTGTCAACAGAAAGACAAGACGGTGGAGCCCATCCCTTGTGACTGCCCTGCACTCTCGTCCAAAGAAGATCCATGCTGGGCGAGTATTGGGTTGCCTTGGTCGACATTAAGGAGATTCCCCCGGCGACATTGTCACCTACTTTAAATCAGTAGGATGGGCAGCGTACTGAGTAAGGAGTCCCCTTTAGGAGGAAGCACAACGGGCCTACTGAGGCCTAGGTGCCGTGATATCTATCACCCTCCTCATTTTCAGATTCAGATGGTTAGGTTTAAAGTGAGTGGGTATAGCACCCTTCCAGAGTCAGATGAAGGGGACGTTAAAACGATCCGTTATCTTGTATTCTTGCATTAGTGCCACACAAATGCTGCTTATTACTGTGAGTTTTTTAGTGGGCTAAAGGTCGCTTAACCTTAACGTTTCAAAAGACGTAATTTACCAGTTTGTGACATGAGATAGATCTCACTTTAACATCATTCCTATAGTCCTGCCTTATCGCCCTGCGTTTTTAATTTTTGGGCCTTTTAAAGAAACACTAGAAGGGCAACGATTCGCTATTGACTACCGACCAGTGGCGTATGCTTAGGGAGGAGGCTCGCTCAACTTTTAAAATTAACCGTATAAACGTAGTCATGACATTCTAGAACTAGATTAAAATTTGAAAATGTAAATATATTAAAGCAGAAGTGTCAAAAAATAACATATGAGCATCATTATATTCTTAATGTCATAGACTATCGAAGTAAGAGAAAATATACCAGTGGTGCCATTTAAAATTGGGAAGTACTAGTTATTTCCGAATTTATGTCAGATACAACACCCACACACCAAATATTATTTATTTATCTTAAGAAATACAAATTAGCGAGCGAATTAGCTCTGAGATACACACGCTATAATAAAAACAAAGTATTTTAGTAAGGCAGGGATTCGTCATAAAACTTGTGTGCGTTTAAAAATTACTTGGAAGTTTATTAAAACTAAAAATTTGTAAACTAATTTCAATTTATAAATGTTATCAAAAAATATTAATAATAACGGGCCTGAGTATCGAAATTTAAAATTTATTCGTCGAGATCTGTTCAACTTCAGATGTACCGCAAAAGAGTGTTTTTCGCGCTTGAGTTAATTCTCCCACCTGATCTGAAAGATAAAATGCAAAACGTTCATGAAAGTAATTATGAAAGACATATGCTTCGTTGCCGGAACCTAGAATACGGTATTACGTAATACAGATCTTATTTTCTTTCATTCAGTATCTCGGCAGCCTCGATCTTAAGATTCCCAGATTCGAGACGTTCACATTAGTCATATGATCGGTTTCCATAACCCCAGGTCGAATATGTGTAGGATTTTTGATGAAATAGTTCTGGTTACAGTTCGGCTACTTAATTTTCCTCATTACACATCTTAACAGCCTCGATCTTAAGATTCCCCAATACGAGACATTCACAATGATCGGTTTGCGCAAACTCAGTTTGTATAGATCAATTTGAAGGTATGTAGATAATTCTGTAAAGTAGGTTTGTGCATATCGGTCAGTACAGATCAATTACAATTGATTAACAATAATGATGTATTATATCAAGTACAAACAATTCGTTTTAAAGAAATATTGCCCTTAAATATTTTGGTAGTATTATGAATATGCTATGTAGTCCTATTTTTTACACGCAAATATCTCAGAAATTGTTTAGTTTAGGCATTGAATATAATCAGTGGTATGATGTGGCATATCAGCGATTGTTATGACTGATTTTGTGAACTGTCAAGTTTATTTACAAAAAAAGAAGGCAATTAACATGTATTTCCATACAAATTATGTAAGGTAATGTGTTATACACGTAACATTTATAAGTAAGGAATATTTTGCTTATGATTTAAGTACCAAAAACTCCTTATTTCTTGCTCCATAATGGTAGTAACAAAGTCGCGTCCTGAAGCTTAACACTGATGTTATTTAACCCAGCTGCTACATCATACCACTGTATATATGACAGGTTTTTTAAATGGTATGATTTCCAGACTTTTGTTAATAGGATTTTTAACCGTTATTTTTTCGTGAACACTCAGACATCAGGTGTGGCTTATGTTTTGTGGCAAAATATTCATAGTATTTAGTGTCTACTCTCTATCATAATTTTGACTAAATAAGAGAGTCAGTAGTAAAATGATCGATTTTTAAATTTGAATATCTCAGAAACCACTTGACATAACTTTCCAAATTTTTCACATGTAATTAGAACACTTACGTGAATTTACATATCAAACACCTTTATGTAAAACGATAACGAAGCCTTGATAGGGGAAAAACGTTTCGTTTAATATATACACGGCATGTGTCAGGCCCTAACTTTGCGTGACGCATTACCGTTTGGCTAGATAAATTTATTGTGTTTTTTTTTCCTGATTATCTTTATTTTATGGCCACACTGTTCGAATAGATGACCCATATCATATTCACACGGTATAAATATATTTTACTCAAAATATCCATTGATTACGCAAAGCAATTCTGTGCGTCTGTGGGTCCCTTTAGTCTTGCACCGATTCTTGTTTCGACTTGTTTTAAGCATACATAAATTATATTATAATTAACGAAGTATTTTTCGTGGATTTACTAGTAGTAGTGTTGCCAGATGTATAAAATAAACAAACATTACCCAAATTTAATTAATTAGTATTATAAGTACATGTGTATAACCCCGTGATAAAAAAAAACCTGAGGTTTTAATCATTTTTAGTCAGTGAATTAATATGGTTAGAGATCGAACGCTGTAAGAAAGACACCGATACGTCACGGTCTCATATGGCAAACCCGTATAAAACCGTGACGTATCGGTGTCATTCTAACAGCGTTCGATCTCTACTTTCAATTCATATTTTGTTATATTAAGATGTTGTGTCATCAGCTGACTTGGAACCAAAAAAAATTATGTAACGCAACATCATCAGTTTAATTTATTTTTTTATCTACCATCATTGAAACCATCCACTCTGTTTTGGTATTTCTCTAAATTGCAAATATTATATTCGAACAGAAGTATGTTTGATAGTATTTGATTATACTTAAAATAGAAAAAACTTTTTTTTATTTTATCATCAATTTTAAAAGTAATTAAATGTTTACTTCGACTGATATTGAATAAAGTTGTAAGTTACTTTGTGATGGATCATTTTAACGTGGTTTTTTTTTTCATTTTTTCATCTCTATGTTGATATTTGATATTTTTACTAATATTTATTGGCTGGTTGCTTCTAAAGATATTTTTAATTGGATTTTTTTACTAGTCTGCTAATTACGAATAAACTATATTTAATTTCTCTCATTCGACAAAAAACTTTTTCCACTGTACGTAAAAATACCTAGAATTAAATAAGTAATTCCTAGTATGGCATCACTGACTAGTAGTAACATAAACATAAATCGTTTTGGCAAATCATAGTTATATTTATTTATTTTCATGGGTGGTAATAAAAATATTAGATGCTTGACATTGAATGAAAATTATTATTTGCCCACATCTGGCTCCCACTTGTTGCTCCATGTTTGTAAACTAACATAATTTTGCAAAATTTCGCAACACTGTTTCAGACTAAACAATATATTTTTATTATTTAACTGTAGAATAAGTTATGAAAAAGAACTAATATAAAATGTTTCTAAACTTCTAGTGTTTTGAAAAACACTTCTGCTTCTTTTTTATAGGATTTCGCGATTTTTGCAATGTATTCCTGTTGTAAAAATTATAAAAAAATATGGTAGGACTTTAAAGTTTAATTTAGGGGTCGAAAAAGGAAGAATGTTTATAAACATACCTATGTTTGGGGATGATTACAGAAGATCTTTCTTTTGCCACAATGTGGGTAGAATTGAACAGTTGGAATAGGGGACGGACCTTATGCGAAGTGAGTATATCAAAAAGGTCGGACAGAAAAATGCACGATTTTATAGAGATTAAAAATGAAAATTTAAAACAAATTCAGGACAAAGTTTTGCGAAATGGGTCTGATAGGCTGGATGTTTACGCCATGACGAAGCAGTCGGTAAAAGGCAGTTGATTTAATACGGGCTCCGAATTAGAAGTCTATCGATCACATAATTTTTCGGTTCGAATAAATTAGAATTATTTTTATAATATATATTTTCTAACTTCTACATTTAAGTTAAGGAATAAAAAAACGGCTATAATTTAAAAATTGACACCAAGAAATAACTAAAAATGACAAGTACATAATGTGCGAGTAATGCCTTCCGACGCGGTGCGAGAGACAATGGAGTCGCGGATTTTTTGCGAATATTTAATGTCACAGTAGACAGAAGGTTCGTCTCAGTCTATACATTTTAATAAGAGCCACTGACTTTTAACATCTTTATACGACTAGTTTTTCTTTAAAAATATACTCGGATTTTTTAAAAGTAAATGTCTGTTTTATTTGATAGGCTCACTATATCAGTATTATTATTATTTTAAAATAATAATAATAATAATCTGTGATATATTTTTATAAACAATAACAAATATATGTAGGTGGATGAACTCACATAATTTTAGCCTCCCATATAGGCTGATCAGCATCCCATATTTAGTGCTGTTAAAGCCATAAAATAAACATTAAAAAATCAGTACTGATCAAGTTTTTTTTTATTTTGGGACTGTCATCGAAGGCTTAAAGCATAAGTACTAACGTACCGTGGCTGTCTGAGATGACGTAAAAGATATTTTTTTAACCTGGGACTTGAATAGTTTGCTTGGTTGTGGTTTGGTTTAGAAGGGAAGGAAAGACCACTGCATGTAGCAGATTTCACCACTCTAGACACTTTGGGAATGAAGGTACGAACAAGGTGGGAAGTTTGGGGCCTCTCTAGATTGTAAAGGGATGTATGAAAGGTGTAATCTATAACAAGAGAAGGAAACTTTCTGGTAAAAGTGGTATCATTAATAAGGCGTGCTTTGGATGGATTCAAGAATGCTAAGAGTTGTGAGAAACTCCGTTCCCCAAACTTGGGTACAGTTTTCCAAGTGTCTTCTTCTATCAGCTGATAAGTGTCATTTTCATTTGTTTATTTTAAAAATAGAATACTAGTAATTCAAGCTGTTCTTTGTGAAAGGTATTAATCTTTTTTCTGTTATGATATGGATATTGACGGTGTAATTTCTCATTTTTTTATTTATTATATTGCAGATTTAATTGATATTGACCGATTTATCTTCAAGCTCCTAATAGCCAGCAAAAAGGTTTGCTCAAAATGATCTGCAGTTGATTAAAGGAACGCGTATGGATTTTCTGTTTTTGCTCTGAATCAAATAAAGGAACGTTTTTTTAAGCAAACAGAGCAAAAAATGTAATATTGGAACTTAGCCAAGGGATACAGATTTTAAAAAGATATACTGTCTGGCCCGAAAGGGGTATCCTTTTTCATTCTGCTAATGCTATGTATATATAATAGGTTTATATCCAGGATTTTATCGGATCCAAATTCTATCCGATAATTATCTTCTCAAAATGACCGCTATAAACGTTTCGGACTCATTTTTTTATCCGATGTTGTACATTAAGTCAATCTCTTGTTTTACTGGATTGGACTTTCTCAGGCCCATCGTACGATGGTAAACGCGATGGTGTAGACAGAAGTTGGGTTCAAAATAACATTCGGCTGGATTTTGAGTTTGGGGCTTTTAAGTTTTTGTGCTTTGTGGTTGTTTTTTATTTTAAGCTTTTCTCTTAATTTGATTTGCAAAATAGAGTAAATAATGAGTACTGAAAGTAATAAAAGATTTGCAAAAAAGAAGTATTTGAAACTTGAAGGCGGAAAAATTCATGTTTTTTGTCAAAATTTAATAGGATCAAAACCGGATTACTTTTTTGTGAAATAAACGATTGTGGATTGAAATTTGTGACCTTATGGACGAAAACGGAGTCAATGTGTTTATGCCAATTAAGGTAATTTTCGAAAGTAACGACCACTCAGTAAAGGGTCACTATTGGTGGATTGTTTCCACGACACCAAAGATGATATTTTTAAGGCATTAAACTAGACAAGATTTTCAGTAACCCAATTACAACCTATGTGTCTAGTTGTTGCTACGGAACCCTAATTTAATACAAGTCGTTAACAGTGCACTTAACTAATTTTACTATTTATTTCATCATAGTCCCACTGAAAAATATAAATCAATAACCCATACGCATTGAATTAAAATATTATGTAGGTATATGGACATAATGACCACGACAATTCGATACCCATGGTTCTATTTTGGTAATTCCAACGCCGACGGTATAATATCCTTTGAATAATTTGGTGGATGCCAAGGCCGGAGGAAATATGTATACCTATTTCGGTCACTGATCCGTGAGTCAATTTTTTTTGTTTACCTTCATCGGTTTCCTTAATAATTTTGTCGTTCTAATGAATGAAGTCACCCACTTTGGCATTCGATTAAATTATTTGAGCACTCGCAAACAGTAATTTTTATTAAGCATAATTAACTAGACGTAGCATTAAATAAAGTAGACAAATAGGGATATTTAGCAACTTGGCAGTAGCGGGCACCGGTAACCGAAATTTAATAACTCGATAAGGCCAGTAATGTCATAGGTAAAAATATTATGCGTGTACTCAACAGTAGCGTAGGTAATTTTATTTTCTGGAGGGAGTAATGCAAATAAATAAATATATATATATATATATATATATATATATATATATATATATAATATATATATATATATATATATATATATATATATATATATATATATATATATATATATATATATATATATATATTACATATTACAGGGTGATTGGTAAGTAGAGGCGCGAAAAATGAAGACCCGCATTAATTTTTAAATTCTGAATCGAAAGCCAAGAATAATTTTTTTGCAAATTTTCCTTCGTTTCCAAGATATTTTACCATACAGTTTTGCCAAAAAATTAATTACACTGTAGGTGTCGCTAATCTTAGTTGGCGTTTCAAACTATTACGTCATATGAAATCAAGTTTGACCTTTGTCAAAAGTTAGACACTTGTTAATCTGTTATAGGAAAAATCACAAGAAAATGGAGTTTACTAACGAAGAACATGGTTGGTGATATTATTTATGTCTATGGGTTTTGCGATGGAAACGCTCTTTGCCCTTGTCGCGATTTTTCCTATAACCGATTGACAAGTGTCTAATTTTTGAACCTAATTTCATTTGATAATAGTTTGAAAGCGCCAACTAAGATTAGCGACACCCACAATGTGATTTTTTTTTTCTTTAGCAAAACTTTATAGTGAAATATCTTGGAAACGAAGGAAAATTTGCAAAAAAAGTATTCTTGGTTTTTGATTCCAAATTAAAAAATTAATTCGTTCTTTATTTTTCGCCTACTTACAATTATCCTGTATATATATATATATATATATATATATATATATATATATATATATATATATATATATATATATATATATATATATATATATATATATATATATATATATATATATATATATATATATATATATACTTTTTTAATTTAACAGCCCTGTAATCGAAAAGTTATAAAGTTTGGGACTATGTTCATAGGATTTTGCTTTGAATTTTCATCCAAGGAGTCATAAGAAATTATTAGTATTTTCTTTAGCAAAAAAAAAAGATTACATACTTTTAATCTTATATATTACGTTCACATAAGGATAAAGGATTTAATTTTAAAACTCGGTTTTGGCTACATGTGTTCAATAGCTATACTGTTGCCTTGTACATATAAATATATTCTAAACTATTTGATCAATTTAAAAAAATTTCAATATATTTTTTTACAACTTACCTATTGTTAATACCTGTATCAAAGCCCGCGTATGTTTTGCCGAGCCAAGTTGCCGCCAAAGCTCTGTTAGATTTTGACACCGCCAGACAAAACAAAACGCGAATATATCAAAAGGCTAGTTATTGCAGTGTTGGAATATGATGGAAGGAAAAATAAACATTTAATTTTAAGAAAATTATATAAAGTGATTAATAATTTTGTTTTTTTTTAAACCTTTTAATTTTTAACTCGTTTTATTGCTTATTGCAGATAATTTGCAGAACCTAAAATATATTTAACATTCTTGGGGGGGGTAATTACTCCCTCTACCCCCCTCTTACCTACGCCAGTGGTACTCAACAAAAAAATTTCAATTAATTAATTCGCCACAACAATACAGAACATATTTACAATTTAATGGTCCCGCTGTACGAAAAAATTAAACATTCTTTTATTAAACTTAAGCTTATCAAAAATTGTTGTTTTCACAAAGCCTGAAAAGCATAAATCCGAATTGTATTTGTATTCATAACACTGATCGTTACTTATTTTGTAAAATGTCTCCAATATAAAAGTTAAACAGTTATAATTAGAATCGACCGAGCTCCTTGCGTAAAAACTAGTTTTAATGTGTTATAAAACGAGTCAAGTGCTCCTTAGAGATTCTGCAAGTGCAAAAAATTTATTTCTTAGTCGCCGGGCAGTCTGGAGAGAGTCCAAACAATGTTGCCAAACAATACGATCGTCATATAATCGACCCTTAACAATAAATTTACATTTTTTTTTTCAATCATCTTACATACTGATATAGTATATTAAGTATTAAGGTCAATAAGTGTTTCTTACTGGTTGAGGATGTGTTTAGAAATTAAGACGCAGTCGAGATCTCCAAAACAGCCAAAATCTCTAAGAACTTACTGACCGTGTTGCTTACGCTTTTTTTGCACGCTCAAAATATTGAGTTGATTGGGAATAAAAAAATTTAAAAAAATATACAGGGTGTCCGGAAATGACGATGAAAAATTTTAAGGTATGATTCTACATAAAAGATATGAAAAAAGTTCATATTAACATAGGTCCGGAAATGCTTCTAGAGGGAGCTACATGCCCTTGAAGATGGTGTCATAAAAGTGGTTTTTATTTAATTTATTAGGATCTACTTATAACACAGGAATTAACTTCTACGTATAAGTTAGAGTGATTGGAGGTCACTTTTTGACAATATCAGGTGACCCATATTGCAACCAGTGGCGTGGGAACAAAGGGGTGGTTAGTTATTTAGGGTCATATTTTTTTCGCCGAGTGTATTTTCGCTATATTTTAAATGAATTATGTTTCTTTGCACAATTTAACGTAAAAAAGGTTCTCTTGGTATAAAGTCGTATAGTCGACGGTTTTCGAGATAAACGGACTTTAATGCTCAGATGCACTGCAGTCGTCCTTTTAAGTTCGTTTATCTCGAAAACCGTCGACTACACGACTTTATATCAAAGGAATTTTTTTACGTAAAAATGTTCAAAGAAACATAATTTATTTAAAATATAACGAAAATACACTCGGCGAAAAAAAATATGACCCTAAATAACTAACCACCCCTTTGTTCCCACCCCACTGGTTGCAATATGGGTCACCTGATATTTTTAAAAAGTGACCTCTAATTACTCTAACTTATACGTAGAAGGTAATTCCTGTATTGTAAGTGGATCCTAATAAATTAAATAAAAAACACTTTTATGACACCATGTTTAAGGGCCTGTAGCTCCCTCTGAAAGCGTTTCCAGACCTATGTTAATATGAACTTTTTTTTCATATCTTTTTATGTAAAATCGTACCTTAAAATTTTTCATTGTCTTTTTTGGACACCCTGTATGGTTAGGTATATCAAACACCTTAATCAAATACCCAGGTCTTTCCGGCACGGTTGGAGACATCATTTGATATACAGATTATTTCAAAACCGAGCAGGAAACTGGAGCGGGCGTGTACAGTGAAATGAGGAATTCACCATGCTCCATTCCACTAGGAACACACAGTTCTGTATTTCAAACGGAAATCTATGCTTTACTGCAATGCTTATAAAAACAAGCGGATCTGCATAATAACAGACAGCCAGGCGTCTCTAGAGGCACTAGTAAACCCCAAGGTAACGTCCAAGCTGACATGGGAATGCCAGAAAGAACTGGAAGTCCTGGGAGAACGCAACAGGGTAACTCTCCTGTGGGTATTAGGACATTCGGGAATAGAAGGCAAGAAAAGGGAATGAGCTAGCGATACTGGGATTATCCACACCATACTTTGGATCAGAACCTGCCCTTGGAGTGACCAAAACCACAGCACGAGGGCAAACCAGGGAATGGATCCGAAACAAACACGAGGAATACTGGGGAGCTTCAGTAGAATAAGACATGGAAAAGGCTTCATTAGGGGCTCATCCAAAAGAACGAAGGAAGAACTACTCAGACAAAGTAGGAAAAGACTTCACATAACAGTAGGGCTGCTGCAGGTCTCGATAACCTAAGAGGACACCTACACAAGAGAGGCTCATACAATGGGGACTCTGCAGAATGTGTGACGAGAGGGAAGAAACAGTCTACCATTTCCTGTACGAATGTGAAGCGTTGAATCACAAAGGACAGGCATTTTTTGGGCAATTGAAAATGAGCCCACCGAAATAAATGAACCAACTAGTCTCGGGGTTATACATACTTGTAGAAGGAATAAGACTAATGGGAGGATTGGTATAAAAGATAATGGAGGATTAGGCACAAAAAGCCCTAGGGGCTGCGCTGCCTCTGGTAGTAAATCTAGACGGCTTCCAGGGAAGAAGAAGAAGAAGTCCTAAATTACAAAGTGTATTTACAAAAGTGTAAAATAGTGTACACCATTTCTGAATAACAAACAGAGCTTACAAATAACGTCCCCTTTCGGGGTTTACAGTACACAATAAATTGTCTTAGGAATTTATCGCAAATCAAGGTAATTAATTCCCACTTTGTTATATCGACAACGTCGCAGTTATGAAGCCTTGTTAATATTTTCCGAAACGACTGCAAGTATGTGCACCTGTTGCGATTTGCTTTTTAAAGCCGATATCGCGAAAGAATAAAGAAATAAGTGTTCATGAATTACGCTATTGCGCCACGCCACTATGCTTTATTATCCGTCTTTGCTGTTATGCGGGGATTTTGCAGAAATATTTTATAAAGACTATTTTATTTCACTAGATTGTTTTACACTGGCAAAATGTCGTAGCAACGACCTATTTTCTACTGGCAAAACTCTTACCTGCACTTACCTAGACAAAACCAACATAATGGTTTCTCAGCGACAAAATTTTGTTAGGTTAAAGAAAAAAACTATTGTCAGTCTGACAAGTCTGGCAATAAACACTGTGTTTCTGGCTAAAATTTGGCTCGTTTTCTCTTGAAATAGTCTTGTCGAATATCATTCGAAAAAAAATTCTAGGCAAAATATTTCTCTTGTTTTACTCAAGTTTGTTTTTTTACGGTAATTTTGTTCGAATTCATGACCCTCGCCGTTAGGCAAGTAGTTTTGTTGTAAATGTCATTCACGAAATTGCCAAGCACAAAACTTCATACAATCGACATATTTTGCCGAGATCTCTTATGATATCATATTAAAAAACAACGTCTCGCTTGGCAGGAAGTTTGCAAACTTCCTTGCTCCGTTTGGAAGTTTTTTTTATCATTCTGACAATCAGTGAGGTTTCTTAGTTCTAGCCTATTGTGGTTGTCTCGAAGAAAGTAAGAATCAGTTTATTACTACAGGAATTAAAGATTTGAAGGTTTACATGGGAAAGGTTTAGCTGCAGGCTACAGTTTCCTAAATCAATACACTCCAGCAATGCAGGAGTCTGCGAAAAAGAAGGTTTTGATCTCTTTTAGATCACCTCTCAAGAGATGCATAAAAATAACAATTTATGTTCTTTTTTTCGTAGCTGCTAGGTAAGAAATTGGATTAGCTAATTCTTTAAAGGAAATGCTATGAAAATGCCTATTTAAGAGTAAAAAATTATTTTCTACAACTCGAGGGTGGGCCAAAAGGGAAGGTATTGTTGTGTGATTGAAATTAACACTAGATCTTACAACTTGTATTGTAGGGAAAGCCATTTCTCAGGTATAAAGACAAGTAAGTTTTGATTTGGGATATACAGAGTTGTTCAAATTAAGTGTCTGTAACTTTGTTATTAGTCGAAATACAAATTTGCTTATATAAGCAAACTAATAGCATTTTTAATGTACTTTAAGATTAAAGAATACAAAAGACAATTGGTAAACGTGTTTTCAAGTTTAATAGCAAAATAGTAATGGCACTAAAAAACATTTACAAATGCATAAAAAAATATCATATTTGATATGTCTATTTTTACTAGTTTCGAAATATAAGCATCCAAATCTGAAAGATAATTTTTAGTTTTTATTAAAGCTTGTATAAGCTGTAAGCTTCCTGCTTATAGCTTACAGCTGCAGATACAGTGAAAATTAAAAAGTATTTTTCAGATTTGGATGCCCATATTTTCAAAACCATTAAAGATAAACATATTAAATGTGGTATTTTTAAAGCTCCTTAAAAGATCCTTTTATTGGTGGTGCAATTTATAGGTTGTTTTAGTATACGGGATGTTTCATTTTAAAAAATACTATTAAACTCAAAAATACTTTTTCCTATTGTTTTTTAAATTTATTAATCTTACGGCCGAGGGATGATCGCGTTGTTAAATTTAGCAATGGACTTAGCAATTATAAAAGTTAACAACAGTTTAGAATGTTTAACAAAACGTCATTGTCAGTGTTATTCAATGATTTTAGTAGGCAACCTGTCAAAATCTGATATTTTGTTAGACATTCTAAACCGTTGTTAACTTTTAACAATGGCTAAGTCCATTGCAAAATTTAACAACGCGATCATCACTCGGCCGTTAAAAACGTCAAAAATGCTGCAAGTTTGAAAATTTACACAATTTTGTATTTTGACTATTGACAACGTTGCCAATGGCGGACATTCAGTTTGGATAATAGCGTTTAAGTCAAAAGGTGTGCACCCAGTTGTTTGTTTGGTGTAGGGAGTTTAAGAAGGGCCCTAGAAGAGTCAATTTGTAGCATGTGTGACATCGAAAACTACAACGACAACACAAACTATTATTGACTTGATAAGCAACCCTATTCTTGCCAACGGAACAATTTCTGTTTTTAAAATATCTTAAACACTACAAATTAGTACGCTCTAAAGCGTAAAAGAATTGTCTTAAGTCTCCAAAAAGGAACGTAATATAATAATATAGAACTATTTTACGCCCAGATGTTTCAAAAAATTGTTACACTTTAACAAACGAATAAAGACTTTTTAACACATAATAGAACTGTCCAATATTTTCTTTAAAACGAAACAAACGACTTGAAAATGTCCCAAATATCGCGAAAATTTTCAGTAAAAAAATCCAAAATGGCGGCATTCATTCAACATTTCTGGCGAGCCACGTATCCAGACAATATTCATTCATCGCTCCGGCTATTTCCGTCCAGACAAAAATACCGCCCAGACGCACTTAAAATGTCTTTTACTTGTCGCGATGCATTGAGGTTCCAGAATTTCATGAACAAAGAAATGGCATATCAGTAAGAAAAATATTTTTTTCATTACCAACTTTATTGACTGATTTTCAACTTGAGAAATTATTTGCCAGAAGTCTTGCTATAATAACTTTATTATTGAGCTAGGCTAATAATGGAAAACAAATTGATTTTGACATTAGGAGGCATGCATGTTTTTGCAGGAAACTCTTTATAAAGATGTATTGAACAAGAATCGAAATATTCTCCCTCTCAAAAAGGTATTAATATAGAAAATTTAAAAAAATCTCGTTTAATCGTTTATAAATTTGTAAGTATTGGTCGTAGGAAAATATTGTAGAAGGAATAAAGTTTCTTTATTAGATTTCCTACAAGATTGAATACATAAGAATTACAAAATGCATTACGGTTATTGCAAAAAAGTAATAAACAAACAAGAAAGACAGAAAAAGCGTAGTTTTTTGCGTGCATTTTTTGGATCCTTTAGATTTTTCTATTGGGCGAAAAAGAACATCATACCGTGATGAAACATCACGAAAAATTTCGCTTAGTTCCATTTAATAGTTTTTGCATAATATTTTTGCAATACAATTTCGTTTGAGAAAAATTGACAATTTTGGAAATTAAGTAAAGTGCAGAATATTGAACTTAGAAATTTTATTTTTTTCACATATACTAGTGTCCTTATGCTTTGATATAATTTTTAAAAAATCGGATCAATTGTTTATATAAACAAATTGACTTCACGATCTTTGGATACAAAATTTTACTAAAAATATGATTTTAAAGTACTCGTAAAGACGCTTCTTTTAATATTTCGAAAAGGTCAATTGGTCGATTGGTTGCCGAGATACAGGCTTTCAAAGTTAATCGGAGTTTGGGGCGAATCTATAAACAATAATTAATATCAACTTCTTGCACATGGTTTTTTATGGAATAGTTGCCTTATTCTTTTATATTTTACTTATAAGATGATTTCCGTATTCCACGTAGGTTTTAAGCACCCGGATTTTTCTTCTTCTTCTTCTCTGGAAGCCGTCTTAACTACCAGAGGCAGCGCAGCCTCCTGGGCCTTTAGTGCCTAATCTCCCATTTTCCTTTTATACCAATCCTCCCATTAGTCTTGTTCCTTCTACAAGTCTGTATAACCCCAAGACTTGTTGGTTGATAAATTCCTGTGGGCTCATTTTCGGTTGCCCAAATAATGCCCGTCCTTTGTGATTCAACGCTTCACAATCGCACAGGATATGGTAGGCTGTTTCTTCCCCCTCGTCGCACATTCTGCAACTAAGGTCCCCATTGTATGAGCCTATCTTGTGTAGGTGACCTCTTGGGTTATCGTGTCCTGTTAGCAGCCCTACTAAAAGTATTTGCGAAGTATTTCTAGTTTTTTTGAGTAGTTTTTCCCTCGTTTTTTTAATAGGCCCTTTATGAAGCCTTTTCCGTGTCTTATTTTACTAATGCTGGACCAGCATTCCTCGGGTTTGTTTCGGATCCATTTCCTGGTTTGCCCTCGTGCTGTGGTTTTGGTTACTCCAAGGGTAGGTTCTGGTTCAAAGTATGGTGTGGATGATCCCTATCTCGCTAGCTCATCCCCTTTTCGTTGCCATTTATTCCCGAATGTCCTAGTATCTACCGGAGGGTTACCCCATTGCGTTCTCCCAGGCCTTCCATTTTTTTGGCATTCCCATGTCAGCTTGGACGTTACCTTGGGGTTTCCTAGTGACGCCTGGCTGTCTGTTATTATGCAGATCCGCTTGTTTTTATAAGCCCTTCTGTAGGCACACGGATTAGAGGCGTAAAAATATTTTTGACTGTTACGTGGTTTTGTCAGTTAAGGTGACGTGAAGCCGTTAAATTAACTTTTACCCATATATATATATATATATATATATATATATATATATATATATATATATATATATATATATATATATATATATAATATAAATATATATATATATATATATATATATATATATATATATATATATATATATATATATATATATATATATATATTTATTTATATATATACCTAAAAATTCTCTTAGCTACAAAATTGTGTGGAAAACTTTTTAGCTTAACTCGGTATAATATACAATTTGTATATTTGGTTTGGTCGGCTCCGAAACGGCAAGATTATTTCTCTAATACCGTTCTTATGTTTATCGTTAATTCACACGTTCAGGTTAAATTTAAACGTGCGTAAAGTGTTTCCAGACCCCCTGCAGCCTAATGTTTAATTGAAAAGATTATATTTATGTGGTACATAATAAATCTCGGAGGTTCTGTCCATCTAAAATAGTTAAACACTTATCGGAAGTTATATTAACTTTGTTTTAATGGTGAAGTAAGAAATCCTTAACTAGGAAATTTAAGTATCTTGTTAAACAATAACTCTATAGTTTTAAAAAATTCATTAGAAAAATTTTGGTCAGAGCACGTTAATTCTAACTTAAGGAGCGATTATCCAGCCTTTAAAATAATGATCAGCAAATTTTAGTACTTTTTCCATTTAATTTTTGCGGTTTAATATATACACGGTGATTCCTAAGTTGACACTTATTTCAACTGTACATAAAATTCATTAAAATAATCAACTTTTTTACATTTATTTTTTTAAAACCCAAAAATAACAAAAGCTACATATTTTTTTTAAATACCTATGTCTTGTCCGGGCCTTGGCAAAAAAGGTAGTTTATTTGTTATTTACTTTTGTTTTTTGCCTTGTTAATCATACATTATAAATTAGTTGCCTTGCTTTTCCGGACGAGATGAGAGTTTATTTTAAATCATTGTTAAATCGCGAAAATGGCACAATTCGAAAACAATGAATACGTGGATATGTTGCTCATTTATGAAGGGTGTCGTCAATTTGCGGTCGCTGCTTCGAGATTGTTCGCGCGACGGTTTTCTTTGCGACCTTATCCTGGACCCAGGTGTTTTATTAACCCCGTCCAAGGGGCTAGGGATACTGGCGATTTGAAGAGCATCGTGGAGGGCATGCAGAAAGACCGAGAAATCCTAAAAATTTGCGGGAAGATCCAACAAAAAGTACTCGAATGATTGCAAGTCAGGTCGGATAAGGTCAAAAAAGGTGTGAACAACATTGCGGGAAAATATGTTGTATCCCTTCCCGTTCAACGTATAAAGCACTCTAACCAGAAGACAGATTAAAAATTATCAACATTTTTTCATCTTGAAGTAACATTTAAAGTTATTTAAGGGACATCACGTACACATTTAAACGGTTAAAAAAATCGTATAAATCTTTTTTTTAAGTCTTCTTTTTACTTTGTTATATCTGGTACATTAAGTTACTTCTTAAAGATAATAATTTGCATATTTCTGTGTTAAATAGCTGTTAAAACATATTGCATATGAACCGTTAGACGATTATTTTTAAGATAAAACGATGCCGGTCTGCAATATTTAAAATTGCAAATAATTCGCAACTGAATAGGAGGAACTTTCTCTGATTTAAATTCAGAATTGTTTACAATTGTTTCGCATCTAATTGTTCTTATTTTTTTTCCTTCTTCAAAGAAAAGCAGTCTGGTACTTGCAGTATTGCATAATTATATCAAGACTACTACGTAATGTAGATTTTATTAATTTTGCGGCGGTTTCTTTCTACCTAATTGCACTGTCCATTGTTAGACGTAGAGGTTTTGGTAATAGGAATACCATTGTATTTTTACAGTACATTAGTCCAAGATACTTCAAATTTAAAAACCATATAATTACTTATAAAACAAGTAACTTAAAATTATGCAATAATTTTTTTTATATACACGAAATTAGAAAAGAATAACAAAAAAAATTAAAACCAATTAGTTGCACGTCTCTGGAAATAACTTTCAAAAATAAAGTTTGCAACTAGAGTTAACTATTAACGAGGTCCAGAGACTTGCAATAAATTGGTTTTATTTTTTTTTCTCGAAAAAGAAGATAGGAAAAAATATCACAGGTATTTTTGATAATTTGTCCCCTGAGACGTCACTGGATTTAATAACACAGGCCCACAAAAAAAAATTGCGTGTGTTGGGTGTCGGACTTGGATTTTCCGAAGTATTTTTTTCCACTGAACACGAATCTGCAGTCAAAATTGGAAGTCAAACAGCAAATAATCGACAAAAGGCATAATTTTAGATATTAACGATCATTTTTTTAATATATAAACTATGTATCTTAAAATTATAAAAGATACGCAAATTTATATAATCATGTAAAATGTATTTTTCGGACCTTTAATTTAATTTTAATTTTTTTAAATGCAAATTTTTTAAAGTTATAATTAAAAAAATCAAATTTTTATTATTAAACCCAATAAATCTGGATAATATTTTTTATTTTTGATTTTTTCTGAATTTTTAATAAATTAAGATTTTTTTAATCTTAATTATTTTTATTTATAAAAAAAAATATAAAATATAATTATTAAAAAAAATCTATTTTGATAATATATTTTTTGCAAAATTATATTTATATTTATATATTTATTATTTATCTTATTAAAAATGTTTATATAATTTTTTTAGGCACTTTAAAAATCTTTTTTTTGTTTTGAAATGTTTTATATCTCTTATAGTTTATACAGTGCTTTTCTTTAATGTTCCCCCCTCTTTATTTTTTGAATGGATCAATTCAAAATATTAAAACTTGAGGTAATGTAATTGCTGCCTGAATACTATAGTTTAGAGTAAAATTGACAGATGAAATTTTCAAGATCGCTCCTGGGCGCCATCTTGGAAAAAAAAATAAATGAAAAGAGTGGTCTTGTGGCGCATCATTTTGAACCTCCTGACGAGTACTTTACAATCCTAGAATATAAAGTCAATTGCTTTACCACTACAAAATGGTGTTACATTTTAAATAATTACCTGAATACATTAACATTTAACTTAATAATTCAAATAAATACGTTGAGTTCAGTTGAGAAGATGCTGGAAATGGTTGCCTTGAACTTCTTGACACAAGAACAGTCGGTCTGAAATTTCACGCCGAACATTTTCAAACACAGTAACATCGATATTTCTACAAATATTTGTTATTTTCTGTCGTATATATCTAATATTGAAGCAGTTTCGTACACCTATTGCTTCAAATAGCCCCATAGAAAAAAGTCCAGAGGTGTCAAATCTGGCGAGCGAGCTGGCCATTCCACAGGTCCTCGACGGCCAATCCAACGACCGGGGAAATTGTCATCTAAATAGTTCCGAACTTGTTTGGAGTAGTGTGGTGCTACTGTGCAGCTCCATTTGACTGAAATACAATATCCAAACATTTCGTGGTAGCAGGTTTCTGCCGGTAAATGTATCGTGTCGGTCTTTTGGGGTTTTCTCATTTTTTTGCTGTTTGACCCCCAATTTTGACTTCAGATTCGTGTTCAGCGGAAAAAAATTCGCCAGATAATCTTAGTCCGACACCAAGCACACACCACTTTTTTTGTGGACCTGTGTAATTTATATTTAATTAGGCTCCTATTTCTGGAAAATACACTGAAAAAATTTAAGAAAATCGGCTACAGGGTATTTAAAATAATTACAAAAAAAACCTATTTATTTAAATAAGTTTAACACCCTGTATCTTGAAAACTGTGCATTTTCAGATCCATAGTTATAGAAACTTTTTTTAAATATTTTTTAATAAGGAATCATCTTCTAACATTTGGCTTTGCATTTTTCGGACACCCTGTATAACCTTTACACTGGCCTGGATTTATCAGATTACCTTAGTATTGATTATTGAACGGGCCGGGACTAGTGCCAGTACGGATAAGTGTATATTTTCCTATTTTATTTTGTTTCGTGATGCAGTTTTTGAATGGACCACATATTTAGCGCTGTATCAAAAAAGATTAAATACGCTTTACCAAAAGTTAGATATTCTCAATTCTTAAAAATTTTATTTTTGTAGGAGACTGTACACACAACACATAGGGTGTGTTCGTTATTCAGTAATTTTACATTTTTGGACCCACCTTGTCCTAAAATACATCTTCCATATTACGTAAAAAAAGAATAAAATAGTGTACATTATTTCTTAAAAACAAACAGACCTAGTAAACTTTTAATAATACTTTTTTTATATATTTAATGGCAACAGGCTGATCAGCCATTCAGCCAGCTATTTCAATAATACTATGATTTATATTGCATTAGTTTTTATAAAATATCGTAAGAACCGTTTTTGAGATATTCCGAAATGAATGCATGACAGATATCGACAATGTTAATGCATAATTTGATTGTAAATATCTCGTTTCACAGGCGATAAAGATATTTCTTTTTTTTTTCTTAGGTAAAAGACACTTTTATTAACCCTATATTTGATTTTTATTTAATTCTTAAGAGTTTTACGAGTGAATTTTTTTTAAAACTGCTGCCAAAAGGTCTATAAATAATCCCTTTGATACAATATGCAAACCTATATTTTTGCTTCACTTTTGCGGAAAATGTAAAACCGGAAGCTTGAGCTATACGGGTAGGGTTCGTGTCCAAAGGGCATTAATTTTACGTAAAATCCCAGCATAGCGTTTGAATTTTGAACAGTATTAAGCAATATATCAGTTTAAGAATCGATTAGTAACCTGGGTTGTAAAGAGTATAAAAGACAGGCCAAATAAATTAAAAGGAAAAACTAAATCGGATAAACCCGTAACGCGGTGTTAAATTCAAGGTGTTGTTAAAAATAAAAAGATTCTTTTCTTTGATTGTTTTTGTGTAAGATTGTGTGCAACATGCTAAGTTTACTGGTTTGAAATTAACGATAGTTTAATTACTTTTAAGGTGTTTTTGTGGTTTTTGATGTATTTTCAAGCCACGAACTATTTTGTTTTGTCAACAGGTTTTACAACATAAAAATACGATAAAATAGTATTTTTCTGTAGTTAGAGTAGGTTAGTGTAGGCTTAAAGCATAGAAACAAATAACAGTTTGACATTTTAGAGTTAGGGTTTTATACTTGAAAAGGAGCTATTAAGTATCGGAGCCAACGAATTCTTGGATAGAAACAAAGTAAACAAACCTTGTTTGGCATTAAGATATTCAGGGGGGGCAAGGAGGGATAGTTCTTGTAAACACACTGCACGGCAATATTGATTAAACACGTTGAATAACATAATTCAGGAAATAATAACTTTTTCAGTGTTTATGGCATTGCACCATAAATTACATTTTTATAAATCGATGATTCTTTATTGTTAATAATTATTTTTAAAGCCGAAAAACTATTTTTGTTTATTATCTGAAGTGACAGACACATATGACATTTACTTTAGATGCTCAATTCGGTTGCTGTTGATCAAATCAGTTTATAAAACGTGTTATTAAATAATACAACCTACTAGAAAGAGATAAAATGACATCGAAGTGCCGTACAACTCCTGATTTACTATCATTTTTTATTAAACAAATGCAGCAGCTGTCCAAAATAAGCTTGTTGTCGGTGCTTGGAACTGTCATATTAATAAATGTTTATATTTAAATCGATGTTGCCTATATTAACACAAAAACCAATATTTTTGAATAATTTTATTACATTTTCAAGGTAATTTCCTGATTTTGGTTTTTGAGATCTGGCAATTTGTTTACGTTTTTCCAAAACAAAAACAAACAGATCACTATACCAATCACCCTGCCTACAAACTGGCGTTGCGTTAATTCTAGTCCTTGTGTTCGTTGATCGGAGCGTTCTGACCATTAATGGTATAGTACGGAGCATATCCAAACTGCGGCCCAAATAAGAGGTATAAATTTTTCCCAGTTTATGTATGGCAAAATTGCGGCCCAAAAATTCTTGGATTAAGTATAATATGATTAAGCCATGGCAGAATTGCGGCCTAAACGGAGAAATTTACTTTTCCTACTTTTAGTGATGTTTTACGTCTGAAATATAATAAATGGGGGGACTAAAAAACCGTTTTAACTAACCAGAAGTAACCATGACCGACCAGTACTGAGGGTTTTTGAATGTGTCTAAATTATCCCTACGAATAAGTTATTAACAAAATTTTAATAACTTTTAATATGGTATTTGACACGTCTGAAATATAATTTGGGAAAATAAAAAGCCGCTTTAACTAACCAGACCTAACCATGACCGCTCAGAACCGAGGGCTTTTGGATTTGTCCAACTTATCACTACGTAGAAGTTATTACCAACGTTTAAATAGCTTTTAATATGGTATTTATTACGGGCCGCAATAATTCTATCTTGTTTGGGTCAAACCAGGCAATCATTTATTAACTGGACATTTTATTTCGACTAACCCTTATTTTTAGGGCACAATTTGGCTATTATTTTTACCTATTTGATGTTTTAAATAATAATTTTCGTATAAAATTCAATAAATTTCAATAAAATTTTATTGCAAACTCGGTGGTATAGTCTGCAAAAAGTCGGTAAAGAATAAGGGTTGCCAGGCTTTAAATTATTTTTTTTAAATTTTAAATTAAAGAAATTTCTAGCAGCTTTATTTAGAAATTAAGGGTGTACCAAAAAATTGTAATAATTTTCTTATTTTTTATTAAATTGAGAGAAAATAATTGTAGGCCTAAAACTACAAACCTAGGAATATATCTACCCAGATTAATTTTGATAAGTAAATAATAATAAGCAAACTCGTAACTTTTTTTTGAATGTTTTTTATATCTGTTAAATTTCTCTTTTTTTGATATTTTATGGGTATTTATTTGATTTTTTCATTGATCGGATTTTCAATTTGTTTGAACTTTTAAAGTCATAAATAGACATTTTAAGCAAAACATCATGATGGTATATTTTTTCTTAAAGCCTTATGTGTTTTTCGTTGGAAATTTAAAAATCAGTTGTTTGGAAAAATAGTTATACATTTTTGTTTGTTAAATGACGGTTTGACTGTTTTTCAGTACTTATAACTATTCAAATCAATTTTTAACCAACTAAATCTTGAATAAAGTTGAATTTGCTCTTCATTATTCTCTTGGGCATAAAAAAAACGAAAAAATTCAAGTCTTCATGAGTCAGATTACTGCTTTCAGAACGATTTTAAGAGCAAAAATCCCGTGGGGTAAATATTTAGCCCGGTTTTTTTTCACCTATGGGTTCTATGCTTAATGGTATATTAGTGACGTCCTGTAGAATAAAAAAATAGAATTGACATTATACTGGGAGTATTAAAATTTTTAGATTTTTTTCAAAATTAATCATAGTCTTGCCCATATTTTTTCAAGGCAAACCATTCGCGATATGATTTTCCTTATTGCATCTGCTCATATAATTAATTTAGTAAAAATTATTGCATCTTCAACTTCATAAGAATCTAAAAAGATTTTCCAAATAATTTGCATGCACCACAAAATTTAAATGTTATCGCGCCAGGAAGTATAGATAATAATTAAAATCTCCTTAACTTAAACTACCTAATGAAAGGCCTCTTAGACATGCAGACCTATACCCTGTTGTCAACTTGGCTTTACCTAATTACCCCGGTTTATTGTACGTTGTATATTGTCAATTGACCATAAAAGTCTGAAGATCTCTAAATAAAGCCGCCTGCATATGCTGTAACCGTATTAAGTGCTGTCATAGTCATTACTATTACGCTCGTGCGATTTTTTTTAATGAATAACGGCCCGAGGCGTTATACCTACCAATTAGTGCTTATTTGGGTGATTTTTTGCGCGTTCGACTGCCCCATATTTGTTTGTTTAAAAAGCCAATTCCCATAATTATTCGTATAGGTGACAGCTCGCCGAGCAGTAATTATAAAGAGTAGCCTTATTTGAAAATACACCTTTTGTTTGTTTATTTTGGAAAGCCGTCGAAGTGTGACCCTTTAGGCTAACTAAAATCGACTTCCGAGGGTAACCGCTTATGAATCGGGCGTCGCTGATCTCGGCCCGAGGAATCGGGTATGGCGCATTTATTTTACACACCTCCACTTTGCTTTTCCCTATTGCAATTTTTCGATTATGCACTTTAAATTTAAATTGATTTAATACTAATAAAAAAAATTCCATTAAATCTTAATTTCTCTAAATTCTGCAGAACTATTATCTCAATTTTGTCTTGGATTTGACGTACTAGTTGGAAATCAAAATACAATTAACTTTCTTCACCATTATCTACATACATATTAACGAGCATATTAAATACAGTTAGTACACTTTGTTGGTAAACCCCATAATCTAATTATATTCCGGAAAGCAGCGACCTTCTTGAGCTAGATATATATATATATATATATATATATATATATATATATATATATATATATATATATATATATATATATATATATATATAATAAAAAAAGGTAAAATTCTTTGGGTATAGAGGCTCCTTAATAAAGGAAAGAAAAAATAAAATATCCTGGTAGGTATGACTACTAAGGTTGGTTGTTTTAAAAATTACGAGGCCTCCAAATATATGGATAACCCCGGGTTGGCTGGACCCGACAACTAATCAAAAACTAACCAGAACTAAATAATAGTTTGGAAGTTGTTGTTTACGGTCCTGAATAATTGCATTCTTTTTTGGTGGAGCGATTCCGTAAGTCTATCGTGTCGTTTTTTTGGCGTAGAACCAGATCAAACCTGTTAGGTTTCTTTGAGTATGTCACCGGGCACATGAAATCGTATTTTACGACATTTTTTTGTGGTCTCGAACTTTTAAATTAATAAAAAGTGTTTTTTTTTAACTTATAAAAAAATTGATTTTTTTGTTTTCCACCGCCATAACTTTAAAACTATCAAAGATATCGGAAATTTTTTGTGTCAAATTAAAGCCCACACTGTAGCGCTTTTAACCTTATAACCAGTTTGGGCACAATTCGCACTTTCATTCCTCTAAAAATTATATAAACTAAAAATAAATATTTTTGGTATTGAAATTTTCACCAATCGATAAACTTTTTTATTTTTGAAAATATTTTCATACATGCAGCGAAGAAAATATAGCCAAATAATAACAAAAGTTTTTGAAAAAAAAATTTTTTCCTAGAGCGTATCGTTTGGCAACAGCGATTTTTTTTCAGACGTAAAAAAGTATTATCGGGACCCAATAGCCCCGCATGCGGATAGCGTGCGTAGTTAAGTAATTTCATTAGTAGTGGTGGTTGTCGAAATTTAGAGTGTGCTGTATGTATTTAAAATTTTAAAACAATGAAGCGAATTATTTGAAAGAAAATGTGTATGATGGATACAAATCTGTTTTACAAAGACCAGAACAGCTTTAATTCTCAACCGCTGGTCGGGCGACCACCATGTCACAAGTGGTCCGCGGAGAAATTTTACTAGTCCGCGGACAATTTTCGATCCGCGAAAAAAAATTACTTATTAAAAAAAACAATAATAACTATATTTTGGTCCGCGGGCCAAAAAGGTTGAGAAACGCTGACCTAGAATACAAGGGTTGTTATCATTACTATTAAGTGCTAAAAAAGGCAGGACAATCTAGCAAAAAAAAATTCTGTCAAAAAGATGATATTTTAAATGGCGAAATTAAAATAAAATATCATAAAGTCTGTCGTAAAACTTAACAGATTCTCAAAACTATTATCATAATTTGCAATCAGACAGTGGCGCCGCGAGTCCTTAAATTATTGTGACACTAAACTTAAATGCGATAGTTTTAATATTAGAAAAATGTGTTTTTTTTCAGCAATAGTAAAAATAAAAAGAAGAAAAGTTATATAAAAAATCTGTTTAAACAAATAATTTAAATATTATTAGGTACCTTCATAGTATAGTTGGTACCTTTATATTAGTTTATATTTTTTACTGAAACAAAATACAATTTCAATTTTATCCTTATAAATCCTGTTTAGGGTATTTATTTTTACACAGTACTGAATCTTTTTTTGGTAGTAGAAAAGCTACCTATCAAAAAGTAATAAAGCTGCCAGGAATGGAAACGACATTAATATGATATCTAAATTACGTGGCTATAAGATTTATTTGCGTTTGATGAGAAATATCATAAATTATGTTACAGCCACTACATCTCTGAAAGAAACATAAAATCGCACAAAAATAGGAAAACGGTTTCGAACCTACACGAAAATAGTTCGACAATATCTACCTTTTCTGCGAGCATTGGTAGTGATGTTCAGATAGATCTTTTACTTCCCAAAAATGTCAAAATTTAAACTTTATTAAGAGCTGCTGCCATAATACATAGTGCAATGGCTTTATGTCAACAAAATTGAATTTCCAACATTAACTTGTGTGAAAGAAGAACTAAAATGTTGTAAGGAGTGTAAATTTTGTTCCTGCAATATCATTATTAAAGATTTTAAGGCAGAAATGGATTAAATTTACGTAAAATGCTACTAATGAAGCGCCTAAATAACTACTTACATATTACATTTTTGGGTCTGTAAAAAAATCACCCACGGAATTGGATGATTTTTAAATTTGCAATGTAAAATATTCTTTAAGTATTATTATTTAAGGCAAAAAATGCGGATGATGTAGTTTTCACCAAGAAAAGCGCAATAAAAATTCTAAAAATTGGTCATTATTTGACATTTTATTTTAACTATTTACGATTTACATGTAATAAATTCATGCATCGCTTCAAGACGTTTACAGTGTTGCTAAAAGGAAATATTATTAATTTATAATAAAAAACTTTGCCGTTACCATAAGGATAATTTTCATTAAATCAAAAATATTTGAATTTCAAGCCAGTTACAAATATAATTAGGGAAAATAAAAAGCCGCTTTAACTAACCAGCACTAATCATGACCGACCAGAACGGCGCATTTATAATAAAAAAAAAATACAATTTAACGAGAAAAACCTAACCGGAACTAACCAGAACTAGATCATAGTTTGAAAGTTGTTGTTTGTTAGTTCTGGTTAGTTTTTTATATAAAAACAACCTTCAATAATAACAAATTATTACAAAAAGTCTGGCAACATTGCTTATTCAAGCAGCATTCAGACATGTCAAAGAATAGCTTCGTATCATCTCTTTATATGGAAAAAAAGAATTATATATTCCTGTTTAAAAAATACCTTTAACGAAGCCCTAGTTTATATTTAATGTATGTACTATATTTCTCAAATTTAATTAAAAGACACAAAGGATCCGCAATTTTTTGTTGCTAAAAATGTTTAAAAAATAATGAAGTTTTGAATGTATAATCAAAAAAATAACGAATCCCGTGGGTGGTTTTCTTTACCAGCAACCAATAAAAAAAAGTTGAATAAACCTACTTATTAGGTGGGTAATTAATAACAATGATTGATATTTTTATATGGGTTTAAAAATCTACCCACCTGTTTTGGATATTTAATTTTTTTTCTTTTCTAAACAACTTAAGCAGCCCTTAGATCTGCGTTTAAACCTGTTGATACAACTTTAACTACCTACTACACTTCCACCGGACCGTAAGATCTTTGTAGTCGGCCGGCTCGCTAAGCCCAAGCGCGCAAAAATATGACTTTGGCCGTAAAAAAAATATTACTGACTGAATACTATAAAAGGAATCTAAAAAATTTTTGTTTTAAAAACTTTTTTTAAACATTAGCTACAATTTGTACGCAGCATGTATGTATAAATTTTCAATAATAAACTTTTTTCTCGATTGCCTAAAATTACGCTACTAAAAATAACAATTTTGAGTTTCGTACTATTTTAAAAATTTAACAAAAAAATATCAGCTTCAAGTGGGACGTTGTTTGAAGCGCTATTGTGTCTACTTTAATCTAAAAAAAAATAACTTGATAGCATGAATATTATTAAAGATAGAGCAGTGGAGAAGTTAAAATACGTGTTTTATTGAAAACCGATTTTTTTGGTTTTTTCGAAATAAAAAAACTCTCGACCACTAAAAAATGTCGTAAAAAGTGATTTCGTGTACACGATTACCTTATTAAAGAATCCCACTAAGTCTGGTTTGGTTCTACGCCGGTTTTTTTCTCGATAACTAAGCGACTTTTCTTCTAAATTTTACTCCACTATTTGGGTCAAACCACGTAATATGCATTTACTACCACCCAAATAGGATGCATTGGGGACCGTAAACAACTAACCACAACAAGTTCCAAACATTACCTACTTCTGGTTAGTTTTTGGTTAGTTGTCGTTAGGTTTTCCTTCTTAAATGGTAAATTTTCTTTATCATAATCATCTATTTGAGAATGTGGCTCGTATTTGATCAGCCAGTTTATAAAATGGCTTAAAACACTAGCCGTATTATAAAACAATTCAAACTAAACGATTATTTTACAATGTGGCCGCGTTTTATAAAGTGGCTAGTCATTTTAAAAAACGGCGGAATTTACTATCTGGCTACGACAGCTGTTATATATATATATATATATATATATATATATATATATATATATATATATATATATATATATATATATATATATATATATATATATATATATATATATATATTTTAATATTTATAAATCTTTTTTATAAAGTATATTAAGAGGTACATTATTTTTTGTACCTCTTCCAGTTTTGAGATATTTGCGTTTTTATTTTAAATTTAAATCGTTAGTATCTTAAACTAAAAGAGCTACGAAAAATTTTATTAGAGAAAAATTACATGTTTTTCTTAGGTTTCGAGTTAATTTTTTTTTGCAATTTTTATTAATTTTATGATAGGCAATAGTTTTTTTTTTCTAATATAAGGTCGATATATACGTCACACAATTTCAATTTATTATTTTTTTTTAGTTTTTTTTTTGCCTTTATCTCGAAAACTATTAAAGTTCGCAAAAAGACATAAGATTATTTGCTTAAAATGTTAAGAGCTACAACTTTGTTTTTTAAATTTTTTTGTATCTTTTATAGTTTTAGAGACTTGAAATCCTAACCTCAATTATTGTATGATGCTACTCTCCCCATCTTGGGTGCGCCAGCGGAGTCTCGCTTTGTAAATGTGTACGTTTAAATTTATCAAATCAGAAAAAACCTAGCTTTTATACTATAAGTGCCAAAATTGTGTCGCTGCAAAGTAATTTTCTTGATTGTCTTCTATTTTTTTTTATACAAAATGAAGTATATTTTGTAAAAAAAGTAAATATATAATTTTTAAAATGGTATTTGTGACAAAGCAGTGTTTTTGTTCTTATAAACACTATTTTTTTTAAATCGTGGGGTGTTTAAATCACATATTAGGAAACTGAGGTTATTGTGGAATTTAAATAATTTTTCAATAATCCCCACGCGAATTATCAAATTAGCGACTTCCTATTTAACTAATGGCAATACCGACATAAAATTGTGGGTGGCATCATCTTTATTAGCCTTTACGACATTTTAAAACGAAAAGTAATGCTTTTCCACTTTGGTTTCAAGGTACTCAATGAATGATACATGGCCCGTTATCGATATTGTTACCGTACTATCGACATAATTATTTGTTAATGAAGCAGCTATATCGACAAAGCCAAATATTGATAAATTGTCGCATCTATTCTGAAATTACCCAACTAAAAATAAATTGGTGATTCAGGTTGACACCTTTACAAGCGGATTATCGAAAAACTAATGAGTATTTAAATAAACTCATTACACTTTGGTAAACAATACATATTTTGTAATATCGATCGACGCCAACTGGACTGGGGAATGTCCTTTTAGGTTTTTTTTAACACTTATTGGGTATCTATGTTGAAAGTGTTATCTGTAACTTGGTAAAGTTTTTAAATATTTGCACATATTGACGTTTGGAGATTAGCAGTTCAAATAATAATGATTTTGTCATATTTCGTGTATTATGCTTTAAAATGTATTCTAAAAAATTAAGGGAACATTTTCCATGAAGAACTTACTCATAGTCCGGTCCAATTAGATCAAAAAATAAGAGTGAAGGTACATAAATTTACATCAAACTGAAAGTGGGTAAAATTGTATTCAACAAGTCTATTGTGATTAGGGTTCATTCCCGGGAATTCTCGGCTCGAGAATTCCCGGGAAATCGTTGGGCTTTGTTCCCGGGAAATCAAGCTCGAGAAAACTCGAGAACTCGATAAATCATATTTGAGTCTATGAAATTATAAAATAAAACTATTTGCGTTTGCTGTTTGTTTTAAACGCGCGTCGGCGGGGCGGCACGGGCCAAAGCGCCGTGGTACCCTTTGACCTCGCCGATGGCGCGCGGCAAGCGCTCTGGCGGCGTCGTTTTATACATAATACAATACAGTAGGTAATACACCAGTAATGCCAACCTAGGAAATTATTCCCTAGTTCTAGGGATTTTTTCCTACAATAGGGAAAAGGGGAATTTTATCTAATATCTAGGGAATTTTCAACTTTGGATTGTTTTCAGTTCAATTTATAGAATTTGAGTAAATTTATCAATTTTAATATTAAATGGACTACTAATGACAAGTACCTATTAAATCCTTATACCCTGGGTTATGGTTTGACCATTGTATCTTTTCAAAAATTGCTTCTTGTTGCGCTGATTAATCTAATACGGGTTAATTCGTGGTACCGGGTTTCGGGGAATTACAGATCAACTGCTACTTAGCATATCTCTGCATGTTGTTGCCCTTTCGTATTTTGTGGTTGTTGCCCACAAAATACTAAGGGAAAAAAGAAATGTCAAGTTCGTGTATTTGTTGCCCCACAGTAATGCCGAGACTGAGCGAGTATTTTCAGTCGTTACCGACGTAAAAAATAAAAAGCAAATTAATTATCCAGTGAGGCATTAAATGCAGTGTGTTTAATTCGTCTTTCTAGTGAAAACTGCTGCCAAAATTATTCATTAAATTAAAAGCATTTAAGCCTTATGAAAAAGGAAAACCTTTATAAAAAAAGATTGATTTTAAGAATTTTTAGAATTGTTTTTTTGTTTAGAAACTTTTATTTTTGTTAATTCATTTTGCTATCTCTGTCCATTGTTACCATGAGATTTTATTTTTATATATTTTTTGAACTTTTCTGACAGTAAAGTCATTTCGTAAATTATTTTTCTATTTAATTTTGATCTAGGAAATTTAGGGATTTTTTCACAGAAAAATTGGGAATTTTCAGCGGCTTGGTTGGCAACACTGTAATACAACACTTTCATTAGTGTTTCGACTCTAGCCGAGTTCAGACGGTTTACAAAGTGTAATTTGTAAATTTCTCGACAACCCGAGAAGCCCGGAAATTTGCCTCGAGAATTTGGAGAAAATGATAAGCTCGAGAAATCATGAACCCTAATTGTGATTATGTTTAATTGGAAACTATTGCATAATAACAGATATTCGCAAGGGTTGGAATTGATAAAAGCGATGGAAATTAAAAAACAGTAGAAAAATTTATTCGTCCGATTCATAATCTTCAATTACTTCTTCTTGTTGTTCTTCTTATTGATCTTTTTTTCTTCTTTTTGATCTCCTTCTTTTCTTTATCCTGGGTGTAAGTGAATTGCATCAACAGCGATGTATCGCATGTCTGTTCGTCAGTATCAAACAAATCCTCTGCTGTTGGTGATTCAACATTAGAACACGACCCCGGCCTTAACAATTGGTGCAATGCAGAGAACAAAACAGTCCAACTTTTTTGCAACCACATTTAGCACTGCATCCCTTTTTACAGTTGCAAAAAATTTTGTTTAGCCGTTTTTCCGGCGCAGCTGGGAATAAAGGTTGAATTGGTTCTAATGTATTATCGGCCAACTTCCAACCCCAATCTTTTGGGTTTAGCTGATAACCAAGTCACACTTGAACTTGGTAATATACCCAAAAATGATGTTGATGAGCAGCAACTGAGGTTGGAGGAAGACAAGCTAATTGCACTTGTTTTTTATTTCAAATGTTTTTAACAAAACATGCATGTAATTCTAAGAAAAAAGTCTTGCGAAAAGCTTTTTTATCATGTAAATTGTGTACTGTAACAAATTGATGGATTTGATTTAATTTAATGTTTATTTTCTGCTTCTTGGTACCTGTCACTAAACGCTTGTTTTTAAAAATGTTTTTTTTTACTTATAATTTATTTTTTATTTATTAGTTATCGCGTTTCATGTGGTATCCATATTATTTGTGTTCATAAAAGAAAACATAGTCCACCATCTTTGGGATTCCGCCATATTTAATTTAGAGTGACGTCATTTTATTTTTCGTATTCTTCTCAGCAAACCCCTTTATTTGATACATTTATGCATATCTGTGCATAAAAAATAACTAGACCGCCATCTTGGGCGGTGTGTGCAAAATTTCAGCTCTATCGGTTCAGGATAACTGCTTTAAAATTCAGTTGCAAGTTTTGACCCGAACAAACGTACAAATATTAGTTAAATAAATAAAAGCTTCTTAACAATATTGTGCCTATATAAAGTTTAAAAATTAACAGGTGAAACATATTTCCTGGCACGCCAGAGAAATCCATCTTTCCGAACTGATATTTAGCCATATATATTTTGTTAAAAATATTTTTTCTAAACCATTTTAATTTTACTCGTAGTCATCGCAGACATTTGTTGTTTGTCTAATTTCTAGAAAATTTAATCACGCAAACGTATGGCAAATTGATGGAAGGCACTAAGTTTTCCTTTTTTAAAGGCGCCCCCGTAATGGATTCCTTTTAATGGATAACGTTTAAAAGCAGTAAAAGAGTTAAAAGCCCTATAAAAACAAAAAGGGAAAAAACGCCGTAATGGAAAAAAGTAAGAGTTGTGGTCACGACATTTCTGCATTATATTATGTAAGAAAACTGTACAAACTAGGTGCGATATTTAGTTGTAGGGAGCGACTGTGAAATCAGGTTTAAAGTTGCTTTGAGTGTGAACTAAAATGGATAAATGAAAGCTATATTTTGGCCTTAGATTATTGTATTTCCCATATAACACTACGATTTACTTAGTAAGTATCGCCATCTTTAGGTTAATAGTCCATTATTTACCTGAAGATAGCATGAGACATCAGTGAAACATTGATATTATAGGGAATAACTACCACCACTTAGTTTACTTGCTTGCTTTTAAATCATTGTTTGCAGTTAATTATACAGGGTGTTCCAAAAAGGTTGTGCCAAACTCCAGCGGGTTATGGCAGACATTGTGGTAAACAATGCCTGCATAGAAATTTGATGTTATTGGCAATTTTACTCGAAGTAGCAGCTACAGTGCATTGACTACCACTTCAAAAAATGCAAACTGGTCCGCTAGATTACAACCGCGAGTAGGTTTGTCTATGGTTTTTCAGCATTGCAAATTAAATTTTGGTTTCGACAATTTTTACCGAAGTGCACTAAGGGCGCACTTGCACCCTACCACCTTCAAAAAATTTGCAGCATGGTGAGACTCACCAACAGCGGATTTGCTATTACCAGTATCGCAATTTAACCGGGTTTTTAGGTGTAACCACCTTGTCTACCTGGGTAGATTTAGATTAAGGGTTAGATTATTTAGCAGACAGATGGAAATGACAATCTCCACCAGCAATATGGGCCCCCCGATTTTATTTGTGGGGTTTTTCCCTACTATATTCCCGTTCTTTAGAGTACCTTGTTCCAAAGGGCACCGCTTAACCTTTTAGACTCCAGAGTCTTGACACTGGCCATTCCATATATATTTCGGGTTTTAGCTTTTCCTCACCAAGCCTAGTAAACCTACGCCTACATAGTGCTGCAACCACAACTAACCACACATGAACGGCTGTTTCTTCAGCCTCCTGGCAGAACCTACACAGGCTATCCTCCACCAGGCCTATTTTTACCAGGGACTTGTTGAGTTTGCAATGTCCTGTTAGTTGACATACCGTTATCTTTACGACCTTACGACTGTGGCTCAATAGGTCCGAGGTAAACTTGGCCGAGCAGGTCATAATGAACTGCTTTGCCTGTCGTTGTCCTGGTGTTTATACCCACCAGCTTTGAAACTTTATGTCTACCCAGATCTTAAAGATGCTTTAAAGAGGCCTGCCGAGATTCCACAGAATGGCTCAGGGCCTGTCATTTCCATGGCTGATCCTCTTTTAGCTAGGTTGTCGGCATCTTCGTTACCTGGGTGGCCCTCGTGGCCTGGTACCCAGGCTACTGTAAGTTTGTTTGCCAAGCCGACTTTTTCCAGGGCCTGTATACAGTCCCGCACTAGTTTGGAATTAACTTTTGGAGAACTGATGGCCTTCAGGGTCGCTTGGCTGGCTGGCTGCATATATTCTGCATGACGCACTTTTTCTGCTATTGGACATTGCTATAGGTATACGAAGAACATGGTTCCAACATGACAGTGCACCGAAACATTTTCCCGAATTGTACAGGATGACCTAAACCAACAATTTGCGCGATGGATCGGAAGAGGAGGATCATCAGGTGGCCAGCACGAAGTCCCGACTTAATCCCATTGGATTTTTTCTCTGCTGTTACATAAAGTCGTTAGTGTATAAAACTCCTGTAAACACCCAAGAAAAATTATTAGGTGTTTTAGTGATGGCAGCCTCTCTTCACATACAGCAAGATCCGCACATCTTTCAACAGGTGTGTACGTGATTCCTTGGGTCGAAGAATCAATTTATGTAACCAAGTTGGGGGTCGTCATTTTGAAACATTATTATAATTTTTGTATTATTTGTAATAAAAAAATAAAATATTGACGTTTTTTGCATTCAAGGAAGTAACAACAACTTTTAAGTGAAAATGACTGAAGCCAAAACGGCCAATTTTTCACTAGGAGGTTCTATGCAAAAATTGTTCACTACAATGTCCCCCATAACCCCCTTAATTTTGACACAACCTTTTTAGAACACACTCTATACTTTTGTCCAAAAGATAACAGAAACATCTAATTATGGAACATGTTCTATTTTGGGGAACATTTTGTTTGGAAGAATTAGACGTGTAAAACAAAATAGTTATTGTGTAACTATTCGACATAATTATGGCAATAATTTTCTTATGCGTAAAACGGCACTAATTTACGTCGCCTCGATAGTCACACCATTCGCTGTCCTTGCAACACTAAAAAAAATCTGAGTCTGTTTTCCGACATCTTTTACGACACAATGCATATAAAACGGTTGTTTTCGTGCAAGCTATAAAATTATCTTTCTATTTATTGCGGCGGCAATTAAAATATTTGCAGACGATTCCCACGTATAATTGCTAATTGTTTTCGTTAAAATCTGCGACTTTTTCCAGCAATATTGAATATTTTTACATAAAAGCACTAGCAACATCTGATTGTTCGTACGGTAGAAGGAATCGTATATCTTTGGAATTTTGTTGTGTCTGTTAAGGCATTATTTTAAGAGCTAGTTTTTTACCTTGTGATATAATTTAGTCAAGTTATCTTATAGATATACAGAACTGTTTCTTTATGTATAATTGGTTACAAAAATATCATTGGAATGTTGTTATATGTGCTAGAAATTCCACGTTTCAAAACCTATTGTTTTATCTCTAGATAAAGTCCTTTTTTTTATTGATAGTTTGCTCACAATAGTAATTCTGGAATGTTCACTGGTAGTCCAGTAAGTGAAGGGACAAAGCTGTAAATAAATCTGTACAATTTTCCCTTGTGGCGCAATTTTTAGGTCTTATCAACATTAACAGGTGAGAAAGGGCTGAAAATGGCCCCTCAAGGCCCGAAAAATGGGTTTCCCGCCAATATCTGCCAAAATATGCGAATTGGAAAATTTTTGTTTAAACAAAAAGAAAAGATTGCCTTGTAATCTACAAAAATAGTCCTTATAATGTTTTTCAGAAAATCGATAGTTTCTTTTTTATAATGAGACCTTAGCAAGTGTTCAATGATCCCAAAAAATTTCTAGTTCTAGAAAATCTAGAATAAACGCGAATCAAAAACTCATCATCTATTGAAATGCTTTTCAATGCATATCATTTGAAAGCTTAAAGTGTCTAGTTTCCAAATGTACTTTTTTCTGCTCCCGTCCCGTTCATCAATCAATTTTTGTTAGAGAAAGATGGGCGAGTTCGGCGGGAATGGCATGAAAGAGACGAAGATAAAAGATGTCCATTAAAAAGTCGATAATATTTGTATACGCCTGTCGCTAGTAAACTACCGTAAAAAAAAAGATAAGCTTAATTTAAAAAAATGCGTTACTCTCTCTTTCTCTTGAAAAAAAGTAATGTTTGAGATGTGACAGTGTTTCTGCGGTAGTGCGATACATACATAAATAAAGACTACTACTCCTGATGATATTTTTAAACGCTGGTTAACCGAAATTTAAAAAATGGGCCTTTAACAGGCAGTTACGCGTTATCTTATCGGGACGAACTGAAGCATTTGGGCTGGTGTGAATGTTTAATTAACGGAATTTGGAAAAAATAAATGGGCGCTGATAAGGCCCCCTTTGACTAATCACCGTTAAATGACTTCGACATTCCTTTTGAAAGATGGCCGGAGCTAGTGTTTGGTTTGGGTTTAACAGTCCGACTTATGAACGGTTTTTTCCTATCACAGAGGTTATAATTTCTATTCGTTTGTTTTAAAAACTTACGGGTATTAGGTAGAGTTTTTAAGGATTATATAAAGACAATTGTTTACTAAATTCCTAAAGGTTATTTTATAATTTGTAGAGAATTTTTTTCCTAATTTAAGGTAGTTACTTGTAAAACGGTTTTTCTCAAGAATTAAATGATTACGAAATATAGGGTTATTAAAAGTGTCTTTTATATCTGATTGAAAAGAAACGACATTTTTTTATCATCTGTGAAACGAGATATTAACAATCAAATTGCGCATAATATTAACATTGTCAATATCTGTCATGTATGAAAGCCATGCCATTCATTTTGAAATATCTCGAAAACGGTTCTTACGATATTTTTTAAAAACTAATGCAATATAAATCGAAGTATTAGACAATAAAAAAAACCTAAATTTTTTGACCGTTTTGTTAAAAAGATATTAATTTTTAAAAGTTTAATAGGTCTGTTTCTTATTAAGAAATAGTGTACACTATATTATTTTTTTTACGTAATCGCCCTTATTGAAGGTGTATTTTAGGACTAGGTGGGTCCAAAAAGTGTAAAATAGTGTAAAAAATTACTAATTAACGAACAGACTTTATGTGTAGTGTGTACAGTCTTATACTAAAATAATATTTTCAAGCATTGAGAACCTCTAACTTTTGGTAAAGCCTATTCGATCTTATTCGGAACAGCGCTAAATTTGGGGTCCATTCAAAATACTGCATCAAAATTTAAACTAAAATAAAAAAATTATGATCAGTTCTGGTACTAGTTCCGGCCCCTTCAACAATCAATTTTTGTTAGAGAGAGATGAGCGGGTTTGGTGCGGATTGGATAGAGGAGACAAGATATCCATCCGAGATTGGGGGTTTGAATTGTGGACGGGCCGAGCTTTACTTACTATAAGGCAATAATTTTGTGTACAACTGTCGCGAGTGATCTACCTTAAAAAATATATAAATGTGGAGAAACATAGAAACATGAAATTTGGGATAAATGTTAATATTTTCCCAGGCTTTCTACAGCAATATTTGTAATCATCTGCTATTCTGGAAAAGAGTTTAGATCTGAAACATTTTTTTTTTCTCAATGTCGGTGTCTGGCATTAAACAAACAAACATGTATTTCAAATTTCGTTTCTATCGCCCTATAGTTCATAAGTTTAGAAGTTTAGGGACATTTTGAGAACTTTTTTTTGTATTTTTATTCAAGCAGTTCGCCTGTAACGTTTTTCGGAACATTTAAGAAACAGCCTGTAAATTGAGATTTTCTTTTTTTTTTTATCTCAGGACAGTCCACGAACGGTTCCACAGTCTAGACCAGCAATATTTAAACAGTGTCCCACGGAACCCAAGGGTTCCACAATATAGCTTTCGGAGTTCTTTAAAATTATTCATTACTTCAAGTGATGCATTTAAGCATTATCTTTCAGAACACTTCAATATTGGTTCCAGAATTCCTTTAAACTCTGCTACACCAATAAGTTGATGCTTAATGAGAAATAGAGCAACTTACTGACAGCACGAATGATTTGGGTTTAAACTAGGGTTTATTCCCGGGAATTCTCGGCTCGAGAATTCCCGGGAAATCGTTGGGCTTTGTTCCCGGGAAATCAAGCTCGAGAAAACTCGAGAATTCGAGAAATTATATTTGAGTCTATGAAATTATAAAATAAAACTATTTGCGTTTGCCGTTTGTTTTAAATGCGCGGCGGCGGGGCGGCACGGGCCAAAGCGCAGGGGTACCCTTTGATCTCGCCGCTCGCGCGCGGCCTGCGCTCTGGCGGCGTCGATTTATACATAATACAATACAGTAGGTAATACACACACGTTCATTCGTGTTTGACTTTAGCTGAGTTCAGACGATTTACAAAGCAATTTTTTAGTGAATTACGTGATAAATTGGTTTGGAAACAAACAGGTAAGTCTTTCGCTTTTATTGACATGGCTTTATTCATATTTTTTATCAAGATTAATAATTCAACGTTCAATAATTAGATTAATGATGACCTTAAATTTTACTGGGTATCTGTTTTTTTCTATTAATTTTAATGAAATTTAAATACTTAGTTGCGTTTTTCTTGTATGTTTTTCTTATGTTAGTAATTGGAAATTAATAAGTATGTTATTTTGAACTCGTAAGATAAATATTGCCAATTGCCACTAAATTATAATGTATTACATATTAATCCTAAGGCTTATTATTAATTTGAATTGCGTTTGTTATAGACTGTACCAAAACGTCACTATAACAGTATAGATGGAACATCAAAAGTTTGGAAATACTTCAAAAAAATAAGGATGCTGCAAATGCGCAGTGCCAAAAGTGCCCAAAAACCATAGCCTGCAAGGGTTCAAATACTAACGGTTTGGTAAGACATTTAGCACATGTGCATAAAATCAATATTAAATGCAAGACCAAGAAGAATCAGAAGCATCTACAAGTTCAGGTGCAAGTGCGCCGAAAAAGGCAGGGCTGGGTATGAAAGTATGCAGCAACAGAAACTAAACTTTAAAATTTCACCTATTCAATCATTGGGCGAAATATTGGCGAAACTGGCTGCAAAAGACGGCTTTACCATAAATGGAATCACAAAAAGTGAATTCATTCGTGATTCACTTTCTGCTAAAAGGATATAAACTGCCAGGTGTGCTAATGATGTTATGAATCTAATACTGAAATACTATGAGGAAAGGAAAAAGAAATGATTAAAGAACTTTCAGATATCTGTTCTTCGGGTAACCGGCTAGGTGTGAGTATTGACGAGTGGACGAGCATACGTAACAAACGCTATTTTAGTGTTATTTGTCATACTACAGAAACAAACATTATAATTTGGGGTTAGTCTATATACCCGGTAAATGTGGCGCCGCAGAAGTAAGACAAATAGTGGAGGAACGCTTGAAACATTTTGGAGTAAAATTTGAGAGTGATGTTGTTGCCGTAACAAGCGACGGGCCAAACGTTATGAAAAAGTTTGGCAGAGAAAGCCTGTGAATGGTTCTTTGTGTAAACCATGCCATCCATTTAGCTATTCTTGACACGTTTTGCAAAAACAGTCAGTAGTTACAGCTGCTAGGAATGCCTCGAACAGCAGCTATGATGAACTCAGCAGCTCCGATGAGGCAGCAGCACTGATAACCTTGATGAATCTAATATATCTAATGAAGAACCTAGACCGCAAATTATTGAAGACATAAACAATGTAATGACTGAGACCCGATCGATCATTAGATTTTTAGAAAGAGTCCTCTAAATACAATAGCACTGCAGAAACACGTAGTAGCCGAATTCGGAGTAGAACTAGTTTTGTTTCTCGATGTCAGAACTAGATGGAATTCAATGCTGACGATGATTGACCGCTTCTTGAAATTAAAAAATGCTATCAAAAAGGCATTGATAGATTTACATAGCTCACAAAAATGGAATGAAGATAATATTACTGTGCTACAAAAACTGCAGATGATATTAACACCAACGAAGCTTGCAGTAGAGGCGTTGAGTAGGGAAGATGCCAATTTATTAACTGCAGAAGCAATAATAGACGTGCTGCTAAAAAAATTGGAAAGTATTAATGATCCTTTGGCCCTTCAATTAGTAGATTCTCTTAAGTCGAAAATATCAGAGCGCCGTAATACGTCTCTAATATCGCTGCTAAAATACTTGAACAGCCCGACAATTTCATCCACAATAAAAGTAACTACTTTATTGATAATAACAAGACATTTTTGATCGAATACGCTGAAAGAGAATATAATCGTATATATCCTGGCACCACAACAACTTTAACCGAAATGACCGAAAATGAGTCGGAAGAAGAATCTGAACGCGAAAGTTTCGAAACTCAATTAGAAAAAGCAATTAAAGGCGTTTCGACAAATGAGAAGACAAGTGCAGTGGCCCTGTCAAAATCTATAATAAAGAAAGAGTTCTTACTTTTTGAACTCACTGGGAAGAGGTCAACAAATCTGGAATCGATGTACAAAGCATTGCTTTCAGTTAAGCCTACCTCAACTGAAAATGAAAGAGTGTTTTCAATTTCAGGAAATGTAGTTAATAAAATAAGGAACCGGCTGTCTGATAAAGCTATAAATGCTTTAGTTTTTCTTAAGGCATATTTTATCAAACAGAGTAAGCTGACCTAATTGTTACTTAACTGTAATGTTTCATTTATCTTGCAAGATTTGATTTTTTTTTCTTTTCTAATTAACATGCCAAAAATGGTGCTGTGATTGTTATTTAATTATAAGTTAGATAAAGTTTTTAGGTTGAATTTTTTGTTTATTTTTTATTTTGTTTAAAAGAAAGAAGCTAGAAGTTTTAAGTTGATTTTTTTTTCTTTTTAATGCTGTACTTGTATTGTTAGTTACGTACCTGTAATGTTTCATTTATCTTGCAAAAAGTTCATTTGGTTTCTTTTTCTAATTAACATGCCAAAAATGGTGCTGTGATTGTAATTTAATTATGACTTAGGATAAAGTTAACGTTTTCATGTTGAAATTTTTGTTAATTTTTTGTTTTATTTAAAAGAAAGACGCTAGAAGTTTTAAGTTGATTTTTTTTTTCTTTTTAATGCTGTGATCGTATATATAAGTCACAAATGTCAGAATAGCTTATTTTTTTAGTTTGCTTTAAGAAAAAGAAGCTGATTGTGTTAAAGACTGTCAATAAAAATTTTATAATTATTTTAATACTTTTATTTGAGAGGTAACCACTGAATTTGTTACTTAATCACATTATTGGAACCGAAAAATATGCAAATCCGTACAAAAATTTAAATTTCTCGACAACCCGAGAAGACCCGAGAAATTAGCCTCGAGAATTCTCGAGACCCGAGAAATTGAAAAGCTCGAGAAATCATAAACCCTAGTTTAAACTCAAAATTTAGGCGAAAGATGTTCTTAGGTTTTGGGTAGAAATTTGTAAAGAATATCCCTTTGTCAGCAAACTTTTTTTTCTTATAGTCAATTTTTAGGTTTTCACAAATGCTTTCGAGCCAGAAAAAGTTTATCATGATTCCGACGTGGGAACCCGCTGAAAATGGCCCCCCAAAGTTCCAAAAATGAGTTTCTCGCGAATATCTGCCAAAATATGCAAATTAGAGAATTTTGTTCGGACAAAAAATGAAGATCACCTCGAAATCTACAAAAATGGTCTTTATCATTTTTTTCGCAACACCAATATTTTTCGCAAAAACGGCCGTCGAAAAATCCATAACATACGAATTTTCTAGAACTCCGAAAATGGCTAAAAAAGGCAGATGGGCAAAACATTTTTTTATCAAAACGCAAGAAAGATGGTGAAGGAAATTTTATGGGATTATTAATCACTTATAAAAAAGAACTGTTAATAACAAACCATTTTTTAAAAAAATATAAATTAATATAAAAAAACTTTGACCGCTTTTTTTAATATTCTAGAAAAATCAAAATGGACCCAAACTCATATGCAATAATAGGTACGGGTTTTCTCATTCCGATGAACTTTGAATGAATAAAAAATGTACATTATTGCCCGAGTAATGGAACAATAATTCGTCCGCCCGCTTATCAGTGAATCCATGAAGATAGCGGCATTCTTGCGGTAGAGCGGCAGCTGAATTGAGGGGACTTTTGGGTCCCGTTATCTCGAAAACTCGATTTTTCGAAAAATATTATAAGGACCATTTTTGTAGATTACAAGGCGATCCTCAATTTTTGTCTAAACAAAAATTCTCCCATTTGCATAATTTGGCAGATATTAGCGGGAAACCCATTTTTTGGCCTTGAGGGGCCATTTTCAGCCCTTTCCCACCTGTTAATGTTGATAAACTTTTTTTTGCTCAAAAGCATCCCCGAAGACCGAAGAATTGCGCCACAAGGGAAAACTGTACATATTTATTTACAGCTTTGTCCCTTCATTTACTGAACTATTATACCAGCACAAAAACTAAGTATAAAAATAAACTGGATGCTGAACCACAACTTCAGATGCAAGTACCGACTATAATTCCCAAATTCGTGAATATCTTAAGACAAAAGCAAGCACATCTTATTCATTCAAAGTGTTAAAACTTTTTGTGTTCATTTTTTAACATGGCATTCTTGTTGTGTTATAGTTAAGCTTAAATGTTATGCACCGTTTTATAAATTTTAGTTAAATATTGTTACATAAAAAATAAAGTTCCATTTTAATTTCGTATAGTGGGGTCCAAAGAAATATAGTAAAAGGGGTTTCGCAGATTATAAAAGTTTAAATGCCACTGGTCCAGACTCTCTGGCAATGAATTGGCACTAACCAGAACAAAGTTTGTAATCTTTCCAAATGGACTGTAAAGGGACGACTATTCTTTTCTTAAATGATCGTTTTGCTAAATAAAAATATCTAAATGCGCCATTAAAAAACTAAAATATGCAAATTATTTTCTTCTACATTAATGTATATGTCGCACTCACATGGCGTAATTGTCCATTTCATAAACTGAATGTCCAGCTCCTGAAATGGAACCAGATAGTGTAATAATATTTTATTTTACCATCTGGACAATATTTTTGTCCAGTTCATGAAATTGATATAACATTTTTTCACTTGGTGAAACGAGATGGTATTACAGCATCTGGACACAAAAATCATCCAGTTCCTGTACTATATATTTCGCATTTATCTATTTACTGTAATACAATGCAATGACCCAACATTTTTTGTTAGTTGTGGTTAGTTTTTCCGTCTAATGTTGATCAAGAAGCGTATAAAAATTATCTTTGATATTAAACATTTTAGCGTAAGTAGTTTAATATAATGGTTATGCCATTCAAAACACCGACGATTGATTGTTTTACTAAGTGGACAAATACCAAATATACAGTACAGAAACTGGATGATTTTTGTGTCCAGATGGTGTAATGTCTCGCTTCTCTAAGTGGACAAATTACATATCCATTTCATGAACTTGACATAAGAATTTTCCAGATAATGAAATAAAATATTATTGCACTATCTGCTTCAACTTCACGCACTGGACACCCAGTTCACGAAATGGACGACCACCCCAAGTGGGTGAGACATATACATACTGCATAAGACTCGTACAGAATGTATTAACTGAGTCTTACTCCTAAAAATGTATTTCAAAAACAAAAAAATGATTTAAGGTATAAAATATTCGTTTCTTTAGAAAACTAAATAGAAAAATGTTTTCAGTTTACCAACCCATTAGTATACAACATTACTATTAATGAGTACATATCGCCTGTCAGACAACCATTTGCGACGTTTAAGGTCATTTGCTGTTGACATATTTATTGACATTTACAAATTTTTCCTATTTATAGCACTGTAATAGAGTTATTAGGAACTGCCAAAAGTTTTATGCTTTTTTAACGGCGCACACTTAAAATGGTTCTTAGAAAAATTATTGAATACATAATGTTAGCCATTATTTACTACGACAAAGAAATTCGTATTTATTGTAAATGGCTTTTACAAGCTTTATTAGATGCATTAAACCTCGACCAGACGGTAGACATAATAGTTTTACGATTTTCTGTGGGAAATTTAACTTTAAAATGAAAGTGATTACAAAAAATCCGGGAGAAAAAAACCGGACATGAATGACCATGAGTAATTATGTCAATAAAATTAATTTGCATCTGTAATCTGTAATATACCTATATTGAGTTAAATATACCTTTGTTTATATTTATAACAAAAAATTTACATATAAAAATGGTCTATAGTGTGTCAAGCGTTAAACCAGGGAACTTTTTATTTACAGTGTGTCCCAAATTCTGCCTTCATGTATTGCTATTTCGTTTTTTACTATTCAGTAAATGTGTAAAATATTATAAATAAATGATTTTCAATAGTAAAACAACATAATTGTAATTATTTAATTATTTTAGGACACTAAAACTAAGTTTTCGAAGAATAAATAGCTTATAAGCGAGAATAAGTTTGGATAAACAGTAAAACTTGTGTTAATTTAATTTTATAGGAAATTCCATATTTTTATCCAAATTCCATATATAAATACCCTTAGATAATGGACACCCTTATAGAACAACCACGGCCAGACAAATCTCAATTTTTATAACCCATTTCAGGTAAATCAACCTTTTTATATTGGCCGGAATTTCTTTGGGCTAATTTGTATTTTATTATTTTATGACTGTATTCTGCAAATTTTAAAGGTGAAAATACCCAAAAATAATATTTATGGCCAGGTTCAAATAGCATTAGTGGCTATAGGGGGATTATCTTCACATTATATTTTTAGTTGTGTCTTAAATCAATAAGAATAAAGTTATCGTGTTTGGAATCGAAAAGTGTTTAATCATGCCCCTCAAATGAAAAGGTTTGTCACTTAAGTTTGCGGTTGAAAAATCCCAAATAAATAATATAATCAGGAATAAAGCTGAACTCAAACGAATGTTTAAAGAAGGTGTTAATTTAGAATAAAAGAGGAAATTCCCAAAGTCGGGAGGATCTGCAGTAGATCAAGTCTTCTACAATTGATTCTGCAAAGCAAGAGGTAAAAATGTTCCAATATCTGAATCGTTAATTGAACAAAAAGCACTTGAGGCAGCAAGCAATTTATCAGTGGAACATTTGTAGCCTCGAATGGTTGAACAACTTTTACCTGGCAATACTGGCCACCCTTGTATAAAGGCCAATTATTCTTAATTTTATGGTGGCCGTTATAGACAAGTTTTACTGTATTATGAACTTTAAATATTTTAAGTAATAAGATTAATAAAATGATGATTTTCGATGATATAAAACACTAATTTGGTTCATTGAGTTAAAAAAATTGGGTCAACACCGTAAAAGACAATAATTTAATATTTTCTTTAACTTTAATTGTGAATAACTTTTGAAAGAGTAACTTAATCTGAAAACATCAAGAAACCTTTTTTGTAGAGCATTAAATTTCCTTAAATAGTCTATGTTGTTTTTTATATATTTATTGGTTTGTTAGTTAAAAAATGTCAAAATAAAAAAGTTAAATCAAGAAAATATATCACAGTTTAAAGCTTGATTAGTCGGAAAAGGTTCGTCTGGCGAAAATTTTCAATAGGACATTTTTAGTAGGGAATTTTCATAAATATATGTGAAAATATTTTTTTACCTCAATGGTTTGGAAGTTTTGACGCAAAAATGAAAGCACGACTAAAAAATTGAAAATAAAGTTGATAGACTTCTTATTATTAATATTAAGGGTTAAAACCTTCACGATATATTTTTTTTGTTGCCTTGAACAATATTTTCAATATATTTAAAAAAAAAAGTGTTTTTTTAGCCCAGTCAAACCTTGATTGCTTAGATTTATTTGGTTTTGTGAAAATATTTTTTACTAAACACTTCGTTAATCTTTTTTAAAGTATTATCGCTTTTGTTGCAAAATACACATTTATGGTATACCTTTAAGGGAAATTACCATGAAGAGCATTGATGATGCGTCGGGCCGGCGTTGCCAAATGTATTGGTAAAAATATTTTTTTAATATAACTATTTAGTGGTAAGTGAGGTATCATTGAAAAGGGAATTTAAAAATCCATTTAAATATTGGAAAATTAAAGATGCCCACCAGATAACATTGAGCAACACGAGGGCCGGGGAAACTGACCACACGTCAGTTACTTAGTAGTTAAAGGGGCAAGTTCGTCATTGAAATCTCGGATGAGAGCGGAGCGAACAGATTTTTATGTCACGTGGCCTTGCAGCAGATGATCTCCTTATAAAACACATGACATTATAATGGATGGGTAAAATAACGGAAAGGAGCAAAAAATGTCAGTTAATGAAAATATATTAATAAGGACTGGCCTGTGTTGCCAATTATGCATACAAATAATTATTATTAGGAAATTAAGAAAATTTGTACCCGGCAGTGTGGTTTAAATAAACCATAATAAAATGAAATATTAGGATATGAGGAGGCAACCGAGAAAGTTCTTGCTCTCCCTTTGCCCTTTTAAATCTATGACCTAATCAAACTCGTTGTTTTCTACTTCTAGTCTACTTAATTTGACGGTTTATTTAAAAGATTAGTTGTTACTTTTTCTTCTTGGATTGTTATTTTGGCGTTTGAGAAGTGGGCTTTTTCGGAAACGAGGAAAAAACATATTTTTAACTCCTTAGGGCAATAGGCGAACTTGGCCTGCCATTTAAAGTCGTGTAAGTGTTTTTGATGTTTTAGGGTGATTCCTAATGCCTTTTTTATTAACACGCGTGACCTTACGAAGTTCAAAGTATATACTAGGTAACGGAAAAAGGGGCACTGACGGAAACCATTCATACCTACTTCGTTTTTTTCACGAGTAGTGGGATGTTTACTACATATGTACCGACAACAATACAGACCGAGCTTGGTTTCCTTGCTACTTGTACCTGAATGCTACGCTGTTCCTGATATAAAACGGGCTGGGTTTTTGAGAACTTTTCCCAAGCAACCTAAGTTCAATAAATATGAAAATATGGCTTAAATAAACAAAAAATTTCCAAACTACAAAGTAGAACTAGTGCACAATAACATTTGTAATATCACTGATCGGTAAATGCTATTCATCTCTGAATCAACACTTCCTTACTACCCAGCGTCCCCACCAGCCCCAACCCTCACCGGGTTGTCGCCCATTCGCAAAGCCTGTAAGGCACTCGGAAGTGATCCGTAACCTGTCTATATATATATATATATATATATATATATATATATATATATATATATATATATATATATATATATATATATATATATATATATATATATATATATATATATATATATATATATATATATATATATATATATATATATATATTAATAATATATATATATATATATAATGTAGTATACTATATAATAATATATATTATATATTTTAATGATAAGGGTAGTTTGACCGACTAGTTAACTAACAAGTCCTAAAATCTTAGGGTTCGGCTGAGGGCTTTTAAATGGAAAAAGAAAACTCTTTTACTACGCCAAGCTTTCTGGAATGTTTATTCCTTTCTAGGCTACAATAGAAGTACAAGATCTTGTGAAATAAAGTAAACCATTTTTTAAAATTTACCTTGTGTGTAAAGTAAGTTAAATGTTAACAAAATCAACATCCTGTATGGAACTTTGACTAGTGTTTTGCACGCACAATTAACATTATTTAGAGACTAATTATAATTATTATTACATTGTTTTCTTATAAAAATAAAAATAAAGATTATTATACCACACGCGGAGATTTTTAACTGACTATGCGAAGTTACTTTTTTGATGTTAAACGTTTTTTTCCCCGGTTTTTTTGTTTTGTTTTTTTTTTTGTGGAAATATATATATATATATATATATATATATATATATATATATATATATATATATATATATATATATATATATATATATTATGGATATATTGTATGTAAGCTGTTTGAAAGGTAAAGAGGATGGAATATGCACCTGATGGAAGCCCGAGATATACAATTAAGTAAATACATTTTCTTTTTAATGTTTTCTTAGCTGTCCGAGTTTAGAATCGTCGCCGTCATTATTTGAAATTATCGACGAGACGAATTATTTTCCCAAGTAAGCTGTTTTAACAATCGACTAATCGCCTTCATTATCCGCGGTTAAATTCTATAAAACTTACCATTTCATACCTCGAGATTCTGTCACTTTTAATTAAACTTCGAACATTACAATAGAGTAATAAAATCCAGTCATAAAATTAACGGCTTGGGAAAAACAATTAAAACATGTTGGTACCTTGGCTTTATTACAAGCAACTTTTAGTTTACACATACCACTTTACCACTTTTATCGTAAAATATTAAAGGTTTAAGTTATTATAAATCTATACCATAACCGAGTATTAAATAATGACCCTAACATAAGGTGGGAACTTCTCTTAGTCAGATACAAGGGAAGTTTAAAGGTGTATTTCGGACTAGAATGTATGGACCTATAAACAATATTGAATATTCAAGCCCGTATTAAAATAACTATCAGAGTTAGTCTGCCGATTCTTTTCGTAATAACGACCATTCCACAATAATTTAATACCCATTTGTTCATACAGATAGATCCCGGTTGTGAGTTAACCATACATTAAAAATTTTTATAAGGAGTGTGAATAGGTTTTTAGGGTTTCAAAGGTTTTGGTAAATAGTCGGGGCGAAACTCTTCCAAACATTTTGTGATGAAACTATTAAACGTACGCTATTCGAGTTTAAACCGTCTACTCAAAAACAAAATTTATCATTTTCGTTTGGTTTGTGAATTTAACGAAAAAGAGTGGTTTTAACTTTGTGTGAGTACCTAAAAAAAATTTTGTTTTTGGGTGCAGAATTTTTGGATTAAATAAAAAACCTGCAAGACGATAAGCCTATATAAAATTGGGGACCTATAAGTTGTTTGTAAAATGGGATTTAAATACTAACAAAATGATTAAAGGTTGTAAAGGAATCGCAAATTCCAAGGGTAACATACCCATTTAAGAATTTAAACGTTAGGTAAAGAAAAAATCCATAATTTTTATAAACTGCGAAAAACAGACAAATCAAAATTTCATAGCAAAATAGCAGTGCGAAAACCTAAAAAAGGAAAACCTTAAACCCTCCCCTTTAGAGGGCGGATTTTCCCAAACTGCTTGCTGTGGTTTGCAAAGAAATAAGGTTTACATTTAGGTACTTTTATTTCATTTAAAATTTAGTACATTCTTTTAAAGGATCAAAATTATTAATTACTGGGCAGACCAGGCAAATTTTAATATATACAGGTCCCTCTAATTGAATGAAAGAAAGTACAATTTTATGTTAAAGTTCCTTTTTGCTTTTTCTGTATTTGTTTAAAAAGAAATTAGATTTTTTGGGTTTTTTAAACTTACATTATCAACTTTTAAGCTCGACATAGTGTAGACACAATATTTAAGGGTTAACGGTTACTGTTACAATGGATATCTAGGTACCAAAGGTTACTGAACATTTTTAACCACTGTTATTCTGTCTCATGAATGTTTGTTATTAGTGAAAAGTATATGCCTAAAAAGCAGTTATAAAAATTTTCACTTTTTAATCTACAACCAGAATCTTAGGATAAGATTTAACTCATTTACACTATCTTGCCCTTCTTTTATCACAAAATTGGTGATAAGAACATGAAACTATCATACAATGTTTAAAATTAATTTAAAAAAATCGTATTTTTATTTATTTACAAAGATTTTTGGTAAAAATAAAAAAATCACAAAAATATCCACCATTTAAATAGAAGGCTTCTTTCCATAGTATATCAGATGATATAAAATCCAATATTACACAATAATTTTAAATATTCTATGGTAGTATCATAAAAAAAGTGAATGCTTGAATTTGACATTTGATGATGTTAACTTTATAGATAGTAACAAAGATTTATGGAAGTCCGGCTCTGACCTACTATTCATTGCGCAAACTCCGCGGGGCCAACCCCCCTATTCCCGCTGTCCTGCACGCCTGGACAATTTTGTTCTACTGTATTGGGCTTCCATACACCTTTAAACTTCCTTGGTCAAATATCTTTATTAGGTTTGAAACCAGATTTACATTTTTTTATTCATGTGTGTATTCCCGGACTACGAAGTGTGTATTTTTACCTATAAACAATATTTGAATATAAAGCTATTTTAAAATATCTAGCAATATAAGGTATAGTCTGTCTCAAAGTATATCGTTATGGCTTTTGACGGACCATACCCCAATATACCTTGGGGTAAACCCATTTGTTCATAAGGTCAGAGGTGGGCCAGGTATTTCTTGAGAATTAACCATTAGGCATATAAATATTTTGGCTAATATTTTAGTGGCAGTGTTGAATAACCGTTTTTACTGTGCGTTTCGAAACAGTTGTTTTACGAGAATATAACTATGTCGCGTCGAAATAATTTGTCATTAGATGCACAACAGGTTGTGAAAAATGTGTATGAGGTAGTAGAGGTCTAATTAAACAAGGAGCTTTAAAAGAAACCTGTCTACTTACAAAAACTCCAATATCATCGATAAGGGATATTATTAGTAAAGAATTGAACCAAAAGAAAAAAACGTAGTGGTTTTCAATCTCACCGTATAGATAATAGTGCTCAGGACCTAATAAGAAGGAAAATATATTGTCTTTATGATAGTGGAGATATTTCTTCCTTGGATAAACTGAAAAAGAAGCTAGACGAAGACGAAACCAATATAAATATTAGCCGTGCTACCATCCATAGAGTTGTTTGTAAAATGGGATTTAAATACTACAAAATAGAACAAGTGGTAATGGAATCGCACAGATTACGCACTTGGAGATTTAATTACCTTCAATAATTTAAAAGATATAGGTTAGAAAACAGATCCATAATTTACCTTGATGAAACATGGTTCGATACACACGACAAAGGATCCAAAGGATGGGTTGATTTCAGTCAAAACTGTCAGACGAAAGCACCTTCAAATAAAGGAAAACGCATTACCATAATACACGCTGATTCAGAGGACGGATTTGTCCCAAACTGCTTGCTGTTGTCTGCAAAGAATATTAAGGATTCTAGCTTGGATTATCATGAGGATACAAGTGCAAAACTTTTTGAAAACTGGTTTCAAAATTATCTTTTAAAAAATATTCCAAACAACAGTGTTATTGTCATGGATAACGCAAGCTACCACAGCCGTCTGCTACACAAAGCACCAGCTTCATCAAGTTTAAAAACTGAAATCCAGGAATATTTGTTAGAAAATGATATTTATTTTGAATTCAGTTACAAAAACGCATCTTTTGGAAGTCCTAAATTCATATGCAATTAAAAAAACAATATGTATGTGATAATTTGGCTGAACAGGCTGGGCATACTGTCTTACGGCTTCCTCCGTATCACTGTATGTTTAACCCCATAGAGCATTTGTGGAACCAAGTAAAATCAAAGATCAGAGCAGAAAATGTTACACCTACTTTAAGTCCCAGTGTTATAAATTTGATAAAACATGTAATTACTAACATACCGCTGAGAGCTGGAAAAATTTATACAGCACATTATAAAAATTGAGGACTCTTGACATTTCTATCCAAAACAAATAAATCTCTTCCATTGTAATTAATCTCAATGATGACTCTGATAGTGAAACCAGAATTAATTTAGATATTTAGATTAAAAATGTAATGTAGTATAAGATAATGCAGTATAAATTTGATTAAAACTTCTGCATATATTTAATTTCTTAATGTAATTTAATATTATATTACCTAAATAAACAATAAATTATAAATATTTATATTTTAAAGTCGTCCATAGTGTTCTGTCGTTTAATACCTACCGATGAGGTTTATTGCTGTCGGCAGGTATAATCCATAAATGAAGGCAATAGCTAACACGGTCAAAAATTTATTAAAACTTTGACAGACTATAATACTCTAGAAAATAACTGTATTAAATGAAAATCCTCCTGAATATGAGTGTACCTTATAAAATATATAGGTTGTTATTTTATAGCATTCCAAGTTTTGGGAGAGAATGCACAATCTGGCAACAAAAGAATCGTATATGCTTCTTCTTCTTTTTCTCTGGAAGCCGTCTTGATTTACTACCAGAGGTTATTAAGAGTTTTAGAAACTACGGTTTTTGGAATATTACAAAAATCCCTTCAAATAAAAAAGGTTATTGAAAAGAGACATGTGGACAAATATTGACGCTCTGTAGAAATAAACAAAATTCTCCCGGAGGCATCATTTTGATCCCAGAAAGGATTTAGCGGAAATCGATATCATCCCCCCTAAAATCCAGACTTATCCCCTGCGATCTTTTACTTTATTCTCCTGTTCTACCCCTCTGTTATTATTTTTCGTTTTTTAGATAAATGAATAAATTGAAGTTATGAACTCTCCCTCGTATTTACCACCCTTTTATATCATATTAAGAGATTTATGTAAAAAAGTATAACCATACTTCGGAAACTATTTTTATGCTTCTGCCGGCCCTAAAACTTCCCCTGAAACTGCAATTTCCGCGAAGATTTATGTCTTTCGTGGACCGGAAACGTTTCCGAGTTAAAAAATGGGAAAAAGGGCGCCAGGCGATCACCGCTTCAGCTTTTAAGAATATTTCGACTGCGCGAGTTCGTTGAACTAAATATAATTATACCGAACACTTTACAACTAATTTTAGAGAGGTGTCGCGAGATTGGTTGATTAGACGGTAACTTTAACCGTAACGGTATTTGTGAGACCCAAAAATAATGTTATTAAAAAAAATCAGTAAATTAAAAGCTTTTTATTGAAGACAAAAGTTGTTAGAAATCCGAAAAAGGTTAACGAAAAACTTATTTTTACCATTTTTTTTATAAAAGTGATACCTAAAAAGAAATTTATTGAAATGAATGCCTTACGAATTAAAAACCATTTTTTTGAAAATAGTGCACATTAAAGCGATTTTTTTAAGATTTCAAATACATCCAGTTACCAAATAAAAATATCTGGATTGTCAAAATGTTGATGATATTTAAAGATCAGAAAACAAAAATTGAATAAAAGTTAATTTTTATTTTTTTGGCAGCGCTCCAGGGAAAAATTCGGTTTATAAAAGCAAATCCTCAATTTGTATTTTTTTGTAAATCTGATCAGATTTTATCGTCAAATCCATAATCCATCTGAAATATTTGCATAAAAAATTGTTGAGTGGAAAAAAAATCGGCTGACTATGGTTTTCAGAAAAAAAACATATATTATTAAGAAATTTAGAATTTGACGATAAAAAACTTGATCAAATTCACAAAAAATATACCAATGGAGGATCTGTTGTCGGATTTTTCCCTGGGAGGCTATCAAAACAATCAACTGTTTTTCGTAAATTCCAAAACGAAAATTTTCTTTACCAAAATGTTTCCCTTGAGAGACCAATACCATCTGCTATATATTTGATATGTGTCTCATTAGTCCAGGAAACAAACCATTTTTCCTCGCATTTTTTTAAAATGCATAGAATGACTTGTAATTTTGACAGTAGGTAGGGAGTAATTCAGGAATCAAAATCTATATCATGCCAAAGAGCGTCTTTACCTTGGGGGTGGTTGCCAAACCATCTTGGGGGTGACATTTTTTTTATATTTTAATTTTTAAGCAAAAAATGTTTTATGCATTTTTTTTTGTAAAATACTTAATTTTCGAGTTATTTGCGATCGTAAGTCGGAGTTTTTTGTCGATAAAATCAACGTTTTAAATCGGTTTTTTGCAAATAACTCGATAAGTATGCATTATATCAGACAAACTGTAAATAACAAAATTGAAGCTTAAAAAAAACAAATAAAATGTTTTTTTTGTAATTGCTGTGGGACCAATACAAACCAAGTTGTGGTTTGTTAAAGGTTAGCTGTTATTCATCAAACACAAACTTTTAGAGTTTCAAAGGCAAATAACGCCAAATCCACGTGTTTTTCGAGGAAAACTAATAATAACTTTTTTAAAGCATTTGTAAAGACCTTTCTTTAAAAAAAAAGAGGTATGTATCATAAAAGTTCAGTGAGTTATGATTAAAATAAAGTTAGACCAAAATTTTTTGAGTGCAAAAATCCTCGAAAACAACTCCCTAATTACCACCCTAATTAAAATCCGTCGTACCCCTTTTTTAATTCTCTTTATCTATATATTATAAATACATTCTAAAATTTTAGCCGATTTAAATTGCTTAGTTTTGAAAAAAATGGAGCTGCAAGTGACAATCAAATTTCAGAATTTTAATAAAAATTACATTTTTTAAATAACTCGAAAACTCATGGAGATACGTAAAAATTACTGAGGTATCAAATTGTAGCTTTTTAAATTACAAATATTTTGCTTTTTTTAAATTAACTGTATGACGGAAATTAAGTGGGATATAAACGTTTAAAACGTGTGTGTATAGACGAGCACTACTATGTCTCAGCCCTTTAAACTCACCCTTTTAAAAAAGTAAGGGTTTTAAACTGTTTTAATATACAGGACCTGATAGCTCTATATGGTTTTTAAATAACTTTTTATCACAAAAACTGATGAAGTTACGCTTAAAAAAACAATTTTTTGGGGCATTCTAAAAGCGATTCGATGCATTTTTTTAAAAATCCCCGGTTTTGTACTTTTTTTGCATTGTAAGATGTAAGGGGTGGGTTTTTGAGGATTGAAAAATTACAAAATTAAATTAGTAATTACATATTTTGAGCAGTCACATTTTTTAATTTCAACTCTGACAATATGTAAATTTTTCTAGGGTTAATTTTTAAGGGTTGAAATATATTAAATAATGTTTCAAAGAATTAAATACTTATTTTTCAATTTATATGAACCTAATTTTATGTGACTTAAGCTTTAATATGAAAGTTTTGAAGGTTTTTGCAATAAGGGGTGGTTTTCATTTCTAAAAAATAAAGAGCGCCCATCGGCATAATATAGATTTTGAATGCAATAACATATTAATTTTTTAGGGTAAATAATTTTTTAAAATTATAATAAGGTTGATTTTAAAGTACTTAAATATTTTAGATAATGTTTCAAAGAAACAAAATACTACTTTTTCAACGTATTTGAGTCAAATTTTACTCAACTTAAGTTTAATGTATAGTTTTATAGGTTTTAGCAATAAAGGGTAGTTTTCACCCCTAAAAAATAAAGAACGCCATCAGCATAATATAGATTTTGAAGAGGAGGGTAAGTTAAGCCTAATCCCAAATTTTCATGCAAATCTATGCATTTTGAAAAAATTGGGAGGTTTTGCACTTTTTTCAGCTTCGTTTTCTGGACTACATGTCTTACTTTCTATATAACAAAAAAATGAAAATCCTAAATCCGCCACTGCCTAATATGACCATAATTAAATAATAATTAATAAAATTTAATGATATTATCGTTCTATCTGTTAAATAAATTCTTACGATAAGTATCGATCCGATTGCATAGCTTTACATCATTTGAGCCGTATACATATGAAACCATATAAAAAAAGGTGAGCGATACAGGAGGAATCCTGTATTTCGGTTTTGCGGTTTAAAGAAATGGGGGAAACCTATTTTAAGAAACGGAATAATGGGTAGAGGTGCTCTTAAAGTTATTATATCCATTTTTTCGAAGCGGGATAATCTTTTTAATTCCGATTTTTGTTTGGTTGCAGGAAGAAGACGATCGACGATATCCTATCACAAAAAATACCCGCCTCCTTGGCAGTTAGTCTTACAAGTAGTCTTAGTTTCATCTTTAGTTAGTCTAGTAGGTAAGTAAATTTCGATAACATATATACCAGGTGTTTTAAATTTAACTTTTACCATTGGAATCTTGGAAACTGTGGAAGATACGAAAACTGTTAAATTGGATGAGAGTTTATTTATTTATGTCTTACAATATTAGAATATTCACTTTCACTATAAAAAAAAAACAAATTCGTTATAGAAATTTTATAATTGATTACACAGGTCCACGAATCTGAAGTCAAAATTGGGGATTAAACAAAATTATTAAACCGAGAAAATCCGTAATTTCAGATATTAACTTTTTAATTTAAAACGTCAATATCCCAAAAACTATAAAAGATACACGAAACATTATATGACATAAATTATGTATTTTTACAAGACCTTTATTTTAAGTTATACAACATTTTTGTCTAAATGCATTATTTTTCGAGTTATAATTAAAAAACCGAGTTTTCAGGATTTTTTCAAGGTATACCTCTGGAAATAATTTGAAAATTATATAATTTTTATTATTGGATTTTTTCGACAAATTTAAAGTGATTTAAGAATTAACTAAATAAAATAAATGATTTATAATTAAAAAAAATCAAAACTCAATAATAAAATAAATTATTTTTTACTATTTTGGACCGAAATTTTTTGTCAAAATTACATTTTCATTTATATCTCCTTTATCATTTATCTTATCAAAAATGTTTATATAACTTTTTATATAGACAATTTGGAAAGCTTTATTTTTTGTTTTATGAAATTTTTTGTCTCTTATAGTTTATATAGTCGCAGTCCAAACATTCTGTGGTAGCAGGTTTCTGCTGGTAAATGTACCGTATCGTTTTTTTTTGGGTTTTTCTCGATTTTTGCTGTTTGACTCCCAATTTGGACTTCAGATTCGTGTTCAGCGGAAAAAAATACGTCAGAAAGTGTAATTAAATTTGGGCTTGTGGTACAGGGTTTTCCCGTATAATTGCGCACCCCTTTAAAATCTTTATTTTTATAGATAGAAAAAAATAGTTTATATGAAAGTTGCAGGATTTTTTTTCATGGTGTAAGATAGAAAAACAAATGATGATCGGAAAATTAACAAATCACTATCAACTTATTTATTATTTTAAATGGAACACCCTGTATATGATTGAAAATTCAAATTTGCTAATCTTCCTCTTTTCAAATATATATAACTATCTATGCGGATAAACGAGTTGCAAGTTATTTGAATTTAAAATCTGTTCTTATAAGCCATAGTTAGCCATGGATACAACCCAAAGTTTGGCAAAGTTAAGTCGCGTTAGCCATGGTTCGTCTTGGAAACCAAACAAAAATTGACTTCTGTCAAATACTTTTATATTTTACTTAGCTGTAATTATTGTAAAGTTCGAAAAAATAAAATGCTATATAGATTTTAAACTCAAATAACTTGCAACTCGTTTATCCGAACATAGATAAGTTATATATATTTGAAAAGAGGAAGATTAGCAGAATTTGAAGTTTCAATCATATACAGGGTGTTCCATTTGAAATAACGAAGTTGATAGTGATTTGTTAATTTTCCGATCATCATTTGTTTTTCTATCTTACACCATGAAAATCTTTATGAAAAATCCTGCAACTTTCATATAAACTATTTTTTTCTATCTATAAAAATAAAGATTTTAAAGGGGTGCGCAATTATACGGGAAAACCCTGTACATGTATCACCATTTTAAAAAAATCTATATTTTGTAGAAATCTATGCATTTTTATTAAATATATTTACAGAGCTTTTTTGTAGAGAATGAAATTTTTTATCTAAGTATGGTATCTACCAAAGTTATTGAAGAAGAAACGCAACAAACGAATTAAAAAGAAAAATCGGGATTGAGAAAAATGGGTATAAGCATTACGCTATAAAAATAAAACTGACGTCAAAATCTTCTTAATGAGCCTAGATAACAGTATTTTTACTAGTAATACTACAACAGGTTACTTTAGTTTGGGAAATTTTTTCGAGGCTTGCGAGCTCATAAATATTTTGAAAATTATCCATGGCACAATAAACAAAAGTAAATAAATTTTTATTCAATAGTTTGCTTAACAACATTTAATTTATGTTTCTATTTTTAATCCAATCGCAAATAAATTAGTATCATTAGAGTTATCAAAAAATCCTGTTTTCGAAAAGTGCTTGTCAAAAAAGGGTCGCCATTTCAAAAATAATACTTAAACACGACAATGTGATTTTGCCAAGTAAATGAAGGGACAAAGTTATAAAAAAATCTGTACAGTTTTACCTTGTGGCACAATTCTTAGGTCTTCGGGGTTGCTTTTAAGCGAAAAAAAGTTTGTCAACACTAACAGGTGAGAAAGGGCTGAAAATGGCCCCTCAAGGCCCGAAAAATGGGTTTTCCACTAATATCTGCCAAAATATGCAAATTGGAGAATTTTTGTTTAGACAAAAAATGAAGATCGCCTTGTAATCTACAAAAATGGTTTCTATACTTTTTTTCTAAAAATCGATAGTTTTCGAGATAACGGGACCCAAAAGTGCCCTCATTTCAGCTGCCGCTCTACCTCTAGAATGCCGCTATCTCCATGGATTCACTTATAAGCGGGCGGACGAATTGTTTCATTACTCGGGCAATAATGTACATTTTTTAATCATTTAAAGTTTATCGGAATGGGAAAACCCGTACCTATCATAGCATATGAGTTTGTGTCCATTCTAATTTTTCTAGAATATTAAAAAAGGCAGTGAAAGTTTTTTTTCACAATATTTTGAGAGTATCTCATAAATTTTTTGATATTTTTTGAAAAAATGGGTTGTTATTAACGTTTCTTTTTTATAATGAGACCTTAGCAAGTGTTCAATGATCCCAGAAAATTTCCATCGCCATCTTTCTTGCGTTTTGACAAAATATTGTTTTGCCCATCTGCATTTTTTAGTAAGAAACTACTACTACCACATCTATCCAGTGTGGTATGTTATGGATTTTTCGATGGCCGTTTTTGCGAAAAATATTGGTGTTGCGAAAAAAATGGTAAAGACCATTTGTGTAGATTTCAAGGTGATCTTCATTTTTTGTCTGAACAAAAATTCTCTAATTCGCATATTTTGGCAGATCTTCGCGGGAAACTCATTTTTGGAACTTTGGGGGACCATTTTCAGGGGTTCCCAACGTCGGAATGTAATAAACTTTTTCTCGCTTGAAAGCATCCGCGAAGACCTAAGAATTGCGCCACAAATGAAAACTGTACAGATTTATTTACAGCTTTGGGTACTTTCAGGTCTTCAGTTACTGGACTAAAGTTGTTTTATTAATATCTTTCATACTAGTCACTAAAACTGTACGATGGTAGTTTTCTAACATCACCTGAGGACCTTAAATTAGTTTGCGTCCTATCATGGCCACCTAGGTGCAATATTAAGAATGGCTCTAAAAAAATGAAGTAGGCATAAAAACTTTTAAAAATAACACATCCTTATCAGAAATTTAAAAATGTTAAAGTATACAGGGTATCCCATTTAAAAATTCAAAACCGGGATCGTATCCGGTAAAACCGGAAGTGACCGAGAAATATGCGAAAATTCTCCTGTTACCATACTATTTAACCATACCAAATCTCATTTTGAAACACCCAATAGTCTAAAAGGTACACTTATTCATAAAAAAGTACTACCATTTTTCGAAAAATAAAACAACGAACGACAAAACCTAGCAATTTATTATGTTTTGTTATTTATATCCATTATTTTTAAAATATCCGTTATTTTATTCTCTGAATTGAATTATTTAAATTTAAAAGCGATTAGTTGTGAAAACCCGAAACGGTCATTACTTCCGGGAAAATTAATATGTATTTTTAGTATAATTTAAGACATTTTCTCATCCATAATAAATTCATGTATACCAACAAATGACATAAGAACCAGATCGATAAAATAAAATTACCGTTTATACCTAAACTGCTGTCTTACATTGGTTATTCATATAAATCATTTTATAAAAAAAAATTCCCGGATATGTCAAGACGGTTATTTACTAGATAATTTTCATAATAATAGAGTGTTCGTGATGCCTACGTACAAAGTCTTCTGAATATTTTAGAGGAAAATTGCTAAAGAAATTGAAAAATTTTGGATTTAATTACGTATCATTTTCAGAAAATTGCTATTTTCTGTTCGATTTTCCTTATTTTCCCGCTTACGTAAATTGCATATTCACTTAGCGATAGATATATACAGCAATACAGTTAATTTGCGGCAAGATTAGATTTTTAATGCCTTATTATTTGATTTTGGAAAGTTTTAGACATTTTAAATATTATGCATTTTTTGTGACATCTCCCACAATTCTTAGCATTCTAATTCGGTCGGAAAAAAGTGACATTTGCCCTATTATTACAGTAAAGGACCAAAAATATTGTCCAGTCAACGCCTTAAAAACACCATCATGTTCGTTGTCGCGAAAAAAATGTACCAGCTTTTACTTATGACCAGCTAAATTTTGTAGAATAAAGAATTATCTCCATAATTTACAGAATCGATTGATAATTGATAAAAGTCTATCTTAATCAGCTCTTTACAAAAAAGAAAAAACAATTAAAGCTGACTTTTACTAATCTAAATTATGCAGACATGTTTTGCAACACTGTAGCTTTATTAGCTATAGCTATTAACTTATAAATTTTTGATTAAATTAGTGAAAGTCAACAGTAATTGTTTTTTCTTTTTCGTAAAGTAGAAATTATCTTCAGTTTCGAAAAAGCTCGAATTTCTTCTTTAAGCAAAAAAAGCAGTTTTCGTCTTCTGATTTTCTGATCTGATTGCTTTGCAGTATCGCATACTTGAGGAAGCCAGGAGCTCTGACAACCCCACTTTTTGTAACAGATTAATTAATTTAGGAAAATAATTAAATTTTTTACCCATCATCTGTATGAATCCCAAATAAGACCTTGCTTTGGAGTATTGTTTCCATGTCTGGTTAGGAATGGCGTCTTCCGCATGACTTAGCATTCTTGATTCCGTCCAGAGTAGGCCTTATTATTGACCCCACCATTGCAAAAAACCTTTTTCTTTCCCACCGCTGGTCTGTAGGGGGCCTCTCCTCCTTTTATAGGTATTTTTACGGCTTCAGCATAAAGGTCACTCTTAAGCATTTCATCTAGAGAAGCTCCGAACTCTCCACTTTTGCTCGCTATTTTATCTCGCGTGTTTCTAGACTGTAGAAGTGGTTGCCCGCAAAGGTCTTTGCTTCTCCTTGAAACCTCTAAATATTATTATTAAGTCCCTTTTAACCCTTCGTAAGATGTCTCAAGATAAAAAAATAAATTCTTAAATCACCTCTTAATAGTCGATGATATAATATTTTCTTCAAACGTCAGTAGATCCGTGATTACTAAACTGTTTAAGCTACCGCAGAGTTTAATTTTTCCTCCGCCAGAGCTTTACTTTTTACTTTCCCGTCGGCGGAGGAAAAAGTTTTATCATACCAATATAGCTGCAAACAAACGACAAAACAGGCGTCAACAACTCAATATTTATTAAAGTAAAAACAAAACTAAAATTTTTATCAATTACTCAATTGAACAAATTGGTTATTATTAAATCGAACTTACTCAATAATTACTAATTAATGCGGAATTAAAAAGCAATCGGAGACGCAATTTAAAAAAATATTGTTGACAGTGTCCACTAACAGCTTTATGTTACATAACTAAAGCACCTATTCGTCGACACCAGTCTAAGCCGCCTTGCGAACCCACCTATCTTTAATACTTATTGCTATTAAAAAGAGATGTTCTTGCATTGATTTGTTGACGTTTGAAGAAAAAAGAGCATATTTTATTTGAAGTAGAAGTTATTTTTTATGGCTTGCTCACTCCGTTCGGCTGTTAAATACGAGCGCGCCATGAAATATGTTACTTTTCCTCCATATAAAAAAAATATACTATGGTGTAGCAAATCTTTTAGACAGCGTGGTAATGCCACCACGGACGTTATACCAGTAACTATTGTCTCTAATTTATTTCAAATATTTTTTTTAAATTGTTTTCCTTTAGACAAATTAAGAAGTCTTCTTTTTCGGCAACATTGTGTCGGTACCAAAACGGTACCGACTGCACGCGGCGATCCGTACACATTAAAAAATCCTAACAACTCTATAACTGACTCAGATTTGTCAGGTACCCGAAAATTTATTAAACAGGACCGCGGCGGGGCGCCGAGAAAATTTTATTACAAGGCCCCCAAATAACAAATACCCGACATCGTTTTAGATAGGATTAGTCCTCGGGCCACCGTTTTTTATCGCGTGATAACTCACTACCTTTAATGAGAAACCGCCGACGTGAAAAAAAAGTGGTTGGATTCTTTTTATTTTCGTTACGTTGGTGGTCCCAATAATAAAAACCTAATGCCCGTGATGGTTCTCGTAAATTATTGCTAATGACGTATCATCTAACCTAGTGACACATTGGTGCTTTTGACTATCGATGGAAGAAAATTAACAATTTACCAGCTATTTCTAGTTATAAAGGTGATTGTCTTGAAGGTCACGAGAAGCTCTGTTTTTTGTAAAATTTGTGTACTTATCTTAAATATGGTGTAAAGTGGCTGATAGCAATAGATACCGTGAATCTTTAACGTCTGTTCTTTATTCTTTACTTATTCTGCAAATTTTAAAAAATAAACACAAACTTGGGTAGGCTTAGTTTTGGCACCAACTCTATTTCTTCTTTTTTTTATTTCATTTATACTCTTGTACTTATTTTGTATGACATACAGGATAAATCAATCATCTCTTTGGATTGGAGAAGCCTCAATTTTCCAGTCCACTTTTTCGTCCGTAGACTGCCTAACCTCTGAAATGTTACGTTACTCCCAAAGTTTAACATCTGCGTGGACTTCCTCCAGATAAAAGCGCTTCCTAAATTGCCTCTAAATCGCACCTTTGTTGCCGGAATTACATCGATGAAATTCATTTTGATAGTCAGTAACGTAAATTGACGAAAAAAATTGGGGGAGGGCAAAACTAAATTTAAAAATTAACTGCAACAATACAAGTAAAAAAATAAAATTATCTTTCATAATTATTTAAGGTTTTCCAAAAAAGGGGGAGGGGTTGCCCGCCCCTGTTTCCCCCAAATATACACCACTGTTGATAATATACTAAAGACTTGATCTGAGTATCTACTTTTGTATGACCACAGTATTTACATAAGCAGTGCTGAAAAAAATACTCAGCTAGGACTTTGTGAGTTTCTTCTTCTTCTTCTTCTTCTCTGGAAACCGTCTTGATTCACTACCGGAGGCAGCGCAGTCCCTTGGGCTTTTTCTGCCTAATCTCCCATTATCTTATATATCAATCCTCCCATTAGTCTTGTTCCTTCTACAAGTCTGTATAACCCCGAGACTGGTTGGTTGATATATTCCTGTGGGCTCATTTTCATTGCCCAAATAGTGCCTGTCTTTTGTGATTCAATGCTTCACATTTGCACATGATATGGTAGGCTGTTTCTTCCCCCTCGTCGCACATTCTGCAACTTGGGTCCCCAATGTATGAGCCTTTTTTGTTTAGGTGTCCTATTAGGTTATCGTGCCCTGTTGGCAAGCGAAGTCTTTTCCTACTTTGTCTGAGTAGTTCTACCTTCATTTTTTTGGATGGGCCCCTTATGAAGCATTTTTCATGTCTAATTCTACCAAGGTTTCCTCAGTATTCCTCGTGTTTGTTTTGGATCCATTCCCTGGTTTGCCTTCGTGCTGTGGTTTTAGTCACTCCAAGAGCAGGTTCTGGTCCAAAGTATGGTGTGGATGATCCCTGTGTCGCTAGCTCATCCGCTTTTTCGTTGCCTTCTATTCCCGAATATCCTAGTTAACAACGGTTTAGAATGTTTAACAAAACGTCATTGTCAGTGTTATTCAATGATTTTAGTAGGCATCTGTCCAAATCTGACATTTTGTTTAACATTCTAAACCGTTGTTAACTTAGCAATTGTTAAAAGTTAACAACGGTTTAGAGTGTTTAACAAAATGTCGGATTTTGACAGGTTGCCTACTAAAATTATTGAATAACACTGAAAATGACGTTTTGTTAAACATTCTAAACCGTTGTTAACTTTTAACAATTGCTAAGTCCATTGCTAAATTTAACAACGCGATCATCACTCGGCCGTTATTTTTATAAGTCCTCCTGTTGTTTTTTTTGCACAGTGCAGTAAAGCATATATATTTCCGTTTAAAATACAAAACTGTGTGTTCCTAGTCATATGGAGAATTGTAAGTTTCTCATTTCACTGTACACGCCCGCTCCAGGTCCCTGCTTGGTTTTGGATCCATCTGTGTACTAGATGATGTCTCCAAACCTGCTATGGTACAAAGATACATACATACCCCTTTAAAATTGTAAATAGTTGTCTGGAATCCCCAATAGATTATCATATGTAAATATATTGCAGTTCCAATAATATCACATACATACGTGCTGAATTGATAACCTCATTTTTTTGAGGACGGTTAATATTATTAGTGCAAGTTCAAAATACCTTTTTAATTCACAGAGATCCTGAGACGACGTTTCATCGATAATACCCCGAAATAATAACTGAAACTACTTGATGACTTAATAAAAAAGAAATGTCTTCAGTAAAAATCTATAACCTCTCGATACGAGACCGAATAACAATCGGTAAACAAGATAAAGATCGAGTCGATCCTTCGTCGAATTGTCATGGTAACATGCCAACGCGGGTGTCATTAATATGCTTATTTGAGAGTGGTACTACATAATGAGTGCGTTTTAAGCAAGCGAAGTACCTTTTCTTTTTAAATTTATTTCTTTTAAACCGTATTAACGATACCAACAAAGTCATTAAATTAAATTCTTTATCTATAAACTTTATAAACGTATACAAAATCATTCATTAATATCCCTTTTTAATTCATGATTTTCCATTAACAAACGATTATAATATAGGCAACTAAATATACACAAAACGCACATCGAGTCTATTAATGTCCTTGTTATTTGAATAACAACAATTTAAATTTTGGTTGATTGCCTACAACCAATATAAATGCAGAAAAAAATTAAAGAAAATTAATGATTTCGAAAAATTATTTAAAAACGCTCTCCAAAAAAATGTTACTTACTGGAGCATTAATTGGCCATTAATGATTTTAACCCTTATCGTCCTTATAAATTCTCTTGTTAATAAAATAACATTTTTTCGTAATCTTTTATTAATTTCCTAAAGAGAGTGTTATTTTACCTTTCCACAAGTATCCAAGCAAGAACTGTTTAAGAGTCCATTCGCGCCGCGAAAATTGGATCCAATTTGGGGTTCGGGGCATAATGTTTTTCTCAAAAACGGTATAAGTTATCAATAATTTTTAAAAACTATATGAAAGCCAACACTTAAATCTAGGCTTCTATTTTAATAGTTTTTTAAATTTGGATTTAGTTTTGAGGGTGAAAATCACCCTAAAATCGGTTATGTTTAGATACTATTTTTCTTAACTTGACTCATATTTCAAAAAATCCGTTACAGCAGAGGCATAGATTATTTCCTTACCTTTAAAATGGTGTATAATTTACGTCATTTAAGTGAAAAACAGTTCCGAAAAACGTTATCTCCTGTAAGCTTGCAATCGGAAACAACATCGCATCGATACACCGAATTTGAAAGAACCTAAATAAAATATAATATTTTTAATGCGGCTATACGAAAATTGTGGTAGTGGGAGTTTTTTAGTCTCCGCCCACCGTCTCCGCGTCCTTTCGCCCGACCCCTAAGGTGTAGCGTAAATGCACTCTTAACATTCACAAAAAAAAACAATTTTTATAACCTATAAAATAACTACTATAAAATAATACTTTTTTTGTCTTTAAAGTCAACCAACGTCAGTTGATTATTCCTTCTTTTCTTACGTTTTAAACACTAATACACCAATACATTAAAGCACTAAGTCTGTTTTATAAAAATCTATAATACAAGATTTAAACATACACCTATTCCAAATAAAATTTATATGTTTAAACAACTTCTACATGTGTGGTACTCGTCCGAGGCGTCTAAAAAAATTTATTGACCACGACAGAATAATACACGATAGTCGCATTAAGCGGTCACTGGGACTCGAATCGGGGCGGCTCGGTGTCCAAAAGGCGTTGGGCCACTTAATTGGGCGATTAAGGTTGAAAATGTGACACTTTCGGTTTCAGATAAAAATCTTTGTTTTTTTATCATTTTTTTGGTTGTTGTTGGGTTCTCATGAGGATTTTTTTAGATGCCAGTTACCCATTTAAAATATTGTTTTTAAAAAGTGAATTGCTGAAGAGTTTTTACACCAATTTAAACCAATGTCTGTGACACTTTACAGAGTTCAGCAACACAGTTTATATGTAGGGCTGCCATCTATCCGGGTTTTCCCGGATTTGTTCTAGGTTGCAGGGCGTTTGGGGACCGTCCGGGCGAGATTTTTTAAAGTGTGTGTCAAGGTAAACCCTATTAATTGATTAATAAGGAATACATTCAAATAAGTCTTTCCTAAAATTTTATTCGTTATCGTTAGTACTATTCTGAACTGTTTAAAATTGTACATTCTTTTGCTAGTCATGTAGTAAGGGACGAAGGAGTAAAACCCACTAAACATACACACGGTTTTTTCTCTGATTAAAATTAAGTATAATTTTAAAGACATAAGTTGGTCAGAAAGAAATTTTACGTCTGACGTTTTGTTACTCGGTTATCATCATCACCTTTATTTTGTTTTGTGGGCGCTAAATTAAATTTTTACGTAGATAGATAGTACCCTTTAATTTAATTTAAACAATGTATAACACAATATACTTTAAAAGCTCATAAAGTCATTTATTTTCTTAAATTAAATATCGTCTTAGTTGGCCTTGATTCCGGCGAATGTCTTTTGTTTTTTGTAATAATAAAATATCGGTACTTGTCAAAAGAGCTTTGCCTGTACATGTTTCCTAAAGAAATAAGTTTTTCGAATGAAGAGAAAAAAATATTAAAACTATGTTTCAAGTTTGACAGAAATTGTGGGAAACAGAGCAAATGTATTTGAAATAATATGTATATCGGAAAAGGCAACAGACGCATGGAAATACACCTCCACTCTTTGGGAACCGAATTTAAGGAGTATCTCGATAATTTATACTATGCAAGTTATAAAGGATTTTGATTCCCTGTCTCCTGGAAAGTATGACAAGCAGACGATTAGATCCGTCAAGCCCTCCTCTCCTGGTTTAGTGACGTGGGTAGCTACTAGGTCCTTGTTACAGGAACCAGATGTTCCTTCTGATGCCGTTTCTCCGGCCTTTTCCTATGAAAACGGTTCTATTCGTTTTCTGTTTAAAGCCAGGGAACCCTTTTCCTACAAAATCGGTTCTGTCCGCCTTCTGTTTGGATTTAGGGATCCCTTCCTAAGCACCTGTTTGTTCGTGATGGATAAGCCCTTCCCCGTGAAACAGGCGCCTGTGACTTTAGGGGCACCTTTCGAAACGGATTCAACCGCTTCGGTCGGCGCACCTTTGTCTGCTTGTGACCTTGGGTGGCACTTTTCAAAACGGATTTAACGACAGAGCCCCGCATTACCGCAGTAAGGCTAGATACTCTGAGAGGTCGCCCTGTATCTCAGAGGCACCGTTGTAGACACCTGTTTAAGGCAGGGATGTCATTCACTCATCAGCACGGTATGCTAACACCTTGAGTTAAGCCTTGTGTTGTGGGACACTCCGAAAAACAGAGTATATGAAGAGCAAGAATCTACTGTAGAAGAGTTTTAAACTCTGTCATGGCACAATTTGGAGCACTTAGATGACGAAATATGTCTAGGGCTGTTAATAGTTGAATTAGACGCATATCTATGTATTCAACAGAAAGGGTCCTATAATATTTTTTATATACATGATTTTTCGAATTATCTGGTTGAGGTTTTTTACTTCTTAATTGTCATGTTTACTTTAAAAATCTATTGTATATAAATAGGTGTTATTTATTCTTCGAAAAGTAACTTGTGTTGTGTGGTTAATTCTGGTTAATTAAAAGTTAGTTAAAAGTTAATTTAGCAAAGCTATTGTATTACATGTCAACTCCCCTTAATTAAAACTTAATGAACCACAACTTCTTTAAAAGTCAGTAAACCTCCCATCCAGCTTAAAACATCATAATTATCTAGTAAATTATTAAAAGGTACTTAAAACTTCACAGAAAGTTAAAATATTCATGTTAAAATAAAAATCGATAGGAAAAAATTCTAATTCCATTAAAAAAGAAATGCAGAATAGAGTGAAAAGAAAATAAAGAATTTCAACAACGTAATCAGCCTAAAAAAGTCATACCTAGTTGACCTTATTGATCGCTGTCCCGATTGTTTTACTGAATTAAAATGACAAACGAACTAATTTACCTAATTTATAACTGCCAACTTGTTATCTCATTCTTACATTCGTACTCGGTAAAGCAGGTCTCCGTAATCATGGGTACTACGCTTGCTTAACACATTCTCATAGTACTATGGTTATGAAGTAGTATCACAGGGAGGTAGAAAGTGTACGAGAGACGCCATTGGCGGCGCTAGATGGCTCGGTTCGATAAAAATTGTTATTGAAGTTTTATATCAATTTGTAAAATATATTAAATACAGAAATATAAAAATGCATTTTTAGGTCGGGTTTAACCCACGTATTGACAAGACGTTGTAAAAGTAACTCTAAAGGCACGAAAATCCCCCAAAAAACTTGTCAGAAGTATCGTGGTGATCGTTAAAATAACTGTAAATAATAAACCCTGAAAAATTTATCAAAACTATCTGTGTTCTTGAGACAAAATAACGTGTATTTAATTATGAAATTTTTCTCCAGAAAATTTTCATTCCAACCTGTTTTCCCTTTGGGACTGATATTTGTATTTTAAATTATGAATTTTTCTCGATTAAAAAGCAAAATATAAAGAGATGAATATGTTTAAGAGGGTTCATTTATTAAGTACGTAGGGGTCGCAAGAAGGAATTGGGATTAAGGAATACTATACATGCGCTTATCCGAGGGAGCAGAGTAAACCCATTTTGAGTAAAATCCATTTTTACGTAATATTTTACAATTCGAAAATTATTAGGCCAACTAACCTGTATCTAAAATTGCTTTATTTAGCCGGTAGAGGGCGTCAAAAATTTTAGAAAATATTGTTTTCTTCTATATATACAGGGTGATTCCTAAATTGACGCTTCTTTTTAACTGTATATAGGACACATTAAAATAAACAACTTTTTTAAATAATGTTTTTCAAAATACTAAAAATAGGGAACTTACACTTATTTAGTGTGTCGTATACGGTCCTGTCTTAAGTAAGTTGTCGCCGCCCAAGAAGTCTTCGGGCTGTAGTGCTTGGACACGTTGAAAGTGATTTTCTCGCAATGTTGTCCACACTTTTTTTTACTTAAACCGACCACCTGACTAGCAATCACCCGAGTACTTAGGTCGAGAATAAGCCCGCAAGGAAAACCGTCGCGCGTACAATCTTGATGCAACGTTTGCAGATTAAAAACACTATCCATAAATAAGGAACATATGCACGTATTCATTGTTTTTGGATTGTGCCATTTTTGCGATTTAACAATGATTTAATTTTAAAATTAATTCTCGCCTCGTCCGGTTAAAGCAATACGACTGGCTCATACTGTGTGATTAACAAGACAAAAAACAAGCGTAAATAAGAAATAAACTATCCTTTTATGCTCAGGTCCGCACTAGACATACTTTCAAATAAATTTATGTAGCTTTGCTATTATTGGGTTTTTGAAAAAATTGTATTTGGAAAAGTTGCCTATTTTAACGAGTTTTATACACAGTTAAAAAACCTTGACTTAAGAACCACCTGTATATAAATTATATATATATATATATATATATATATATATATATATATATATATATATATATATATATATATATATATATATAAAACAAATACACACACAAAATACACTTATTTCGGAAGGGATCAACTTTAAATAAAACGTTTTTATATATATGCAATCTGGCTGTTTTTCGAAAAATTTATCAATACACCACTATTAATATTGAAATGTTGAAACCAAAATATAATTAAATTTTGAAAATAAAACGTGAAATTGTTATTTAGTATTTCCCGATACCCTACGTCTATGCACATGCACCAGGAAGATCTTAGCGGGAATCCTCACCAGGGGTCAGATCAGGTCGTTCCGGGGGACATCAAGCGTAAAGGACGACACTGCTCGGATTATCTAACTAACGAGTTAATTGGTCTACGAGTTTATAGGTATTTTAAGAGATAAGCTGGTAATAAAAAAGCTATAAAGATTTGCCATAGTTTTGGGCGGTAGAATTAGGCAATTATTTAGTCGTATGTCGCTGAACAAGAACATTTCTAGTCGCTCTAATTGTTTAAAATGAAAGAAAGAATATTATGTTTAACTGGCAATAATTTTGAAATGTGACGGATTGTTGGACTTAATTGTTTTATTTAGAGAATTATAAAGTATCAAAAGAAATTTATTACTTATTTTGTTTTGGTTGGTTTTACTAATAGGTCTAAATATTATAGCTATTATACAAAACCAATTTTTAACACCACATTTTTTTTTCAGATTATTTAACACATCTATTTTTACATTCATAAATAAAAGTGCAGCTATATTTAAAGCATGTTAAAAATATCGAAGCAATTTTGTAAGTGTGAACACAATTTTATGACAACAACACTTGTTTCGAAAACAACGGTTTTTTTCACACTTTTTGCGTTGTTATGTATAATTAAGTTTTTCCTATAAAAATAAGTTAATAGAGAGCTTTAAGTTCACTTTTAGTTAGTTATTATAAGGCATTGCGAGATTGACAATTTAGTGTAACACCCTTCCGCAACACAGTCATCGTATCTCAAATAACGTTTATCAAGAAAATATATATATATATATATATATATATATATATATATATATATATATATATATATATATATATATATACCGTCAAACCACGTAATATACATTTATTACCACCCAAATAGGATGCATTGGGGACCGTAAACAACAACTTCCAAACTATTACCTAGTTCTGGTTAGTTTTTAGTTAGTTGTCGATAGGTTTTCCTTCTTAAATTGTAAATTTTCTTTATTATAATCATCTATTTGAGAATGTGACTCGTATTTGATCGGCCGGTTTATAAAATGGATTAAAACACTAGCCGTATTATAAAATAATTCAAACCAAACGATTATTTTACAATGTGGCCGCGTTTTATAAAGTGGCTAGCGATTTTAAAAGCGGCGAAATTTACTATGTGGCTACGACATATACATATCTTGAAATAAGAGTACAAAACATTTTTTAATTTATTTTTTAAATTTATCTTTGGACAGTCCACCAAGGCTGAGGCCTAAGTACATACTAACGTACCGTGGGTCATAAGTGTGGTGAAAGGGAGTTTGTTTACACGGAACTTATATATTTGGAGAATGGGGGAAGAAGGGAAAACTTTTGCGGGTAGCAGATTTCACAGTTTGGACACTCTAGGGATAAAGAAACGAAAAAAGCGGAAAGTTCGGGGCCTCTCCAGTTGAACTATAAAAGGATGCTTAAAAGTTGTATTGATAGTTGAAGTTTAAATTGATATTGAAAAGAGTTAAAAAAAAGATGGTATTTATTGTTTTTATTTAGCTACGATAATTAAACATGAAAAGAATTTAAAAAAAAGGTATTTTATTATTTAAGTGTAAGAGAATGAAAAAAATAATTTTGAATGATACGACTAAACTGAAATTAATTAATAACGTTATAGTAATAATTGGCTTAGATTTTAATGTATGTTTTATCATTTAAATTTTGACGGTTGAGAAAAAACAAATAACCAAATATATATATATATATATATATATATATATATATATATATATATATATATATATATATATATATATATATATATATATATATATATATATATATATATATATATATATATATATATATATATATATTATATATATATAATATATATATTTACAAATGGTAAAGATATAATTGTTTTTGGTCTTTCATTCGTAAAATAGATTTACCAAGATGGTGACAACGATAGGTGAATGGTCGTTTTTTATTTTACTTAAACCTTATTTAAAGGGCAATACACGGACCAGAAGAATAGTACAGACATAGCCAAATAAAACACATTATAATGCAATTTCACAGTTTCATCCAGCCATTAGTGGAATGATGTACGCGGGCTATTTTAGAGCACATCGGTTCGCGAGACGACAGTCGACAGTGTCGCGTTGTGTCTCCGGCCTTGCCTAAAATAGCCCAGACGCCGGAAGACACATCGCGAGATCCGGCATTCCCAAAACGATTTTACGATGACCAACGCTCGCCAATTCGAAACTCCATCGAGACACAGACATAATTAGCACATATTTCGAATTTTTAGCTGTTTCTGCCAATACAGTTTTTAGAATTATCAATTAGCATTGATTTTTCACAAGATATAACTGGGTAATATTTAAGCGAAAGTCTTGCTTTTCAATTCTTCAATTCTTTAGTATAGCGTTATGGGTTTTAAGAGCATCATCTCTATTAAACTTGTCTCTTTAATCAGTTTTTACTCCTGGATTTTTAAGACTGTCAAGGGGTCCCATCTACCAGTAGAAAATTCGACTTTACAAATTAGTTTTATCTTTCCATACAGTTTTACAAGATTCAGCTATTTACATTGTCTACAAAATAGAACAAACAAATAAAACCTTCTTATAAGAATGATAAATGAAACTAACCAGAACTAACTATGACATTTTCTGACTCAGGTTCCTGTAAATTCTATTGATTCGAAGTTATTAATTCTTCATCAAAAGAATCTTCACGAGTTTTTAAGTCAGCAGTACACTAATATTTATTACACCTCCACTTTGTTTCTCCTGAAGACAATTTCTGATTGTTCCCTTTAAATTTAAATTGATTTAATATTTTTAGTATTTTACCTCGTTAACTATAAATTTCTCCTAATTCAGCAGATACAAATTACAACTAAAATCCTTTACCATTATCTGCATAGATGTTAATTATAATTACAATTCAATTTATTGGTAAAACCCATAATCTAACTAGTCCTAATTTCAAAAAGGTTTTATTGCCCATCGGGCCGAATTAGGCATTTTTTAAAGATTTATGTTTGTTTGTATAGTATTTTTTAAGATATAAGAAAATTACTAGACATATCGATTATCTCCGACTGCAATAAAAATCCTCGAAAGTGATCCTTTATGGCCATGCCAACGGAGGTGAGAATAGTTCAGGGCCGCACTTTACCCTATACGTTTAGATATAACCTGGGGCAAATAGGACATCATGAATACTTATATATTATTCCAGGCAGGTAGAAATGCGACCCTGTACGGTCGGGTGCGATAATTAGGTCAACCTATGCCATTGCTATTTCGAAGCATTCAGTCGAGACTTTTAGTTATTTTCTTATATCTTAAAAAATGCTATCTCGCGTTTCGTACACCTCAAAAATTTTCCACCAATAGTTTTATTTTGTACACAAAATTAATTATTTAGCTTTTGACATCTCGTTTCGTACACCAAAACCTGAGGTAGTTTTCTGTCTCTGATGGTTCATAAAATATGGTAAAATGCATTAAAACTAATTTTGTAACTAAATATCAAATTATTTATTGCTTACATGTAAGATGCAGAAATATAAAACATTTATTTAGATAATAGTGATAATAAAAAAATCTAATAATAATATATGTTTTAACTATTCACCTAAACGGAAAAGTTTACTGTTCCTACGTTTAGTGATTTATCACATCTTAAGTATAATTGGGGAAAATAAAAAGCCGCTTAAACTAACCAGAACTAACCATGACCGACCAGCACTGACAGCTTTTAAATTTGTCTAAATTATCCCTACTTTTAATTAAGCCATAGCAGAATTGCGGCCTAAACGGAAAAGTTTATTGTTCTTACTTTTACTGATTTATCACGTCTGAAATATATTTGAGCAAAATAAAAAGCCGCTTTAAGTAACCAGAACTAACCATGACCGACCAGCACTGAGGGCTTTTAAATTTGTCTAAATTATCCCTACCTTTAATTAAGCCATGGCAGAATTGCGGCCTAAACGTTCCTACTTTTAGTGATTTATCACGTCTCAAATATAATGTGAAAAATAAAAAGCCGCTTTAACTAACCAGAACTAACCATGACCGACCAGAACTAAGGGTTTCTGAATTTGTATAAATTACCCTACGTAGAAGCTATTAACAAAATTTTTATAATTTTTAATATGGTATTTATTTGGTTGGTTATTTGGGTCGTCATAATGGTCGGTTTACGAAACGAGAAACATAAAATTGATTAAAAATTCAGTGTATAACACGAGAATATTTCAGGTAAATTTTTAAGGTGTACGAAACTACAAAACACCTTTTTTCAACGAGAAAATGCCCAACAAAAAATCTAAAATCTTTAAATATGTAAGAAGTAAATATTCATCATAATGATAAAATCATGATAACTTTTTGACACAACCTGTATACGATGAATCATCATCGATTTTATTGTTCAGTACTGAAAACACATGTTTCGACTATTTTTTTCCTATTTCCGTTCTTCGCTGCAGTCTACAGAGCGCATTCGGAAGGTCAGTATCAATCGAGGATCGAGGAATGGCCAAGGAATACCAAAGAGCTATATTTCCTTTGCTGTACGGTGCTTCGGCGGCGCTAAAATCACATCACTTCCTGTGTGGGTCACTAACTTATTAAAATAATGTATATTTCTTAAGTTACCTCAGTTTGTGTTTAGAAATTTGGTTGAAATACATGGTATTCTAAAAAGATCTTGAATCAGTTCATTTGACATCACAAAGGCATGTTTTTTAAGTTTCCCTTGCAAGAATCACCCAACTAACTTTATTTAAAAATTTTTGCACCCCTAAACTCTATTTTGAATCATCCCGTATATTGAAAAGATGACAACAAAACATTCCTCTCAAGAGAAGTAACAAAATCTTTTTTATTTTACAAATACAGTTTAAGTTTTAATTTAAAGTTTACAATTTAATTGCAAAATTAAATCTGCTTTCGATTTTATTTATCTTTTATGGTTTTTGAGATAATTAAGAAAAACCAAAATGGTGCATTTTTAACTTTTGCCTGTAGCTCGCAAACTACCAATTTTACGTTTTGAAGATTACTACATTATTGGAACACTTTTTAAAGAAGAATTTAATTTAAGTAAAAATATTTTTCTAACTTTATTTGTTTTTGGTTTGAGAACTTTGGATTTTTCATACGGACGCCATATTGGATTTTTACATTTTTAAAGAGCTCTTCAAGAGCCTTTCATTAGCTGTTTTTTGGGTTTGGAAAATTACTGTTCTAGAACCGTCCGGCGCTTGCCAGTTCAAAATTGCCTGTTCGTTTTTAAAGCACGCAAGCGCCGGACGGTTCTAGAACAGAATTTTAAACCAAACACCTATTGTGTATCATAGTCTAGATTTTCAATTGCTTAATAGTAGGCTTAGCCTAGACTGCGTAATGGCCGCCCCGTTTCATAAAAAACAATTGATACGCATCTTATAATTTAAATAATGTAAATGTCAAAATTAGCGTGTATCTTATTTCTCGTTTAGAAACGCCTTTAACAAACAAGTTTTGATTTTTTTAAGTATTTACAATAATGGCTCTTAATTATTCTAATGATGAAAAGGTGGATATGCTAGAAATTTATTTTATATCTAACATAAATACAGAAGCTGCAGCACTTGCATACGAAGAACAATTTCCGGAGCGGCAACAACCTAACCAAAGACATTTTAGATTCTTAGTTACGAACTTGTTACCCTATGGATCTTTTGTGAGAGCGAAATTCAAAACTTATACAAAAAATAATGAAGCAAGGGAGGCGATTATAATGGATTGTGATTAAATTTAAATTAATTTTTAATCTGATATTACCTGTTATACTTAGGTATTTGTAACTTGAATTCAGTTTGCGTATGTAAAAAACAGACTTGTTATTTGTGAAATTTGTGCCAAAATAATTGTTTTCCAATTTTATTATAATAATATGTTATTAAACCTGTGATAGGTATTTTTGTGAACTCATTCGTAGGTTACATATTTAAAATTTTAGTTGACGTGTAAACTTTAAATTTGTACGACCCTCAATAAATCTATTTCTATATTCTATTCTATTCTATCCTCTATAATATAATATTTATTATTTACCCAAGTTTGTTTGGCCGTTCAATAACGGCTAGAATTGCAAAGTACGTTCTGGTTGTATAGAAGAAAAGAAAATCTTTCAATTTTCCTTTCTTCCAGTGGGCCTCTGCATACGGTGTTGCTTTGACCAAGCAACGTTTTATCTCGTAACACACAAAAAACATGCAAGTCAAGGTCAGGGGTTGGTGAACATACATGCTTAAAACAACCCCGCATAGAATGACCTGAAGCAAAAATTATTCATAAAGGAACACACTGGAAGGAATGAAAATTTAAAAAAGCTGCAATAATTCTAAACAACCGGCTTCTATTTAGAAGCCGGTTGTTCAGAATTATTGACTAGTGACATTCTGTATCAGGCAGACGTAGTTGAGCCTTAAAAAATCGGTCAAGCTTTGGTAAACAATGAATAGTATGAGTTGTAGCTTTAAGAGAGGTTTTTAGTTATCACTTGAAAATAGTTCAAAGATACATAATAATTGAAACATTGTGTACCACTTAAAATACATTTTTTTTTGGTGAAAAATGTTTTTTATTTATTTTTTTAGGAAATATTAATGTTATTTGATTTCTGGTTATATAAATTTTAATGTTATAAAGGCCTCTTCAAATATTTTAGATAACTATCGATTTCTAAACGCCCCCGTATAAATCACCTCCGACCAAACAAAAAAGACGCGTCGGACCGCCCGAAAGGACAAAAAGCCGAAGTCGAAAACTGCAAATTGTCTAACGCCCCCCCGTGCGGTGCTAATTCCGGCAAATATTTACTTTGGGCCGAAATGACAGGCCTTAGGACCGCGCCGACCTGTCATTATTTCAGCCGATGACAGGCTAATCGGAGCCTAATTGGGATCGGGGGAGATGCGTTTGCTCTGCTTTTTGATTTTGTGTATCTTGTGGTACAGCTTTGATTTAGTTTTGTTTTTTATGTAGAGATTAAAGTGGTTAATCAGGTAAAACATTGCAATCTCGACATGTTAAAATATAATATTTTAAAGAGCACTCAGAAAGAGGCTGTTTTTAAATTGTATAAAAAATTAGGCAGATCAAGTAGCAAAATGACTCCGTGTATTTGTCTGTCACAGACGTTTTTCTCTACAGTAGGTCCACGAAAAAGGTGTCGAAGAAAAAAAAACTTTTTATTTTTGATTTTATCGAAAAAATCTATTCTTGATAAAAAATGTTGCTACTTCTTAGAGTAAGATTGAGATATAAACATTTAACATATTTTATACGCAGTGTTCAGAAAATTGAAAAAACTTAAAATGGTACAAGAGTAAACTGCATTTATTTAAGAAGATATGAAAATAAGTTACTAGGAAAAGTTGTTCAAAATTAAAAGGTAGTCTCTAATACCAATTTTCGAAAAAAATCGGGCTACTTTTATTTATTTGTGATTAAATTTATTTTAATATCAATTTAAATTTTTAATATCAATTTTATCAGTTTTTTTGCTGTTAAGTAAGCATTTAAAGCTGACGTTACTGCCGCTAATGAATTATAAAAGCGAAGTGTCAATAAAGCTTGTCATTATCAACGCCTACTAGTACAATAATGAGTTGTTAATTTGGAATTAGTTAATTAATATTAAAATAATTTTTATCATAAATTAATAAAAGTAGGCCGATTTTTTTGAAAATTAATATTAGGAACTATCTTTTACTTTTGAACAACTTTTCCTAATAACTTATTTCCATATCTTCTCAAATAAATGCACTTTGCTTTTGTACCATTTTAAGTTTTTTCAATTTTCTGAACACCGCGTATAAAATATGTTAAATGTTTCTATCCCAATCTTATTCTTAGAAGTAGCAAATTTTTTTAACAAGAGTAGCTTTTTTCGATAAAATCAAAAATAAAAAAGTTTTTTCTCTTCGACACCTTTTCCGTGGACATACTGTATAACGACACGTGACGTAGGCATCTCAAATTCGACATATTATTAGGATAGAATTCCATCAAAAATCTGTCAACATGTTTTTGAGAATAATTCCGGAATAAATTGGAACGACTCTTAGTATTTTAGTACAGGGACTTCTTCAAAATACGCAAAATGGAAAAAAATTATAATTTAATAATGGTAACTATATCTATAGCTTTTATTTAATACTGCAATAATTCTCGGAAACCTTTAAATCATTTGACTTGCCACTTTTAATTTTAAAAAAAGTTTCCTGTCACAAAAAATATATCTGTCATTTGTGCCACTATATTAAACATTTTATAAAAATATTTTTCAAAATCTTTTAAGTTTTAAAGCCAAAACTAATGGTTATTTTCCTAACAAGTGCGGAAAGTGATACTTTTCCGCACGCGGCTGTCGTTACAAGAACGACGCGCAGCGAAGTGAGGGTAAGCAGCCAAGAGCGGAAAAGTTACTTCCCGCAAGTGTTAGGAACAATATTTCTTCTACAAGCGAGAAGAAAAACCAACATAATTTTAAAGATTTATGATTATAATATTATTTATTAACGATGGCATTTTTCCGAAGGTATTAATGCCGATACATTGTACTATACACACTCCGTGTTTATAGTTCACAAAAAATCGCCTATGTGTTGTTGTCGGCAATCTTAAATTGGCATACTTTCTTTATAGATTCAAAAATTTTCCATTTTCGGCATTTCCAGAATTGACAAAGCTTCTGGAGCTGTGATTTTTTGAGTCATGGATGTGTATCAATACTAAATTTCCTTGGTCTTCAATATGGTCCAGACATATTTTTGTTTACTCCTCTCTACGACCAGCGCCCGCTAAGCCAAAAATCGTAGCCACTTTTATATGTAAATAAGTGTCATCTGGCGCTTCATCCATGAATCAATATTTCTTCTTTAAAAAAAAAGACTAGCCTTTTTGGGTCTAAAACCAATGCTTTGTTTTTTAAGGTAGGCCGTCACTTTGAAAAACTTGCTTTCGTAACTTAATGATACATTTTAGCATAGAGTATCTAGACCATAACGTATTGGGTTTACATGTTTTTGATAAATTAGAGAAATAGGCCAGAAAATCTCTTCTTTAAAAGACTTCACACACTTACTTTGACACCAGCTCTCAAACATAACAAATTCTTTTTCATACCTGTGACAAGATTTCATGGGCAGGAGATCTATACTTGCTATTTCTGCTGCTTCGATATAATCGATGCTGGTAAATCGTCGTCAGAATCCATTGAAAATTTTTCTCCAATTTGGTTGAAAAATGCGTGATAATCGATGCTGGTAAATCGTTGTCAGAATCCATTGAAAATGCTTCTCCAATTTGGTTGAAAAATGCGTAACAGAAAAAATTTTGATAGATGCATAAATGATTAGTTGGTTGCTATGGATTCTTTGATAATTTATATGGAGTTTTATTTAATGTTTTATCAAATGTTATAAAAAGACTGCAAACTTACAGTAAAATTCAGTTTCTTCAAATTTATAACTATTATAAGCAAAATTATGCATTATTTTATAATTAGATACTAATTTACGCACTAGTGCGGAAAAGTGCTATTTTCCGCACGCTTGTAGAAAAAATAATTTTAATTATTGTTTAAAAGTTTTTAAAAGTATCCTAGGGTTATCTACAAATTAGTAAAGGTCAGTGCAGCCCCATCTGGAACAGGTTGTACCTGTTATTTAAAAAAAACTATGTTCCGACCATTTTTAGTTGAGATCATTAATCGCCAATTAATGCCGGTGTTATAGACAATATTTTTTCGGGATTTATTTCAATTTTAGGCAACCCATTTGACAGATGTATTAATGGTTATTATTCGAATGACAAGTTTATAAATAGACACATTGTTTTGTTTTGTGTATTTTTAGTTGCATATACTATAACAATTTATTAATAGAAAATCATGCTTAAATAAGGGATATTATTGAATGAATTTGTATACGTTTAAATATAGTTTTAGGTTGGTACGAAAAAAGTTTTCGTGTCATTTTTAGAACTAGTATGAGTTCTTTGTTTTTTTCAGTCAATTATCGACCAAACTTCGTGTTTTCGCAGAAAGTTGCCGTGGCACTAGGAAAGAGTTGCGAGTTGTCGGAAAGAGTAAGCGCGTGGCGAAAATCAAAATAATCGTGTCAGGCGGTGCACGCAAGAGAGGGTTCAACGGCACGGCTGCGTGCCGCCGCCGCCGGGGCCGCCTGATTGCGGGGCGGCTGCAAGTCTGAAAAAGTAAGGGTCACTCGCAACCACTCCGAAATATTCGCGAAGAGATCGGAGATAGCGAAATTTGAGTCGAAATGGGGCGATTTTGTCGAGTTGTGTCATTGTCCGTTGAAATAGGAAATGCCATTAAAAATGAAATAATGCTGCTAAGGTCTAAAATGTATCGGTTGTGCCAATTTTTACGATTATTTTTTAAAAAGTTTTAAAATTAAAAATGTTTTAAATAAAATGAGGTCTACGGAAAAATATAATTTAAATGCAAAAGAATCAAGCCAAAACATAAAAATCTAAAAAATGTTGACTTACCACATATATTCAGGGGGGCTGAGAACTGCCCGCTGGTGATAAGAAAGTACTCGAGAAATGTGCCCTGGTGGAACTAGGAACTCACTAAACTGAAAAAGAGGGTAAGGAGAGAATACAACAAGGCAACATCGGATAGGGAATTATAGAAGAAGGCTCTTACCGAATACATCAAAGCATTGCGGCAAGCTAAGAGAGATTCATAAAGAGGGCACTGTGAGGAAATCGAAGGAACTTCGAGGCAGCCAGACTCCATAAGATTCTTTCGAAAGAACCCCCATTACAAATTTTTACTTTAAAGAAATCCACAGGGGATCACACAAAAACGACAAATGAGACCTTGAGAGAATTACTCAGGGTACACTTTTCGAGATGCATAATAACCAACACGTAACTGGAAGACTGCAAAAGTTTATACCTGGGAAAACCAGGATACTGCTCCAGGGAGGACTGGCAGGTAGCAAAATCAGTGATAAACGTAGACAAAATTACATTTGAACCATAAAATCGCCAGAAACAGTCGGAAATTATCCACTAATGCTCCAAGAAAAACCAGAGCTTTTACTACATAGGTTGTGTCTACTTTTAAGAGGCAGTCTAGCTCTGGGCTATATACCAACAACCTGGAAACAGGCAAAAGAAAATAACAAGAGGTCTTATAAAAACAAGCGGATCTGCATAATAACAGCCAGCCAGGCGTCACTAGATGCACTTGTAAACCCCAAGGTAACATCCAAACTGGCATGGGAATGCCAAAAAGAACTGGAAGTCCTGGGAGAACGCAACAAGGTAACTCCCCTGTGGGTACCAGGACATTAGGGAATAAAAGGCAACGAAAAAGCTTATGAGCCAGTGAGACAGGGATCATCCAGAACGTGCCCTTGTAGTGACCAAAACCACAGCACGAGGGCAAACCAGGGAATGGATTCGAAACAAACAAGAGGAATACTGGGGAAGCCTCCGTAGAATAAGACATGGAAAAAGCTTCATCCAAAAGAACCAAGGTAGAACTACTCAGATAAAGTAGGAAAAGACTTCGCATAACAGTAGGGCTGCCAACAGGGCACGATAACCTAAGAGGACACCTACACAAGATAGGTTCATATAATGGGGACCCAAGTTGCAGAATGTGCGACGAAGGGGAAGAAACATCCTACCATATCCTGTACGAATGTGAAGCGTTAAATCACAAAAGACAGGCATTTTTTGGACAACCGAAGTCCACAGGAATATATCAACCAACCAGTCTCTGGGTTATACAGACTTCTGAAAGGAACAAGACTTATGGGAGTATTGCTATATAAAAGTTAATGGTAGTAAATCAAGACGGCTCCCAGGGAAGAAGAAAAAGGAGGAGGAGTTGTCGTTTTTGTCCCAGTTTTGTAGAGGGCATATATAGCAACCCTAACTAAAGAAAACCATGTTTTATGCCTACAAAGTCTTGTAAATCATTAATAAAATGAAAGGTTTGCCTATAGAAAATCCCATACCTATAACATGATGCATGGCATTATTTCGAATTCCAGCATACACATTAATATGGGAATTATGTAAATACGAATCGTAGAAACGATTCTTTCTTCGACTAAATTAATTTTTTGTTTGTTTTACAAGAAATTATCACGTAAGGAATGTATAGTGTCTATGTAAATACCGGAAGAGAATGCTTTTATAATTAAGACAATATCTGCGAGACGCGAATAACGATCTTCGCGCATATTATCCACCATCCGCTAATCCGAAAAGAAATTTTTGCATGTCGTTCGCGACGTATTGCGTGTGGACCGTGGACATTCTTGCATTATGAATTCTCATCGATTGCCGCCGCTTAATTTCCGACTACTGCATTGGCAATTTGCATTATTCGCCGCCTTACCTCACCTACATATTTCATTAAACAGCGTTACTTTCTTGAAAATCTGCTAATGGGGTGTTTAAAAATAAAATTTCATACATAAACTAAGCGGCATAATTTACGATCCACGTGAAAAACATTTTTGTTTTTTGTTTTAAAAAAAAACTGTACAGGGTTTTCATTTATATTTTGACACCCACTTATGACGATAACTAAAAAGGATAGAAAAATCTTCTTTATAAAAGTTTCATAGTTTTTCATCTACTATCTTTTAAACATAACGAAATAGTCAAAAGAACATCAAAAAGTTGAGAAAAATGAATAAGTTAATAAGTAACACCCTGTATATATTTATTTGGAATGAAAGGTCTATTCATCCTCTTTAAAAAAAAAATATATATATATATATATATATATATATATATATATATATATATATATATATATATATATATATATATATATATATATATATATATATATATATATATATATATATATATATATATATATATATATATATATATATATATATATATATATATATATATATATGTATATATTATATATTCGGGTACACGAAATCACTACCCAGCCCTTTATTTTCTTGAATCAAAACATGACTTTCAAATTTTAGTATAACATGTTATATCATAAGATGCCGATTTTGGATGATAACATGTGCCTATCACTTCCGGTTTAACCGAAAACGACATAAACTTTGATTTTTGCAATGGAACACCCAGTATATTTTTTAGAATTTGGACTCTACGGATCATTCCTAATATAAAATCTATATTATATCCTCTATCTATCACTGCTAGTTTTTGAGAAAATGGCGATTAAGTATGTCAAAACTACCGCACATTATGCTGTTTTATGGAAAAACATATAAATGTTCTAAAAATTTATTATTTTAATTTAATTCTCTCTAAAGACTCTTTCCATGAAGGTCATACTCAAACTACTTCCGGCTGTACCGGAAGTGCTGCAAAATTGACTTTTCTAATAATGTTTCTTCAAAAATTTTAATGCAACACCCTGTATATTTTTTAAAATTTGGATTCTACAGGTCGTTCCTGATATAAAATCTGTATTATATCCTATATCTATCTTTGTTAGTTTTTGAGAAAATGGCGATTGAAGATGTCCAAACGACCGCACATTATGCAGTTATAGGGGAAACCATAAATGTTAGAAAAATGTATTATGATTAGTTTAATTCTTCTTATAAACTTTATCTGCGGAGGTCATAATAAAACGTCTAAAAAAATAATAATAAAATAATAAAACTGCTTCAAAGAGGCAGCCTGAATTATTTTAGGCTTGTTAATTTAATCAAAAACATTCCATTTATTTAATTTATATTAAAACTTGTATTTTTTACCTTATTTTTCCGAATAAACCCACTTTGCAATGTTGCCAATTCAAAGGCAAGAAAAATACCTACCAAATATTAAAAAAATCAAAGGTTGTTAAGTAAAATGTTACATTATAAAGTACTCATGTCATATTAATATTTTTTTTCTTTAAAATGTCTGACATGTGCCAAAATTCGAGGTTAAATGTTGGCAATGTCATCTTAGACTTCACATTTTTCGTGTTGTTGATTGATGTACCATGGTTACCTTTAAAACACGCGCGTGTTTAAAAGTTGGATTTAAACACACTCATCAGGCGTACTTTAATTAAGCAAAATAGGCTACTAAAAAAAATATTATTTCCCAATTTTCCGTATTTTTTTTAAGTAGATTTTTTTTTTAATTGTCAGTTTATATGATTTCTTACTGATTCTACAATTGGTTCTGGCGTTTGTGAGGGCCTTTAAGGCGATGTTTGTTTGTTGTTTCTCAAAGTCGTTCCGCCCTATTTGAAACAGAACAGAGATGTCACACGGGTGGCAAACATAATTATACCACCCTGTGAGAAAAGGTTTAATTTTCTGGAAAAAAGATCTTTAGTTCTAGCGCCTCTATTATTACCTAGCCGACACTCTTTCAGACCTGTGCCTTTGAAATGCCGACTCTAAATCATTGCTAATCATTTGAAAACCCAATAAAATTTATGGTTTCTAATTGGGTTTTGATTGATTGAATCTAATTTTTTAAAGTGTTATGTAAATAATAATGCATGAATTACAATTTTCCCTTATATATAGACTTATACAGTATGTCCACGGAAAAGGTGTTGAATAGGAAAAACTTTTTTATTTTTGATTTCATCGAAAAAACCTATACTCCTGATAAAAAATTTTGCTACTTAGAGTAAGATTGGAATAGAAACATTTAACATATTTTATACGCGGTGTTCAGAAAATTGAAAAAACTTAAAATGGTACAAGAGTAAAGTGCATTTATTTGAGAAGATATGAAAATACGTCACTAGGAAAAGTTGTTTAAAATTAAAAGGTAGTCTCTAATACCAATTTTCGAAAAAATCGGCCTACTTTTATTTATTTGTGATAAAATTTATTTTAATATCAATTTAAATTTTTAATATCTATTTTATCAAATTTTTGCTGTAAAGTAAGCATTTAAAGCTGACGATACTACGGCTAATGAATTATAAAAGCGAAGTGTCAATAAAGCTTGTCACTATCAATGCTACTAGTACAAAAATGAGTTGTTAATTTGGAATTAGTTAATTCATATTAAAATAATTTTCATCACAAATTAATAAAGGTAGGCCGATTTTTTCAAAAATTGGTATTGAAGACTACCTTTTAATTTTGAACAACTTTTCCTAGTAACTTATTTCCATATTTTCTCAAATAAATGCACTTTACTCTTGTACCATTTTAAGTTTTTTCAATTTTTAAACACCGTATAAAAATGTTAAATATTTCTATTACCTAAGTAGAAAATTTTATCAAAGTAGCTTTTTTCGATAAAATCAAAAATAAAAAGTTCAACACCTTTTCCGTGGACATACTGTATATAAGACTAAGGTTAATTAACTTGTCCTATGATGTATTTTTTTACAATTTTTGTGACAGTTCACGGAGGCTTCAATGAAGCCTAAGTACTAGGTGCGATGTATGCCCCGTATTTAGATGTTTAGCTTAATTTTCAACAGTTCCTTCAACGATCTCAAGTACCGAAATATCTAGGCGCCAGACCAAGCTTTGGCATACCACACGATGTGTATATTACGCGAAATGTTGCAGCCTTTTTCCCCCAATCATAACTTTGGTCTCGTTCCACATAAAGGTATGAAATTTGGTATGTAAATTCACATAGGTATTCTAATTACCTGTGAAAAAATTGAGAAAGTTATATCATGTGATTTTCGAGATATTTAAAAATGGCCCATTTACAAACTGGCAAGTACCAAAAAAAAACCTTTAAACTTGCCATTTCTATTGAATTTTTGCCATTTGACACGTTTTTTGATGTTTTATTTAAAAAAATTATATGATTGACTCAACGCACCAAAATAAATAAATGTTTGTTTATAAGCTTATTAAGTGTAATATTAAAGATACAAAAAATTATGTTGGTGCACATAGCGCTTTATATGATTTTTTAAAATAAAAAAAAACGTGTAAAATTGCAAAAGTTTAAAGTTTTTTTGGCCATTCTGATTTTTTTACCAATTCATTGTACAGGGTTATTCATTTTAAAGTAAACAGGGCTTTATTTTTGAACTTCCCTGTACTTTAAAAAAAACATTTGAAACAAAAACAAAAGAGTTACAGCATGAGTGACGTATTTTTTAAATGGAATACTGCGTATATTTTTATATCAATAAATAGAGATTTTCACGAGGAATTCAGTGATATAGGGGTTGCTGGGTTTATTTCCTGCGGTTATGCTGCAATTGTCTAAAATCTGCATGGTACTATAAAGATAGTTTCACCTGATAAAACCTGGCTGCCACAGGTTTTGGGTGCTCATTTGTCAAAGTCAAGAATTTAAAAAATACGTTTATTACTTTTTGGAGTAGTTTTATAATGAGGTTTTCATCAGAAGAACGGCTTCAAATTATAACTCTCTATTATAAATGTGGAGAAAACGCCAGGAAACACAACGAAGATATGTTGCAAATTTCCACCGAAATATATCAGTAAAAACGATTTTAAAACTGATGGTCTTATTCGAAGAAACAAAATCGTTACATATTAGAAAAAGAACTACAATGAGAAAAAGAAACCGGGATCGAGCTATTTTAAATTATTTTACTTTGTATCCCATGAAGTCAATTACTGACGCAGTTAGAGACTTGAGGTATGGCCCTGCAAGAAGAAGAGTAACCTATGCGACGGTTCAGAGAACACTGAAATATTTTAAGTATCTTCCATATCACGTTCTTCCAGTGCAGCATTTCACACGTGAACAAAAGGAACTTCGCTTTCAATTTGTTTCCCAAATTTTAATCCATAAACAAGATAACTATCCTACCCTGTTTCAAACGATTCTTTGGTCGGATGAAGCTACGTTCCCTACATCTGGAATGTTTAACCGACGCAATACGCACAGCTGGGCAAGACAAAATCCTAGGAAATTTCAAGAGATTTAATACCAAGGGAGGTCTTCTCTTCATGTCTGGTGTGGTGTGCTTAATAATAGAATTGTCGGGCCAATATTCTATGAGGGATCCTTATCCTTTTGATAACGATATTGAGGAAGTTTTGGAAGAATTGCCACTCGAAACGTATCGCAAAATAATTTGCCAACAAGACGGATCGCCGCCCCATGCTGTTCGTCAAGTTGTGCAGTATCTCAATCGCCGATACAATCAGTGGATTGGACGTTACGGCACTATTAGATGACCACCTAATAGTCCAGATATTACAATTTTGGACACTTTTCTATGGGGTCACTTGAAAAATGTCGTTTACCAAAATGGGAACACAAACACGGAAGAAATGAGAGAAAAAATTGTAAATGAACCAAGAACCTCAAATAATATCGGCGAGCTTAGAAAGGCTAAGGAGGAGTTATAGATCATGTTTCGAAAATAACGGGGGTCATATAGAACATTTAAATTATTAGTAATATTATAATTTTTTTTATAAGTGTTTTATTACCACCATATTTTACCTCGTATTGTATTTTAATTTTTTCCGTTTATTGTAATTTTGCTGCTTGGTTTAGAAATAGATATATAATATCATTTTTAGCACATAATATAATTTAAAGCCGTTCTTCTTATGAAAACCTCATTATAAAACTACTCCAAAAAGTAATAAACGTATATTTAAATAAGCACCTGTGACCTGTGGCAGCCAGGTTTTTTCAGTGAAACTATACTATATATAGTATCATGCAGTTTTTAGACAATTGCAGCAGAACCGCAGGAAATAAACCCAGCAACCCCCATATCACCGAGTTCCTCGTGAAAATTTCTATCTATTGGTATAAAAATATACGGGGTATTCATTAAAGTAGTTGGCTAACTTTTATTTTTTCAAAGTTTTTGATTAGATTATTAATAAGAAAAATACACGAATGGCTTATTCGTTTTAAACAGAAGTTCAAATAAAAGCCCTGTTTACTTTAAAATGAATAACCCTGTATATGTAAATAAAGATACTTGGACTTATTATAAATCTAATAAAATGGCCTATGGGGTATTTTAAAACTTTGTAATCTGATTAAACATAAGTTTCTGAGGTCATAGTTGTCTTAGAATGTAAAATGCAGGCAGACATTTTATTCGATGAACTCAGACAAAAAGAAGAGATCAACTCTTAAAAACTTATGTAAAATAAGGGCCACGTCCTTATCCAAAAATCTAGGCCTCGTAAAGTACTGAGATGTTTAACCGACGCAATACGAAGCATTCAGTACGGACCAGGTTCTGTCCACAACTTTGTTTCATAAGTATTGCCCTTTGCAGTCCTCGTTGGATGGCCCTATATCCCTAAATTTTTGAAATTTATGGATCACCCTGTAGGTTTTAATTTTTAAATTTTTATTATTTCAAACAAATTAATGCAATTAAATAAGTGTTTCCAACCGCCCAGCCCCGATGAAAAATCAAAGGTGTCGCGGGCGCGTCGTTTTACTGAAAACGCCGACGTACAGACATTTCCGCTACGATCCAGCCGTCAAATTGCTTTTTTCCTGTTTGTCACTTTTATTTTGCCCGAAATAAAAATTAACTTACAAAAAAAGATTAATTATGGTTAAGGAAAAATGAAATTATAATCGGGGCAATGAGCTCATTTCAGCTAACAAAATAAGTAGGAATGTAAGTTTTAAATACTATGCATATCCATCCATGTTACGCAAAAAATAGTTATTTATGATATAAGTGCTAAAAGTGACATTTTATTTTGTGAGAAGGGGAGATAGCCATTTGGGCAGGCATTTGGTAAAATGCCTGCCCAAAAAATGGCTAAATTTCTAAATTTGCCTGATTCCCATCTTTATACTGGACATTGCTTCCGACGTTCCTCAGCTAGTTTGTTGGCGGACTCTGCGACTAATCTTACTACAATTAAGAAACACGGTGGATGAAAGTCCAGTATAGTAGGAGAGGGTTAAATAGAAGACTCGCTACAAAAGGAAAAGAAAATTGCTGATCAACTTTTGTCCAAAATTTTGGTGGATAACATTACTTCCTGACCGGCTACATATCTTACAAAAGTAAATTGTGTAACAACCACCAATGCGATTGGCCATGGAGTTTCTTATTCTAATTGTGTTTTCAGTAATTGTACTTTTAATTAAATAAATAATTAATTTTGATTTAGGTATTACGTTTCTGTAATTTTTTATCTGTGTTAAAAGTAATTATTTTTAACACCAGTGTCATAAAATGACATTTTAAACACTAACAGCATGCATTAAAAATCAAAATTTTACTGACGTTTGTAGAAAAATACTTTTATTTTATACTGTACCGTAAAAAGCACTTTTAAATACTTGGTTTTAGTCCAGAAAATTTCTTTTTACAGTATTGAGTCAGTTAAAAAAAAAATTACCGGACTAGCCCGGTAAAACTTTTTTTAAGATTTGTTGACAAAAATTCTTTCTCATACCGTTTTGCCGAGTTTTTGGTATTAGTAGCCCTGTAGTTTCATTGGATTTTTGCAAAATTTCAGGAATTAGATTTTTCACTATCTTTCTCCATTCCGTCAGAGTTTAGCCTTCCAGGCATCGAATGGACCAAAGCCCGGGCGTAGTCAGAATTTCCTCGTAACTTATTCCACGCCTCTTATTTTTTATCCTTAAGTTCTTTTGCATTTTGCGGCCTAAACTCATTTTCCCCATTTATTTTTTTAGCTAATAAGCCCCAAATATTTTCCATAATAAAATTTCTGTCCGGAAATCCATCCCGTACAGAAGGAAGCATGCTATTCTGTGGTAGATCTATATATACCTCCGCATTGAATCTTCCTTCGATAAAATAACATACAAGTCCTTGTGCACTCAGCCACCCCAAACATTTACCGAAAATCGCCTACTACTTCTGTCCTTTTGAAAATATTTTTCATCAAATCGTGTTCCTTGAGGCCTGTATCCGAATGTAGCACGACTGAAACAATTTTTCATCGGTGAATATTATGTTTTCCAAAAAAATCGGAGGATCCAAGTAAAATTTTAGAGCAAATCCAATGCGTTGTTCTTTATTTGCACTTGTTAAAAACGGTTTTAAGGCTGCCAGGTGGCAGCGCAATTTGGATATTTGCCTTATTCTTCGCCGTGCTGTTCTAACCGATGCTGGGAAATTGCTTTCCGTTTCTGCTGTAACTACAGATTTAAATAGTTGGTTTCTCAAAACATTAACTAAATTATTGTCCTGTTCTTGATTCGATAGTTTGGGGCGACCACTTCCAGCTCTTCTCTCAAATGAGTGTGTTTCGTGCAATTTTATCTTAACAAAATAAATAGTACTCTTTGGAATGTAAAGGTCATCCTCCACATCCCTTTCTGGCCAACCTCTTTGCCCAATATAATCAATAATTAATACTTTTTAATCCAAAGTTAAGTTTGGCATTTTAAAAAACATTTTTAGACACTGACAACGGACACCTGTTTCTTTATTTTGTTTTTCAACGGGTATTTATATTCAGTAAAAGGTGGCATAAGCCTATTTTACGAAAGGGAAAAACAATTGCCCAAGATTTAGTCGCCGTTACTGTACATTATTCTACCAAAAAACCTTTACAGTATTCGTTTTGAAATTTCAGAGTCTGCTCCTTCGTCGCATCGTCCTTAAACATCTCGCTCATACTGTAAAAGTTCATTTACCGGACTAATAACCTGAATCTCTATTTTTGTATTCGCTCCAAAAGGGACTATCTACAGACTCATTTCAGTCCGTAAAATAAATCTTATTCAGACTTAGTTAAGTCGTCATGGCAACTTAATTTTTATTTTGACATTTTGTTTCCAAATAATACTAAGGCCCATATCTGGCCATATCTGAATTTCTCTGAAGTTTTTTATGTCGCTAAATTTTCGCAATGCGAAATTCCATTTCAAACGTTATTTCAGTAATTCTTTTATTCTTAGGCAGCGTTGTTATCGGTCCATCTTGACTGATTGTTCAAAGCACAGCGCGACGCGTAATACAATTAATGAATTAAAAAAGAAATTAGCTCGTTTATGTAAACTAAATTCACTTTGAAGTAAGAAAGCGAAAAGAACAAGAAATAATTCGTTTTATAAAAACATTTTTGGCCTAGTAATCCATATTTGTTGCTCAGACTGTGGCGGATTACAATAAAAATAACTCCCAAGATAAAAGCAGTTTTAATTATAAAAAAAGTTATTTTTGTATTGATCTATTATGGTCATTTGATACTATAGACAATAACGTCTAGGAATGTTTTTATTTAAACTCGAAAACAGTAGTTTTTGTATAAACAACTGTTTTTAATTTGGGTATACAGGTTTATGCGAAATAAGTTAAATACCATAATATCATAATCACTTATAGTTTTTACGCTCCTTTGAAAACAGGATAAATGTAGTTTGACAAAAAGCACCTTTGCTCAAATGTTGTGTTCTTCTTCTTCCCTGGGAGCCATCTTGCTTGACTACCGGAGGCCCCGCATCCTCCCCATTAGTCTTGTTCCTTCTACAACTCTGTATAACTGGTTGGTTGATATATTCCTGTGGGCTCATTTTCGGTTACCCAAATAATGCCTGTCTTTTGTAATTTGCACAGGATATGATGGTAATCTGTTTCTTCCCCCTCGTCGCACATTTTGCAACTTGGGTCCCCATTGTATAAGCCTATCTTGTGTAGGTGTCCTCTTGGGTTATCATGCCCTGTTAACAACCCTACTGTTATGCAAAGTCTTTTCCTACTTTGTCTGAGTAATTTTTCCTTCGTTCTTTTGGATGGGCTCCTTATGAAGCTTATCCATGTCTAATTCTACTGATGTTCCCCTAGTATTCCTCGGGTTTGTTTCAGATTAATTTCCTGGTTTTCCCTCCTGTGGTTTTGGTCACTCCAAGGGCAGATTCTGGTTCAACGTATGGTGTGGATGATCCATGTCTCGCACAGGAGAGTTACGCAGTCGCGTTCTTCCAGGACTTCTAGTTCTTTTTGGCATTGCCATATCAGCTTGGACGTTACCTTGGGGTTTACTAGTGCCCGTAGTGGCGCCTGGCGGTCTGTTATATTAAGAAGTGTCAACTCAAAAAAGTAAAGTATCGAAAGAAAAGTTTGAAATTAGTTTTTACACTTTTTGTGTTTTAATTCAAAAATCATCAAAATGAGCACAATAGGTATTCAAGCAATTTTTCAAAGGTTTTTTAGGCTCTAAAAAAGAGGGTATTCCGAAAATATGGCAAAAAAATTTTTTGGGTTGACACTATGAAAACAAAGAAATAAAAATGTATGAAACATTGTTTATTACGAGTTATTTTAACAATACTATTTGGTTTAAAAATACTATAGAAACATAGAAACGATTACATTAATTGAAAAGTCCTCGTTAGGTACCCACAAAAAAAGAAAACTTTGGACGATGGACGGTCCTGGTCCCGGGGTATAGACACTGAGGCTCAGTGTCTATACCCAGGAGTGCTATATTTTATCCGATATACCAAATATCGTAATAAATTCAAAGCACATTCCATTTCTTTAGTGCTGGTTAGGTAAAGCGTGTAGAAAGGTATGGGTTTATAATTAAAACACGAAGAATCAAAATAATCTAGATTTTAATGTGCACTCGGCAAAACATCGAAAAGCAATGAATAATGTTAAGTATATAAAAAAAAATAAAAATACATTATCATGTTGCAAAAAGGAATGAATCATTCTAACCGAAAAATAGGTAACGGTCAGTGTGTTACTCACACTTTTATCTTTCATGCAAATATTAAGATTTACATTTCTTATTTATAATACAGGGTAAATTAATATTAATACTAATGAGTGTTTGTGGAATTTTTGTATAATATTTCTATACTCCCACTCAAAAATTGGACTAAAAACATATATATATATTTTTTTTTTTACTACCATTCTTTATCATTAATCATTAAGAAATTAATTTTAATAATAACAAATTTATATACTGTAGTACAGTACAGTAAATTAACAACTTAAATTAACAAAAGGTTTTAATATACATATAATCAAAAAATATATAGAATGTAGGTATAATAAATTTTAAAGGAGACCAATTTTATTTCTTATTTCAATAAATTTTGGTCCAGGAAGTGGCTTTGTAAAGGCGTCTGCTTGTTGTTCACCTGTTGGAATATATTTAAGGATTACTACTTTGTTTTGAATTTGTTCTCTAGTGTAGTGATATTTTATATCGATATGTTTCGATTTCTTATGGTGAGTTGGATTATTAGCTATGCTAATACAAGCAGTATTGTCCTCATATATTATTATGGGGTCTATAAGTTTTAGATCGATACTAAAGAAAAGAGATTTTAACCACTTTGCCTCCCGAACCGCTTCAAAAAGAGCCATGTATTCGGCTTCTGTAGACGAAGCAGCTACAGTCTGCTGCCTTTTTGAGTTCCAACAAACTGTGCACTGATCAAAAACTTTAAAAATAAAGCCAGTTGTACTTTTTCTATCTAGTTCACTACCACCCCAATCGGAGTCTACAAACCCATAAATTGGGTTTATAAAATTACTTCTGGTATATGTTAATTTTAATGTAGTAGTACCCTGTAAATACCTTAAGACCCTCTTTATACATTTCCATAATTCCTCATTATTTTTATTTTGATAACGACTAAGAATATTGATAGCAACACATAAATCAGGACGTGTACACAACATTACATACATAAGGCAACCAATTGCATTGCGGCATGGCGTATTGGTTTTAATATCACTATTTAAACTTTCGTACTCTAATTTGGTAGGTAACGGTGTGTCCACTGGTTTACAATCTGACATATTAAATTTATTTAAAATCGCTTTTATATAAACAGTTTGATCAAGACTTAACGTATTGTGTGTTCTTTTTAATATGAATACCAAGAAAAAGTTTAATTTCTTTAAGATCTTCCATTTCAAAACCTTTTATTAATTGTTGCTTAAAATTATTTAGAATTTTAAGACCTTTTGTGGCTATTAGAAGATCATCCACATACAACTTCCACATAAATATTTTTAGAAATGTTACCGTTATCTTGTATGTATAAACAGGGGTCTACTACTGAATTTTTTAAAGTTACACTGCCTTAAATAATTGTCAAATCGTTGAAACCAACATCTTGAGGCTTGTTTAAGGCCATAAAGGGATTTTCGCAATTTACACACTTGTCCGTTTTTGGCTTTAACACCTTCTGGAATTCTCATGTATATGTCCTCTTTTAAAACACCATTTAAAAATGCCGTTTTTACATCCATGTGATGAACTAACAATTCAAATTGGTTTGAAAAAGCCAAAATAAATCTTAAAGTTGTAATTCTAGCCACCGGTGCAAAGGTTTCCTCGTAGTCAAATAAATATTTTTGGCTAAAACCCCTTGCTACGAGGCGAGCTTTATATTTACATGGATTACCATTTTCATCATGTTTAATATTAAAGACCCATTTACAATCAATGATGTTTTTCTTAAGAGGCCTATCTATGAGAATCCAGGTTTTATTTGTGTTTAAAGATTGCAATTCATTCTGTACTGCCTGCTCCCACTGATGACGATCTTTCATGTCTTTAATTTCACTAAAAGTTTTAGGAATTGATGACATGGTTTGTTTTAATGTTAAAAGACAATTATAAAGCTCGTCATCATTGTCCTCATTATAGGATACCACAGGTTTATTTTTAATTCTTTCGCTCTTTCGGATTTCCGAATTTAAAGGTTTTGTATCACCCTCGGGTAATTTATCTGATTCAGAGGTTTCCATCTTATCTGAATTTTGATCAGAGGTAGCATACCTTTTACTAGGTATTTCTATATTTGGATCCTCCTCAGATTTAGTAGGTCTAGAGGCTTTAAAATTTATTTCATCAAATATTACATCTCGACATGTGATAAATTTTTCAGCCTCGACGTCCCATACCTTATACCCATTTGGCTCATAACCAACCATTATGCATTTAAATGACTTTTCATCAAATTTAGTCTTTTGATTTTTATTAAGTACATATACGGTAGAGCCAAATACCCTCAGATGATTAAGACTAGGCTTTTTGTTATGCCATAGTTCGTATGGTGTTTTATTTATATGCAAAGCGCGGGTGGGTGTACGATTTATTAAATAAATAGCTGTTAATACAGCTTCGCCCCAAAAGATTTTGGTAAGTTTGCAGCGGACACCATCGCACGTGCCTTTTCAGTCACTGTGCGATTCATGCGCTCTGCTACACCATTTTGCTGAGGTGTATGAGGAACTGTTAGGTGATAAGAAATACCTTTTTCAATACAGAATTGTTTAAAATCTTTAGATAAATATTCACCCCCATTATCGCAGTATAATTTAACAATTTTTGAATTAAACTGCGCTTCACCTTTTAATGCAAAGTCTTTAAAAGCATTCAAGACTTCTGACTTATAGGTTAATAAGTATATTACTGTATAGTGGGTATAATCATCTATAAATGTTACATAATAATTTTTATTATTTACCGTACTAGGTGTAATAGGACCACAAACATCACTATGAATAATAAAAAGTGGTCTATTTTCAACATTTTTAATTTTTGCTTTTGCAAATGGAAGTCTATTTTGCTTTCCATATATACATGGTTCACATAACATGTTTTCATTTGGGTTTATGTTGTTAATGTGAGAAATATCCTCTAACATTTTAAAACGTTTTAACTGCAAGAATTTATCTTTACTTAAATGGCCCAAACGCTCATGCCAGAGTTTGTAATTATTAATTTGTGTATTACTCACATTAACAGTTTTACTTATATTATTTTTGTTCATAAACAGATCAATAGTAAACAACCCATTTAAGGGCTTACCTGTGAATAAAATGCCATTTTTGCCTTCGACCTTCACACCATTTGCATCAAAAATTACAGTTAGACCTCTTTGTTGCATGCGTTGGACAGAAAGAAGATTGTATGGAATTTCGGGACTATACAATACATCTTCAAGTTTTCCATTAACACCCAAGTTGGTCGTAACATCCATTGTGCCTTTTATTGTTGCATTAATATAGGTTCCGTTCTTCGCAACGCAAATTTGTAGTGGGGAGTCCAATACAACATAGCTAGAAAATAAATCCAAACGATTTATCATATGATCTGTAGCACCAGAGTCTAAAATAAACCGAATTCCATCACAATTGGTAGATGTAGCCATTGAATAATTTCCAACCATAAAGGCAAAACCATTACTATTGGCAGTAACTGCTTGTACTGTTCTTGCTCGGTCAGCTGGTGGTCCCGAATTTGCCCTTTTAAAATAGTAGCAGTCCTTTTTCGCATGATTTTTCCTTCCACAGTGTTCACATGATATGTTCGATGTTTTATAAGGTGACTTGAATCCATTTTTCTTCTTATATTGTTTATTTTTAGAAGGAAATTTTGATTTTGGTTTGTTTTTTATTGTGCCGGGTGTCGTTGGTATTTGTTGTGTGTACAATACTTTGGTGTGTATTGCATTATCATTTTTAAGCTTCACCTCATGATCTAGCAATCTGGTTTTAACAAAAGCAATATTCAAGTTGTCCTCGCTTAGTGTTTCTAGCGCCGTAATAACACCGTCATAGGAACTTGGCATGGTAAGAAGTAAATGCGAAACCTTATCCATTTCATCCAGTCTCGCGCCAGAAGATATCAGTTCAGCAACCAATTCGTCGAACCTAGTAAAATGTTCAAGTAGAGATGCATCAACTTGTAGTTTTAGACTTAAAAGTTGTTTTCTAAGGGCTAGTTGTGTGGCTAAGCTTCTTCTTTCATAAATGCTATCTAGGTTATTAAAAATGTCTCTAGCAGATGTATCTCCTTGAGCAAAATTCAGAAATGCATCACCTAAATACTCAATGATAACGTTTTTTGCTAATAAGTTTCTCTTACTCCATTGTTCTGTTATTTCCATAGGGTTTTCTTCATTGACAACATCAAGAACGTCTAATTCGGCTAGTAGAGCTTTAATTCGGAATTTCCACACACTATACCGCTCTCCATTAAATGGCTGTATACTTCTTTTGCTGTGCTTAGTTTCCATTTTTTTTTAATTCACAAACTGTAAATAAACTTCACTTGACTACTTTAATTAAGTTATGTATACTGGGCCCATAACCTGTAGAAAGGTATGGGTTTATAATTAAAACACGAAGAATCAAAATAATCTAGATTTTAATGTGCACTCGGCAAAACATCGAAAAGCAATGAATAATGTTAAGTATATAAAAAATAAAAATACATTATCATGTTGCAAAAAGGAATGAATCATTCTAACCGAAAAATAGGTAACGGTCAGTGTGTTACTCACACTTTTATCTTTCATGCAAATATTAAGATTTACATTTCTTATTTATAATACAGGGTAAATTAATATTAATACTAATGAGTGTTTGTGGAATTTTTGTATAATATTTCTATAAAGCGGCTTTTTATTTTCCCCAATTAGGTATATTTCAGTCGTAAAAACTTGCTGACCCAAATTTATTAAATCCGGCAACACTGTTGATACTTATTTCGAAAGTGACAAATGTCAATATAGAAAGAATGCATTTAAATACGCAAAGAAAAATTTTTAAATCAGTTACAGTTTTTACTAGGAAACTATTAACCATACAAAGATATTTTTATAAATCGTATTTTTAAAGGTAAGCTTCCGATTAAAACCAAATTTAACTATGAATTCGATGGTACCTATAAGGCACCAGACCCAATAATTGAATGCTTTAGTATTATTAAATTCGGCAACACTGTTGATACTTATTTCGAAAGTGACAAATGTCAGTATAGAAAGAATGCATTTAAATACACAAAGAAAAATTTTAAATCAGTTACAGTTTTTTACTAGGAAACTATTAACCATACAAAGATATTTTTTATAAATCGTATTTTTAAAAGGTAAGCTTCCGATTAAAACCAAATTTAACTATGAATTCGATGGTACCTATAAGGCACCAGACCCAATAATTGAATGCTTTAGTATTTGTATTAAATTCCCCAATACGTAATTTTAATTACCTTGTTATCAATTGACCATTTTGTTTTTGTTTTCAGGAGTATGTGTTTCAAATATATCGAAAATTTCGATATATTTGTAGAATATACCGCAAAGTATCGATACAACATTACGATATACTACAATGAGCTGACACTATAGATAGAGAAAGCATTTCATTCATAAACGCAATCGAGAGCTGCGCCCAACATGGTTTGTGTTTATTATTGGCGATAGAATGGTGCAAGCATAGTTTGTACTTACTTGTGAAATGATAATCTAGGAATCATATCCGTCACTTTACACACTTGGCACTGCCATGCCATTTTAATTTATTAAAAGTACTTACACAAAACTAAAATTTAAACAATTGTCACAAAAACAACCCAAAAAACAACAAGAAAAATTTATACTAAAACGCCATATTGAATGTGTCATCTGTCAAGCGAAGCCGAAGGTGGCAGAAGTACAACGACTATTAGTTGTTGGCCGAAGTACGCCTTTACGAAAAATGCACTGATGTCACGTTGTCTCGCCTTTATTAGTAGCTGTCCAAAAACAAAATAGTATTTTGACAACATTACTTTTCTGTGTAATACTATAATACTATGTAATACTATATACTAGTAATAAATATAACAAATATTATTCACAGTTTAAAATACAATAGTGGAGCTTAATTTGATGTAATTTTAAGCATAAATTAAGTAAAATTTAATCATAATATTCTATCATGTAAATGAAACAGAAAGATACTTGGCAGCCACGCTTTACGACAAAATAGTATCTGTTGTAACCATTTTCCCGGGTTTTGGTGGATTTTATTGTTTGAGTACAGAGGTTTTATTCATTGCTAGGCAGAACCTTAGAATGTGCGTTTATGATGCCACGCTTATGCCAAATCGATGCTTTCTCCAGTTAACGTAACAGCTCATTGATATATTATATCGAAAAAATATCGATATTTTTTATATGAACATCTCTACACTGAGCCTGCTAAGTCCTATTAACCACTCTGAACCGACAGGTCGCCTAGAGCAGAAAAAGGAAAAACTTTAAAAAAAATCCAAATATCTTCCACTTTTTGCGAGATAAAAATAAAATATAACTGAAAATTAAATAGGTAGTAAAAATTAAAAATGTTAAATTTTAATAAAAATTATAGAGATTCTGATATCGCTTTTGTGACGTAATGTCATACATAAAAAATTTAATAAAATATAAATGATCAGTATGATCACGTCACAGCTTGTCATATGTCCACTTTTATTGAGCGAATTCGCAGTTATATAAGTAAATTGTTTCGTATATCTACGTTAGAATAATCTTCGCCTTGCAGTATTGCTACCCTTAGTCTACATCCGTTGTTTAAAAGCTTGATTATATTTCGAATGTCAATTAAAAAACCACTTGTGCGGTTTTTCCCCTCTGCTGTGCCATTTTTTACTAAATTTAGCCATTCGACCTACACTTTTCGCCATCTACGAGCCACATAAAGGCAAATAATCTGGAATTATCGCCCTAAATATTGTGCCATGTGGCAAATAAGACATATGCGCTTCCCTAAAGTTATAAATTGACTTTTCTAATAAGCGGCAAACTTAATTTCGGCCCGCCGTTTTTTTCTTCTTTTAATGCGAGGCGGCTTTTTTTCAGAGAAATTTAGGCGCGACAGATGGGTTTTACCTTCCCAGGATTAAACAACTAAAAGGTAGTGATAGCTATTATACCTGACACAAGTCGTTTCATTAGATAAAATATGTGTTTTGATAAACATGCCACTTCACTGTCCTATGGTACACTAATTCTATCCCAGCCAAAAAGTGATTTTTTCCTGACGATTATGGCAAATTTGAAAAATTTAGGTCGGCGAAACTGCACTGGACTGCACAAATACACAAAATGTCACCTAAGACAATCAAAATTTTAAACCACTCTTTATTGCTAATTGTTTCTTCTAAATAATAATTTTTTTAATTTAAAACACGATTTTAAACTTTCGTACTTTGGGAGGCCTTTTCAAGGCTACAATGCTATTTTAGGTATTCCGATCAAAAAGCTAAATTCCTTTATATAAAAGTGGCATTAAATTAATATAACTTTAATAGATAAGTTGTAATTTTAAAGTTATTTTTAAATTATCTATAAAAAGGATTGATTTTCTAAAGGTTTGTCCTTACAAATACGGTTAACGCTAAATACATTGCTGAGGTGCATAACAACATTATTATAGATCACCCATCAGCCAATTATCCTTTAGTATTATTTTAATTAAATATTAACCATTTTCGTCATTTGCTAAACGTTGAATAGCTATAATTTTGCCGTCTTGCTCAGCCTTATCCTATAATAAAAGAAGTCCTTTTGATATTTTAAATACAAAAAAAGAAATTTAAAAAAAATATAGATATAATATATATATATATATATATATATATATATATATATATATATATATATATATATATTTTATATATATATAATATATTATTTAAATAATTTATTTTTATATTTTAATTTAATTATTTTTATTAATTATTTTTAATAAAAAAATTAAATATATAATTAAACAATTGTGTTGTTTTAAATCATTTTTTTTTAAAAGTAGTAAAAAAAAAAGACGCTTTCAAATATTTTTAAAGAAAAAAATGCACAAAATGTTCCTACAATGGGCTGTTCAGAAAAAAAGGGCATAATTTCTAAGTTAAAACATTTTTATGAAGTTTAAAGAGGCGTGTTGTTAAATTCATCGATGAATTTCCACTAATCGCTGTTTCATCAAGCCGTTTTTAAATTAATTGATAGAAAAAACGCTAAAGAAAGATGGCCGTTGTTTTAGCGTATATGGACAAGGATAAAACTAGCGGTAATCTAGTGGACGTCACGGGTTTTTCGCTAAACCATCTGATGAATTTAACACACGCCTAAGCTTTTTTTTTTATTTAGTAATTTGGCAAGACTTAAAAAAGGGAAATTTAAATTGAATAGTTCTTTTTAAGTCTCAAAGCGAAAAAATTTCCCCAGAAATATTATGTCTAAGGTGGGTCTAGATCGTCTGGATTTCCCAACAAAACCAACAGCCAAGAAATTTAGATTGACAATACTCCTGTTGTCAAGTGCCTATTACCGGTCATCAATCTGGACTTTTAATATACGGGGTGTTCTACGATAGTTTTTTATTAATTCTAAAGCACTAATAATAAGATAACTTTTATTCCTTTATATATTTTTTATATTTAATTATTTCATATATTATTACTATTATTTTATTATCAAAAAATAAATTGTTTAAAGCGATAACTTTTTAAGGGTGGACTTTTATAGCTTTTTTGGTTTTAAAAATCATGGTATTTATTTTAAATTGTAAGAATAATTATACAGTATGGTCAAAAAGTCGGTATATCTGCAATTGTTTTATTTAGCTGGTGAATGAGTCAAATTATATATATATATATATATATATATATATATATATATATATATATATATATATATATATATATATATATATATATATATATATATATATATATATATATATATATATATATATATATAAGGGGGTCAAAAAGTCTGGAATGTTTCAAAAAACTTAATCTTA
>JAHBCN010000251.1:0-228610 GCA_019359885.1 Listronotus oregonensis
TCCGACTTGAATCTTTGAAATAATTAAAACTTAAATTTTTCATTTTATTACAAAATCGTAGTTAGTTTTATTTTTTGTTGTAAAATTAATAACAATATGGAAAAAAATCTGGGCGCCTTTCTTTGGCCATGGAAAGGGAATAATTATTGTCTTGAAATATAAACACAAATACAACTTTAAAAAAAAAAAACTTTTATTATTTTATACGAACAAATTAAATATTCCTAATTTACAAGTAAATCTTAAAATTTAAAAGCTAATACAAACTTGTCATGTTTAAACTAAAGCTCATCTTCGATTTGCTCAAGTAATGACACTCTGTTGGTTTCGTTATTTGAACCTTTTAAAAATGTAAGATTATCCATCTCGTCAAAACAGTTCTTTTTAAAAATAACAGAACAATGTCAAAAGAATAAAAAATAAATAAACTCAAAATTCCATAAGTAATAAAAATTCACTGTTTCTACATTTTTCTTGGAAATCTAATTTACATCGCATTTATAATATCACAATTCAAAACACCATTGTTTAAAAACTTCGTTTTATAATTTTTATTAAATTAATTATTTGAAACTACAAACAAACGAAAAATAAATAAACAATAAACAAAATATTTGTCAAATCGTCACCTAAATTAGGTTGTTTATATCCACTTTTGGGGTAAAATAGCTATTTACCGCATTTTATTATGCAAGTTAGCTTGTTCTTATCCTTAAAAATGAGACGTAAAACTCTAAATAAGGATAAAAATTTTTTTTTCCTATATCCATTTACTTTCAATTCCAAACGTATAATGGTCTACATCCAAAGTTCATCATTTCGTCAAATAAAACCAGGATAGATGCCTCACTTTTAAAATAACTATGTATCTCTTAGCACAAAAGCAAGATTCTTTATTTGTAAAACGGGTAGGTCTTTGGTTTATTATCTTCAAATTATTGAAAGGAATAAACTTTCTTTTTATTTCCCGAGTATTGCAAGTTTTGCGGACCTTTAAATTTTAGGACAACTATCCCAATAGGGGATAGTTGCCTAATTAAATTACGTTTAGGATCGATGCCCCGCCGAGAAGAGGAAGTTTATCCCGCAAAATATTTGATCCACTTATCCCATGCAATCCCGAGACATTAACACGCCATCTTAGTTGTATTTGCAGAGTCATAGATAAATAAAATAACATGTTTTGTCATTCGCGAAACGATTATTGCAATCAAGGCAACTATACCCCTGGGGCGACTATCCGGGTTTTGCCCTACATCCAATTGGGCAAAGAAAATTAGAATTATCGTGTTCTTTATCCTAACAAGTGGATATAGAACCAAATACGATGAAAAATTGAAACGCCTAAAAATTAGACTGTTCTATATCCATTTATTTCCATTCTCCATCCCTTTCTTTCTCACATTTGATATAATAAATGTCAACTTCAAATTACTTAAGGGATCATTAAGTACAGAAAATCCTACACTTAAAGTTAAGGGACCATTAAGGACCAATTTCAGCTGGTGCAAGAAACATCTGACACTTAAGGGGCAGTTAATGCTTAAGAACAACTTAAGTGTCGCAAAAAGTGTTGGTGCAACCGGCCATAACTTACCTATTTTAAGAAGCGGTATATGGTATATTGTTCTACTGCTTTAGCAAAACTCTATTAATTTTTGACTACTTCTGGATATAAAGTTAAAACACTTCCAAAAAGCACCGAACAAGGTGAATTTACTAAATATTTTTAAAAAATTTCACTTTTAATATTATTTTAGAAACGTGTATCAAAGAACCTACTTATTCTTGGGAGATAAAGAAAAATAAAAAAAAAATAGCGTTTCAAACAAAGGAACATTATTTGTTTATACTTCACTTCAAAGGCAAAGGCTACTGCGTTTTAGGTAAACCTAACGAAACCTTAAAATTTTTCTCTAGCTTGTAAAATAGATCTTTTCTTACCTAAATAAAAAAACCTAATTAATTCCTATAAAAACCATCCAAACAAAAACTGCCTGACGCCAAAACTTGCTGGCTTTAAATTTTAAAAGCTGTATAATTGGTTACATAAACAAAACTGGAATAGAGAGCTGCGGCAACCAAACAAATAACGACACGGTAACAAAAATTATTTGATTGTCAATACTGCATTCCTTATAGTCTGTTTGATAAAAGTAGGGAAAAAATAGTGAAAATTAAAATTTAATACCATAAACCTTCGAGCATATACCTGTAGAGGCAGCCTTGCTGCTTGGGCATGCGGGGAAGAAAAAAGAATAGCCGTATAACCTTTATCTCTTGCTTCAAGTGCCTAATTGGTCGGAGAAGAGGGGTATGTACCCCGCCCACTAATCAGCACGCAAAGCGGGATATACACCCTTCCGTCGATCAATTAAGCGCGTTAAGCGAGAGAAAAAGGTTATACGGCTATTCTCTCTCTGGCTTGTTCACACGGCTACCTCTATAGGTATATGCTCGAAGCTTCGAGTGCAAGTGTTTTCTCTCACGCACGGTCGAGCAGCAAGGCTGCCTCTTGGTAGGCCCAATCCAAGGGTGATAAACCTAACAAGGAGTGCTCGATCCCATTTAAGCCCATATAAACCAATTTAAATGTCAATTCGGTATTTGTGACGTAATCTGTTTGCCTGTTTGTTTTGTTTACAAGTAATATAAAGTCTTAATTTTTAAAAAATATTATACATTACAGTTCTAATAGTAAGTACATATCCAAAATAGTTTAAAAGTTGATATTTAACAAAAATTAATAAATATCTCTTCTGGGCAAGGCAAACGGTAGTCCAAACATAACCTATATCTTCGGCAAATAGTTAAAATCGAGCCCAATCTATGTAGCCTAAACCTTTGAGCATATATCTTCTAGAGGCAGCCTTGCCGCTTGGCCGTGCAAGAGAAAGAATGTTTATAACTTTTTATTCTAGCTCCACGTGCTGACTGGTAGATAGGGGCCGAGTAGGGTCCATAGCTCGCTCGAAGATTAAACTTAGTTCATTGTTAGTTCATATAACAAATACATAATACACGTCACGTCATGTATATTTGATCACTTAACCATAGGTCTATTTGTTATTCAGAAATAGTGTACATTATTTTTACCTAAGCGCTCTTGTGGAAGGTGTATTTTGGGACCATGTGGGTAGAAAGTGTAAAATATTACTGAATAACAAACAGATCTAATTTTGTGTAACAACAATAACTCATCCACTTTTTTCTGCATAGTAGGTACTTGATTTCATGAAATGTAACTTAACTAACAGTTTTATATCAGAAAAAGGAAACAAATCTTCTGTAAAGAACAAAAATCAAGGATATTAAAACACGTTTCTAAATGCACAGCTTAACATTAATATATTTAAATATGTATTTATATTACATTGAACAATTTCTCTATACATATTACATGCTTATTACACAATATATTTCTACAGTAAGTTTGTTTTTACAGGCTTTTTAAGATATATGTACAAAAATCCCCTTTTTTCCGCATATATTAGACCAAAAAATGTTTTGAACTTTAGTTTTTTGACTTCCTACATATATGTACAAAATATCACATTGTTTTTGCTTGATAAATTTTAGCTTCCTTATGTTAATTGCACTTTTAAAAAATTATGTATCTAGAACACGGCAGGATTTTATGAAGTTATTTTTCTTTAAGTTTAGCCATAATCCTAGCAGACAATTAAAGAAGAATACTTTAAAATATAATCTCGAAATATTTTTTTGAATATGTACATAAAATCTTAAATAACCTGCTCTAAGAATAATAAAAAAATATAAAACTGAATTAAAATTACTCGATACCGAAGTAATTGTTATATAAAACACCCTGTTAGTTTTTGTTTATATCCAAAAAATAATTTATTTTATTATCATTAAGTAACTAAACGAAAATAAAATACCAAACCTCTTTTATCAATAACATATATGTATTGTACAGAATTGTTTAAACCTACTCATTAAATTCCAAAAAATATGTGTTAAGATGAGATCTCACATGGTGGCCGCAAAGGTAGTCAGAGGGTCGATTAAGTGTTGTCAAAAATTTATAAAAGATGACCAAAAACCATTATTAATAGATTTATATCGAATCGAACTTTCAAATATTATGAAACTATCAAGGGTGTTCAAAAATTTATTAAAATTACTGATGTTGTGAATGATTAAAGACGCTATTTGGAGTGACCAAATAATGTATAAAAATATGGCCATATAAATCAGAAGTAGGTTGGGCTAAAAATACGACTAAAAATGTTAAATTCAACGGCAATAAACACATTTTTTAAATATTGTTGTTCCTGTATACCCTAACTCAAAAAAGCATTATCAGTCAAAATTCACTTAGTGAAATTTCTAAACTAAGAATTCCTGTACATAATAAAGTTACTCTTCCTAGGCCTTGTTTGTTTCCTTAAATTAAATCTCGTATCAAAATATAAACCTAAACCTATGAATCCTCCAACAATTCTGTAATCAATACATTATTTTACATAATAAACGTGTATTTCAGAAATTACCAAAACCTTACTGTAAAAAATAAAAGCCTAAGCGGCGGCGTTGCAACCTCTGCTAAAGCCCGGATCAAAACTAACCTCCAGTCAGCAATCTTATCCCTAAAATATCTCACAGAGACGCATCACACACCTTAACCTTCGGATAAGTTAAGCGGGACTTTAACGCGGGGTGGAAACGCCGCCCTAAGAAACTTACGAGACATCGCGATATTCGTCATAAGTTTGGACCACAGACTTTAGATAAGTCTTAATTGTTTCAGCCTTAGACAGGTCGATTGTTGCGTTAATTTAAGAATTTTTTCGTTAAATTTCCAAAAAAAATATTAAATCGGTTTGCGACCTATTCAAATAGATTTTGAGGCATTCTGGGCCAGCCAAAAGGGTAATAACTACTAAAATAAACAAAATATCACTGAAAAGAAAATGATAAAAATAACTGTTTGAATAGATAACAAACTTTACAAAGTAATCAAAATTATCCGCACCATATGACTCATATGTGATTTAATAAAACAGGAAAATATTTTTTGTTGTTTTTAAGAAAAAAGAAAGTTCGATGGATTTGATTAATACATATGTGTCACAATGCCGACTTTTTCGAACATACTTTATCTATGAGAAAACATTAAAACTAATGAACAAAATTAATAACTTTTTGACTAAAAGGCATACAAAATAAACTACAACGAATTTTTTATATTTGATTATAAAATGCAGTAACTAAATCCTATAATAAAAACTATTTTATACCATTGTAAAAAAATGTGCGGTTACAATTATTTTTCCAAGGATTACACATAGATTGTTGCTAAAAAAGGCCCTAAGTCGACATACCCTGCTTATTTTCACGCACATAGAAATTATTAAAGCTAAAAATCGACTTTTCTACACAAATATATACAATCTTTTATTATAGTACAAATATATCGACGAAATAGGAAAAAAAGCAGAGTATTTTTCTCAAACACTTAAAAAATGATAAATTAACATGGGTTTCTAGTAAAGTTTTATGAGTTTCGTTCGAAAATTTAGCTCTCAAGATCTGTAAAATCACTTACACTATTTTGATAATCAGTTCTGTCGTTACCATTTTAACGGTAACAATTTATGAAGTTAGGAGAAAGAATAAATTGTTATCTATAACAAAGACAACAGCATATAACTTTGAAATTTAAAATAATGTTATTTTTCAACATAGTCCTGAGGTAAACCAAAAGAGCATAAGAGACCTTGATTTATTGACCATAAAAAAGGCAGTAAATATGCATAAGTAATGCTGGTATCACACTTTTAAATCAATTTCAGAGGACTATGTTGAAAACTAAAATTATATTAAACTTCCAAATTATTTACGTTAGGAACAACAATTTATAAACCCCCTAACATATTCCGAAAAACACCCGGAGAGCCGTCAATTCGACAAATAACACTAAAAAGAAAATAGTCGCACCAAACGGAACGGTTCTTTTTCCTTAATATTTTCAACTGACAGAGAAAAATAACCTAAACTTTAACTATCACAATGTAAAGGATCATCAATAAAAAAAGAACAATTCCGTTATTGGCAAGACAAACACACTAGTGTAGTATTAAAGCCTATAGTTTGTAGTAATTTTATTTGACACAATTTCTATGAATATGTTTAAAATTTGTACCATCAAGTATGTTTAGGGCGATTTGGGTGCATTCAAAATTGGTGCTTTGGAGTAGTCTTAAGACGCCCGCAAACGTTCATATCGGTTGTCAGATATGAATGTTTGAGGGCACATACACCTTCAGAATCTTAAAAACCTTCTTAATGCCCCTTATTGGTTATCACAGGGCAGCTGTATATACTTATATTATTTGATTTTATCCCATTTTTGTTAAGTCTTCAAATCTAGTATTGATCCGGAGTTATTGTGACCTCATTTCTAGACATCTTATTTCTTGTGGTAAAAATATTTATTGTATGACAATTTCCTAACCTAACAATCAATTTTTTGTAATGTATAATTTGACCAGAAAATCTGGGCATTTTTGACATATCTACATTCCTTTGGTCCAATTCTCCACTCCAAAGCACACATTTAAAACACACCATTTAACCCTTGAACCATAGGCAACCAAAAACCGTTTTTATGCTTAATCTACAGTATAGTTTTTGACATTTAGTTTAAAATGTCATATTATAAATAATTTTCCCATCAGAAAAACTGGTGTAGTTTGAGTGTATTTATATCCTATTCTTTTTTTAAAGCCTATAAAGGATAGAAATACATTCAGTGTACAATTAGCCAAGTAACTGATGAAAGCAAGTCTTTTAAAGAAAGGGCCTCAATAAAGTCGCATTAATAAATGTATGTACAGGGGATCTATTACGTAGCTATAGCAGCCTGTAATCTGAACAAGTATTTGGTCACTGTCTAGTCGAATGTACAGGGTAACAGAAAAATACTGACAAGAATTAACCAGAACAAACCAAAACACATTTTTAATTTTTAAAAGGATTAAAATGCTCACCAATTTAACAATATTGTATTAATTAAATATATTAAGACACAACCGATTTAAAATTACCAGAAAATGAAAGTATATGGTTTCAGTATTTTTCTGTTTGTTGGCTTAACTCTGTATACTCAGGTAGACCCAACTTCAAAAAAAAAAAAAATTGTAGGAACACGGGATCTTAACGAACATAAATATTATTTAAAATAAAACTTAGGACAATATGAGTTGTTTGTACTTTCTAACATATACAGGCAAATTTTTTAACCGAAGATTTCCGTCATTCGGGTAAAGTCGGTTGCCGGATTTATCCGAATAAAGAAATAAACCGATGGACCAACTCCTGCACTGATCTTACCAAGGCCATAAAGTGACAATTTATCACTAGCGTCAAATGTTGTCGCCTTGGTAACCTAGGGATATTCAAAGTTCTCTACTAAAAATATTCAACAGCTGGCGGCACTGTTTTTGTCATGTAATGTCATGTGCCGCGAAAATTATTAGTATCACAGATAATTCGAAAACTTAGCGATAATATTCTTTTTATACAACAATACAAAGTTATGAACAAAACATACACAACACTTAAAAACAGTACGGCTTTAATATAAAGTGGGTTTTCAGTTGCCTATAGGTTAATTTTTTTAAGTAATACATGTTCAAATATATTTGGTAAAGAGTTTCTTTAAAGATAACTGGTCAAACCAATAATTCTTCGTTGCTTAAATAAAAGTCAACAGGATTGTGAAAGTAGTTACGTTTTGAACTTACTACAATTAGTAATTCTGAATGTACAAACAACAAACCTATTCATTTCTTTCAAGATTAAAGTAAGGAACATTTACAAAACCTAAATCATTATTATTTCACCAAATAAAAAAAACTAAACTTCATACTGATTACGTTCCCAATCCTGCTTGGCAATAAAACAACTGTTAGAATACACTTTAAAATGTTTTTAAATAAAAAAAAAATACAAAAACACTTCACCAAATATTAGGTCCATATTAAAACATCAAGAACAATACCCTCTTAATTTAATCACATTTATCTTTCGGTCTTCAAGACCGTACAGAAGCGAACAAAAAAACTTAGCCAGAATTTTGGCGTAATTTTTTTTACCCACTACTGTGCATATACATTTAAATAGAAAAATCACACGTATAAGTATTTTTAACTATCTAATTCAGATATATCACACACACATTGATGGAAGTGAAAGATACTTATGTAAAAAGATCCGTCCACTTGTAATCTACGTAACATAAAGAAACATGGTATGACCTAAATATAACATGGAGGCAGGACAGAGAAAAAGGTTTCTCTGGTAAGTAGACTGGGTTTGGGAATCGAGTTTTAGCTTTAAAAATTGTGGCAAGAAAAATAGGAGATTTTCGTTTATACTTGTTTTAACAGTGTTTAATGTGGTGAAATAAAAATAAAATAGGACAATCCAGGAAAAACAAAACTGAAGATAAAGAGGCAATATTTTTGTATAACTAGTTATTAATTAATATAATTTGGACAAAAAACTCCTTTTTTCTTACCAATACTTTCATCTAGCCAGTCAAACCACTTTTATCTTATTTCACTTACAGCTCGTCCAGTATATCTATCCTTTTTCCTCAACCATCTACTGGTAATCCTTAATTTAAAAACTTGTACCATTTAGGTGAGTGCAGAGGGCATAAAACAACTCTTGGGGGAACACTTGCTTGAAAAAGGGGAGAAATCGGAACTGTCGCACATATTAAATACGAAAAGACAACAGATAATGCAACTTTTATCAGCGTCAGATTTTAAAGTTATTTCCTCTTTTTCAAGCAACCTATCCCCCCAGATCTAGAGTAGCCTTTCCCCGCTTGACGAGGAGCAATATACATCTAGAAGGGGGAGGTGACCTGCCCCTATAATGGGGTGGAAGGTTGCCACTATACCCTCAACACATTTTTGTGGTAATTTCTGTTATAGTTCATGTTTCTATAGAAAGGTGGAGCCATGGGATAAGGAGGACCATCGCATCGGGGATACATGGGCCTGTGGTGGGGATTGAAGTTGTTGAAGTTCATCTGAAATAAGGAACAGAATAGGGCGTTTAATAAACTTATCTCCAACCAATTAAAAAGATGAATAGGGGCACGAGAACAAAATTTAATATAGAAACTAAAAAAACCTATAGTTCTTTGATTTTAACTATAATTTTCGAATAATTACCTATGGCACGAACTATCGGTGTCTCATCCTTAACTCTAGGTATACGCATTTCTTAAAATTAAAATCCTGTGTATGAGTGTGTGTGACGTCAGAATAGTGTCGCACACTAAAAAAGACATATATATTTGTCAAAATGCGACAGTAATATCCGATAAGTTCACAACAAAATGTCTACTGCACGTAAATAACTAAGAGTTGCATAAGGAATCTACTTCGGAAAAAAAGTAGCGTTCATGCACAATAAGACATGCCATTTTAGAGAGAAAAAAAATCGAAAATAAATATTATGTAAATATACAAAAAAGGTTTCAATATAACTTTCTCGAGCGTCTGAATCATGCCACATGTAAACATTTAAAAAAAAATCACGTAAATATATCACAAAATGCAAGAAAAACCACCTACGCGTATGACGAAACTCAATGAAATCTGTATTAATCAACTGACTATTTCTACTAGTTTTAGCTCGATCTAACAATACAGATAAAAGCTCTACTTAATATTAACGCCATCTTAAACTGTCGAGCCCTAACAGCTTTCGAAGAACTTTCTTTTCCTTATAACTATCAGAATTTAAGTTGTATCAAATACTTCGACTGGTTGTTTTATGGCTCGTAAATTCAAGATGACTCTACAGATAAACAATTTTTCCATATGAGACGTAAACAATGCTCCACCTACCTCTCTAGGCGACTGCCTGTTCTGCCTACCCCCTCCATTTCCCTGGAACCCTTGATTGCTCCTAAACTTGCTCATGGGCGTGCCATAGTCATAACCGTTCCCTTGATACGCCCCATTGTTGGGCGGCGACCTGCCCAGCGATTGCCCGTTCGGGCTTCGGTGGGTGTTCCCTTGCCGCCTGCCAACTGGCTGCCGTTCTTGTAGGGGCATGATTTGAGGCGGCGTCGGCGAGCGGGCGGGGCTGCGTGGCGATAAGGGCGGGCTTTGGGGGCGTGGTGACGACGACGTAGAAGAAGGATTGGACGACGAGGTCGATGAGGTAGTCGACGAGGCGTCCGATTGGGGGAAAGTTGCTAGGGTACAGTACGAACCTTCAGATTCGCCGAGTCTGCAACGAAAAGATTTATTTATAAATATTATTGCAATATATTAAAGAAAAAATATACAAGTTTTTACGGGTGGAGTAAAATGCCCTAAAAGTTTTTTGTACCATAAAAAAAAACAAGTATATAAAAACCACCCAGTCTTTTTCCTGACCCTATTGAGAAATCGTGAACACTTAAAATGATTTAAAAGGTTACGGTATAAATGGTATTTCTCTTTTACTAGCATTTAACAAACAATTACTTATAAACATGCCATATCCCCATGCAATTTCGTATCTAAATATGCATGTCGGCCAGCAATAACGTTGGCCTCTAAATGCTTTTTATAGCAGGCGAACTGATAAGAGACAATAATAGAATTTTTAAAATTTTTATCTATAATAATGAGTAAATAAGGCTGGTATTTCCTCTCATAAAATAGTACAAATATGCCGTCAGCGACAATCGTCGAAACACCTTTAACTAGTATCATTTTTTTTATGATATTTTCACCGTTATTTGTCTTGGAAGTCCTAACTAAACATCCTAAAAAACTTAATTGGGCACCCTTGGAACATGTTTTTTTAATTTAAAGATAAAATTAAAATCTCCATTGAAAAACAATAATCGTTTTTAGGTCAAAAATAACAAAATACCTTTTACACAGCTTTACTATTAGGCTACGTTTAAAAATCAAAGTTTAATTTTAGTATTACCTTTATTGGCAACATTCAAGAATATACATTCAAACCGAAACGTTTATATAAAAAAAAAATCAGTCTTACACGATCTTGAAAGTTTACTAAACTACAAAATTTATTACTAAATTAAAGAAAAATTAATTTGGCTTGTGCCTAAATGAAATGACAACCGGCAAAAATCAGCTGCTGCTGTTCCGTTTGTCGACCCGGAATCAAGGAAAGGTGTTTTTGCATGAATATTTTTAACATTTTGCAATACTTCTTCAACAATAATTTATTAAAGATGTTTGGTATAATCCTCGTGTACTTGAAAGATTGTTCTTTATCACTTTAAACAATAATAATGCTTTTAATAAAAGTTTCCATGTTTTATTTTGATTTTCTGTCTCGATTTTTAATGATAGGCTTAACTTTAAGGTAGTTGTATCACAAGAGGCACTTTCTTAGGATTTTTTTGAAATTTATACCGATTATTATTTAAATAGTTCTGCATTGATTGGTGCAGAATAAAATTTATAAACAATACAGTTCCGGAGATATTTAATTGCAAAGATAGTGTTTTTAAGGCTCTTATACATTGTACTAGATAGAATGACGAAAATGTTACTTGTATATAAGTTTAACTCTTAAAATTTGCTTACGATGTTTATGAAAAACTAAACTATTATTAAACAACAACTAAGAAAATATTTAAAATTAGTCTAATTGATTGTTACAATACAGGTTTTGAGATATTTAATAATAAATAATGACAAATTAATCTTATTGAAATCGTAGAAGAAATACACTAAAAACAATCTGACAACAACGCATGTACTTAATCCGCGAATAAGGTATACAGCGTGCATGCGTCAGAATTTACAGATCGTTTTAGAAAAACATAGTTGCCAGATTTTACAAACGAGCAGTTACGGGATTGGCTGAAAATAGTACAGTCAAAGCAAAAATTTATGGGGTTATGAATAACGACGCAGTGGGACGGACTTATAAAACGTGCAGAAAAAAAATTAATTCAATAAAAATTGTTCAAAATCATTCAAGGAATAAGGAAAATCTTTAACAGAATTTTTAAATACATTTTCGAACCTCTGGAAAAATGGCCGAATAGAAAAGTTTTGAGAAAAAATTCCCCCTTAGTCTAGAAAAGAGTTATAACATTTTTTGGATAAGTCTCAATTTTCTTCTATTTGGTCATTTTTCCAGAGATCCGAAAATGTATTCAAAAATTCTAAAAAGGATTATCCGTATTCCTTAAATGATTCTGAACAATTTTTGATTGAATTAATTTTTTCCTGTACCTTTTATAAGTAAAAGCTCTTTTGCTTAAAAAATTTCGGAAGATTATGGCCGTTTGTGGGAATAACAAAAATGTTGCACCTCATTTTTAGGCAGTTTTTCGGGGCTTATTAAGAGGAAGATTTTAAGCAAAAAATGTATGCCAAAACTTAATTTTGATAATTTTTGCGCCGAAAATTCGATTTTTTTTTCTCATTAAAATTAAGGTTCGGAGACAAATTTCCGGAAAATAAAAACCTAGATCAAAAATCCAAGAAGAGGAATTGATAGGCAAATTCAGGACGAGCATTCAAAAAAAAACCATGAGCTTAAACGATTAAACTATGGGAGCTGTAGAGTAATTTGGCACAGTGACGCTTAGTCTCACTGTGCGACCGCTGACCGACTGTACTGTATTCTCTAGCGTAAACTTTTTGCTACGATTGTCGCGATACAACTAGATTTTATAGTAATAATGTTGCTTATTGCGATAAAAAGTTAGGGAGCTCTATAGCCAGTAATTTTTTTTATTCAAATTTCATCATTACTTTCTTCTTCTTCTTCTTATCAAAAAAAATCACTAAAAATACAGCTCAAAAATTACATAACATGACACAACGAATACAAGGTATAAAATTGCGCATCATCAGCTGTTTTGCTGACGTATTCAAGAGAGTCACTATGAGAAATTTAAAAAGGTTTATTATCGTTTTTTGGCGGGTTGCAGACGTTTTTGTTTGGAGTTACTTTTTAAGTTCAGTTTAGTGATTGTTCAGGGTTTAAATTTTTGGTTTTTGTGACAATATTATAGTATTATACTTTTATTTATCGTATGTAAATCAGTACCTATCTCATTTTAGTAGTGAAAATACAAAGGGAAGTGATACAGTAAGAGACAAAATTAACACACACACACAGGTAAATTACTTAAATAATAATTTCACTTTTGGAAGTAATCACTGTTGAGCTGGTTTTTTAACTTTTTAATTTTTAAATTAAAAAAAATATATCGAGCGTATATTAAAAACACAAGATGATATTGAAAGTTATATTTGACCTAATATTTATTATACCCTGTAGATTCTAAAATTTTTAGCATGCTTCGATCCTAATCAAAATGCAACTAAAACATTTCTTAACATTACTGCTTTTGAATTACTTTTTTATCATAACTAAACTAAATGATATCAATCTTTAATTAATATATAATTAACATTGCAGTAAATAGCAAGTTTAAATTTTACCTTAATTTTGTGGGTGTTTTTTTTTGTATTATTCAATAATATCCTTTTTGAATTAAAATAAGTTTTTTCGCTAATCTACAAGTATTTTTCTAACAAACTGATTCTTTCTATCCAAAACCACATTTAAATTTAATAGAGGCAACTCTCTAGGTGACGTCATGCGCAAACCTTAAGACTTTTGAAACGCCTATATATCATACCTTGTATTTGTTCTTCAGTGATTCCATACGACACGCACAATTGATTTAGTTAGGTCCATATTTGACAGATTAACTGATATTAAAATGGCAGGATAAAAATAAGTTAAAAATGTTTTATAAACATTACTTTTCTTAATCTTAACCTTAAACACTAATACCAATGCTAATTATATACTAAAATTAAATTATGATTTATAATGCAGCTTTACACGTCCTAAAGCCCCGACTTGGACCTCCACATTATTATTCCCTAGGACAAAAATATCAAAACGTAATATATTCGTACTTTTTCGAAAACTAGGAAAATCCGTAAAAATAGACCGGCCTCTATTTTGGTCTGTTTATTAAGTCAGCGCCCCGATCTCGATCGAAAAATGCGTTATTTCGAAACGAAAACAGGCGTTTCTGCAAGAAAATAAGTCGTTCATTGAACTTACTTATTTTACGGAAAATATGTCAAAAGGAAGCAAAATATATTGAAAATAATTTAAATAATTATATCGTATCAGTACGGAAATGTGATTAATATTTTAAATGATTTAGATGACTTTAAAACGTAGTTGCGTCGCCGTAAATTATAATATTTGTAGAATTAAATTATCTGATTGGAGTTTCCCACAAGCGAAGATTCTAGGAAAACAGTCTTGTAGGTACTTGATAGAGGATTTTATGTTATCTAGTTGGTCTAGGTAGTGTGCAATTTTAAAAAATTGGGTTGCATCACAAGAAAAGATACATGGAGTTTAAGACAAGCTAATAGCACATCGCCTAATCAGGGTACTAGAAAAATTAAATATCGATATCTCAGAAAAGCAGGATATCGTAAGAGTATATATATATATATATATATATATATATATATATATATATATATATATATATATATATATATATATATATATATATATATATTTAATTTTATATATTTTTTTAATTATTTGCACCAATTTGTTTTCACATTTTGATATTCCAAGCTATTTATTCCGGCATTACCGTACATATTTTAAAATGAACACCATGGCACCAATGGCAACAAAATATGCCAGTTAAATTTAAAATCCACGTCTTGTTATTTTACGATCCTCTTAAATTGTTTTTTATAAGAAAAACTTTTTTAACAATCTGCCTTACTCGCATTCTTTTGATGTTTTTATGCAACTGGTAATTTTCCAAGGGCAAAGCACGTGTACAAGCTATTCCCAAGAAAAGATCTAAAACTTTCCCTTTTAATTATAGATCCATATCTCTTTCTCTTAGTTGTTTGTAGAGTAATGAAAAATCTCCTTAATACCCGAATTTGCGATCCTTAAAAAACTTCGCTCCTACAATCAATAACAGCACGCCGAGCGAGAGAGAAAAGTTATACTCCGGTTTTCTTTCTCTTTTGCACGCTTTTTCCACCCACCGCTGTGTTCACACGTCGTTGTCGTGGTTGGGCCCAGTAGGATCTTTTGGAACATACGCTAGAGTTGCTGGTTATCGGAAACTCTTTTGGCTAGCGTATGAAACGGGATCCGAAGCTAAGATGAACACAAGGCTTAACTCAAGGTGTTAGCATCCTGTGCTTTAAACAGGTGTCTCCAACGGTGCCTCTGAGATACAGGGCGACCTCTCATAGTATCTAGCCTTACTGCGGAAATGCGGGGCTCTGCCTTAGTGCACTATTACTTCCCTAGCTCCAAACAGAAAGCGAACAGAAGTGACAAAGGTGTGTTGACCGAAACGGATAAATCCGTTTCGAGAGGTGCCACCCAAGGTCACAAGCAGACAAAGGTGCGTCAACCGAAACGGGTGAATCCGTTTCGAAAGGTGCCCCTGAAGTCACCGGCGCCTGTTTCACGAGGAAGGGCTAATCCATCCCGAACAAACAGGTGCTTAGGAACGGATCCCTGAATCCAAACAGAAGGCGGAACCACCTTTATAGGGAAAAGGGTTCCCTGGCTTTAAACAGAACGGATAGGACCGTTTTCATAGGGTAAGGCCGGAGATGCGGCCTAACAAGGAACATCTGGTTCCTGTAACAAGGACTTGGTAGCTACCCACGTCACTAGACCCGCATGACGGATCTAATTGTCTGCCCTCCAGGAGACGGGGACAGAACACATCAGAACACATTGTGCTCGTGTCCGGTAGCGACACGAGTAAGAGGAGATGTAATAACTTTCTCCCAATCTGATATCGGATTCATTAGAAGTCTGAGCCTATTGGGAGATATATAAAAATATTTGAGCCACAATAGACCGAGCGGTCGCAGTGGAGGGCATAAAAAGTCCACTCACTTTAAACCTAACCTAACGCTTTTTCCAGTGGTAGATTCTCGAAACTTCTTGTAGATGAAATCCTCTTGCTTTCATTAAATGAATGCCGGGGTACCCTAGAGCTTGGTACGGCACCAATTATATTTTTTCTTCACATCAACGATCTCTCTTTCAGGACCAATCCCATTTATAATTTTGCTGACAATCTCCAAATATTCAGTTTTTTAAGCCAATCTCCAAGCCTAACTTAGTAAACAAGTGCAGGATAATACAGGTATCTTTTTCACAGGACCTCCAAAAAAATATTGAATTGGTACACCAAAAATATTTTCCAGTTTATTGTCTCAAAATAAAAACAATTGTGTTCACTTTGGCAAAAAAAATTGTCTGTCATCCTTTACTTATGCTCGGCCAAACTTTGCAGAACAATGAAATACTTGGAATACTGTTTCCATGTTTTAGAATTTTTAATTAGATCTGTTTGCTTCATTAATGACTCCACTATTACAAGTAAGCTTTCTCCTCTTGCTCACCGATAAGCTACAGGACACCTAGGTATTTTTACGGTTTATGCTCCAAAATATTTCCAGCAACTTTCAACAGAGCAACACGGAGTGACACTTTCATGCATCCTTTTACAATACAGCTAGAACGGCCTAGAACTACCCACTTTGTTCCTTTATCCCTAGAAAGTCTACACTGTGGAACTTGTGGCCTGCAGAGATTTCTCCTTTTTCCCAAATCTTTATATCCCGTGTTGTCTTACTTCACTTAAGACACCCACGGTACTTTAATACTTGAAACTTCCGTGGACTGTCCCAAAATTAAAAAAGTCACGACTTAATTACACCAACTACCAACCTTTGCCGTGGATAACAGTCAGAAGTGTTCTTTTAGTAAGAGCAGTGCGTGATGCCATAATTTTAGGTAAGCTGAAAAAATATTTCATAGAAATCATATCCCTAATATCTTGAAGGCCATTCTAACAACATAATCTACAGACCACGCATAGCAGATATTTCGTTAAACATTTTAACCTGAAGATGACTTTAAAATGTCAAAATTTTAAGTTTAGATTAAAATAAGAAAATTTATTACATACACAAAAAGTAAAGTTTGGTTATACAGTAAAACTTGTCTATAACGGCAACCATAAAATTAAGAATAATTGCCCTTTATAGAAAGGTGGCCAGTATTGCCAGGTAAAGTGTATGCAGAGATATTTTGTTGAATTTTGACAGCAATAAAATCTAAATTATCTTTTGGGTCATAAACAGACCCGAAAACTGTAATATTGGCGGTCAGAGCCGGAATTTGAAATTTAATTTACCTGCACTGCCCAAATATCCAAATATAATATAATAGTCCTAACTAAAGTTTTATGGTTTTAAGTCTGTTATCTTTAATAACTTGTTTTTTTAATCCCTAGACATTAAGATCCGTAGTGATTTATTACCTATACTAAGTTTTATTTGATTTATTTACCTATATTTGTGGTGATTAAAGGGTGAGCAGGTTATTTCCTAGTAGGAAATTGAGTGTCATAATTTCAGTTCTTATTAACCTGTTTACGAGTTAACTTACGTTACTATTTGTGCTATAAGCAAGTGATTAAAGCAAGTGATTTTTTTCGTGACATATATAGCGCAAAAATGTGGCAGCCATGGGCCGATTCTGATAGTGGGCCATCTTGTAGTAACACCTTTACAAGAAAGCATTTAAGTTCCGTTGCTAAAGAAATAATCGAAAATGTATACCAGTCTTTGCTATCAAGATATTTTAGCTCTGGCGATGCTGTAGCCGAGACGTGTGCTTTGACAAAAACACCTTTGTCTACAGTTGGGGATATAATACGAAAACCCATAACTTCCAGGAAAAAGCGAAGTGACTCCGGCTCCTTGAAATGTGTGGATGAAAGTGATTTGGATCTATTAAGAAGAAAAATTTATGAAATGTATGAAGGACAAACAATACCTACTTTGGTTTCCCTAAGAAAAAGACTCATTAAAGACAACCCTGTCCCCTTTATGGCCCCTTGATAAGGTCGGACCTTACACAATGGGGCTTAATGCTATGATTTATTTATGGTGGCAAAAGCCAACGGTATTTCTTTAATTTTACTTTTAACAGTTGTTTAACCATTCGAGACTACAAAATTTTCCACTTATAAATTGCTTGCTGCCTTAAGTGCTATTTGTTAAATTAAGGGTCTAGATATTGGAACATTTTTTTACTTCTTGCTTTGCAGAATCAATTGTAAAAAACTTGATCTACTGCCAATCCTCCCGACTTCGGGAATTTCCTCTTTTGTTCTAAATTAACATCTTCAAACATTCGTTTTAGCTCAGCTTTATTCCTGATGATATTTATTTGGGATTCAAACTTTTCAGCCAGTTTTCGCTAACCCAAAGCATACTTTTCACTTTTCGCGATAACATCAATTTTTTCCTTTAGTGACAAATCTTTTCGTTTTAGGGACATGATTAAACACTTTTCGATTCCAAACACGATAACTTTATTTTTATCTATTTAAGACACAACTAAAAATTTAATGTGAAGATAATCCCCTGTAGCTACTAATGCTATTTGAATCTGGCCAGAAATATTATTGTTGGGTATTTTCACCTATAAAATTTGCCGAATACAATCATAAAATAATGAATTTGGGGTTATAAAAAGTGAGATTTGTCTGGTCGTGGCTGTTTTATAAGGGTGTCCATTATCTAAGGGTATTTATAGACGGAATTTAAAAGGGTGTCCGTTAACACAAGTTTTACTGTATTTTATATTTTGTCGAATAAACTCGTAACAAAAGAAATCTCCAATTATATATTAAAAACAAACAAAGTAAAGAAGCTTCTTTAAATTAATTAAAATACTCTGATATCTGAGATTCTGAAAACCCCCACAAACGCGTTTCGATCGCCATATGGTCACCCTCAGCACAACTGTACCGAGTTAAAGCTCTTCCCGTCAAAAATAAATCCCATCTAAAAAACAAAGGCAACGTTGTAAAAGTAAAAAAAAAATATCTCGGTAATAAACGCTATTTTATAAGCTTTTTAAGCAAATAATGTGTAATTATCTTCTTACAGAGATTATTTGCTTTGAAAGTGCAAATAAAATTTATTGAATTCAACAATGAAACGCTGCACATTTTACTGCAGATAATATAACTGCAACATGCCATTCAAATTGTTTAACATTTCAATAATATCCTTGTGCTTATCAAAGACATTTTTGCAAAATTTTTGCCTGTGTAGCTTACTGATAAGGAATACACTGATGTCATCACACGTGGACGCGTAAAATAATTTAGCAAGTATTCCCCAGCACAAAACATTAATTATCACACATTCTACAAAAAATGCATAAATATTCATTATTAAAATTATTGTGTTAAAATTAAAAGATGTTTTATAATGAGGTAGCCATATTGCCCAGATTTAACATCACTCAAAATCGCGTTGCACAACGTCACGATGGCAACAGCGCGAGGCTAAAGCAGGTCGCAACACAATCTGTTTCGGGGTTATCGGCTAATCGGAGCTGATTCTGTACAAACCAAATGCGAAGTCGTAGAAAGTCATATTATACGAGGTACTAAAAACGGCTGCAGACTTGAAAGTTTGTTTTTTATCAAGAAAAATATCGTGAAATAGTCAACAGAAACCCACATGATGCCAGAAAACATAGTATAGCTTTGATCTGTGATGAAATCGTTTGTCCAGCTTGCAGACCCGATTTAGCATCATGCGTTTATAGACTACTAAAAGGATGCATTGAGACACCTCGAAAAATGCCTATAACAACTTTACCGAACTATGACAAACCTTTTCAACGATATTTATTTTTTATCTGGGGACAGTCCACGAAGGTTTTAAGCCTAAGTATTTATGTACTGTGGTGTCTTAAGTTAAATAGAAGGTAGTTTATTAACACGGGACTTGATAATTTTAAGTTTGGGAAGGAAAGACTTCTGCAGGCAGCCTAGATTGATTGATTGATTGATAAAGTAAATACACAAGTTGAGGTTTTGTCCGCCTCGACACTGCAGCCTACAGGGCTTGTTGTATCTCTTGTGTATTTGTTTCAGTTAAAAAGGTTTGACACCCTAGACAGGTGTAGTAGCCCTTTTACTGTTCTTTTCTGGTCTCCAGCCTCCTGGTGGTTAGTGTCCACCATGAGGTTTTGGTTTGTTCTCCAGTATGTAAGTGCAGGGCACTCATATATGATGTGAGAGGCTGTCTCTTCCTCTTCGTCACATAGTCTGCAAATGGGTTCTTCTCTATAGATGCCCATAGTGTGCATATGTTTTCTTAGGGTGCAGTGTCCGGTTATTAATCCTGTCACTATCCTAATCTGATTCCTATTTAGTTTTAGTAGTTCACTTGTCAATGCTTTCGATGGTGAGTCCAGCATTGATTTACTGTGATTTTGCCTTGGAATGTGGTTCCAGTATGACTGATGTTGTGTTTGAATCCACCGAGTCATGTAGCCACGAACCGAGGCTTTTGGTAGGCAGCCTAGATACTCTTGGGATGAAGATACGAACAGAGTGAAAAATCCTAGGCTTCTTTAGATAAACCGTAAAGGGAAGCTTATCAGTGGCACGTCGTGTTACTCTGTTAGGAACAGTAAGAAAAGAAATGATATTGACTAATTCTCCAGAGAAGAACCTGTGAAAATACCTATAACAGAGCCACAGGTACGCCACGGCTTATCGATTAGCACGAGAAGGAAACTTATTTGTAATAGTAGGGTCATTAATGAAGCGAACGACACTTTTTTAAATGTAATCTAAAATACCAAGAGTTGGGATATAAGCCATTCTTCAAGAATGTGAACAGTACTTCAAGCAGGTTCTAATTTGGATACATACAGAGTATACAGATGAGAGAAGGAGAAATAGTTTTTGGCTCGAAAGAGGAATCCGGACTTTTTCGACGCTGCTGGGGCTTGTCGATTTGCTGGACTAGGATTCTACGACATTTTTGTTAGCTTCGATTTTTAAAAATCTTGCTGTATCACAACAACAGGTTATGGAAGGTTTGTTGTTTTTTTTTTAATATGAAGAACATAGGTCTCAAAGCCTGGGTGATTTGTTGACATATTTCAGATGAATCGTGAGAAAAAAAGCAGGTCAATTCCCAAAGACAGGTGGTGAAGACATCTCTTAGACCGTCCCAGTCAGCTGAATTTTAGTGACTGATTGTGCGTTGAGGCAGTTATTCCATGACCTTATAATGTGCAGAGTATGACACGGTAAGCAAGCCGAGTGGAGGTAAAAAAAAAGATTAAATGTATCTTTAAAATTCTATACATATTTTTAAGACCTATTCACCAAAAATTTAAAACTCTAAATATGGTAATCTATCATAATAAAAACATTTTTTTATCTTGGGACAGTCCACGAAGGCTTAAAGCCTAAGCATTAAAGTAACGTGGGTGTCTTAAGAGTGAATTTACGCTACACCTTAGGGGTCGGGCAAAAGGACGTGGAGACGGTGGGCGGAGACTAACAAATTCCCACTTCCACAATTTTCGTAAAGCCGCATTAAAAATATTATATGTTATTTAGGTTCTTCCAAATTCGGTGTATCGATGCGATGTTGTTTCCGATTGCAAGCCTACAGGAGATAACGTTTTTCGGTAACTATTTTTCACTTAAATGACATAAATTATACACCATTTTAAAGGTAAGGAAATAATCTATGCCTCTGCTGTAACGGATTGAAATACGAGTCGAGTTAAGAGAAAATAGTATCTAAACATAACCGATTTTAGGGTGACTTTCACTTAAGAAAATATTAAAAACTAAATCCAAATTTAAAAAACTATTACAGCAGAAGCCTAGATTTAAGTGTTGGCTTTCATATAGTTTTTGAAAATTATCGATAACTTATACCGTTTTTGAGAAAATCATTATGCCCCGAAGCCAAAATTGGATCCAATTTTTGCGGCGCGAATGGACTAAGTGCGGTAAGAAGTAGTTTATTAGAATTTGGCGGAGAAGAGAAAACTTCTGCAGGCAGTAGCTTCTACAATCTGGACACTCTAGGGATACGCATAAGAGTGGCACTACGTGTTGCTCTGTTGGGAACTGCCAGAGGAGGAATCTACTGGCCAATTCCTCGGAGCAGAGACCATGAAAATTTTTGTAACAGCTCTTCTTTGTGTGGAATCAAGAATACTAAGAGTTGTGGGAGACGCCATTCTTCAGATATGAGAACAATATTCTAAAGAGGGTCTGATTTGGGATACATACAGAGTATACATATTAGAACGGGAAAAATAGTTATCCAAAATTTTTCGAAGCTGCTGAGTATTATGTTTATACCAGTTAAGGTTATTATCAAATGGTTGAATGACTCCCTGTTCTGCAGAACTTGGCCGCTCATAGGTGCGGTTTGGAGGCATTAAACTGGACAAGATTTTTGGCGCCTCAATCCAGTATTAGTTTATTAGTTAAATTTGGAGACTGGTTGTGAAACTAAGTATATTGGAGTAAAGGTACTAACGTCAGCACAACAAGGAATGGATTTGATTGTTAATGAGAGAAGATCGTTAATGTGAAGAAAAAACAGAATTGGTACCAGAACTGAGCCCTGGTGCACCCCAGTGAAAACTGGAAGAGTGACCCCATCTACATAATCTACAATAGTTAATATACGGAGATTAGGAAGACAACTGGAGTTCCTCGAACAAAGCTTAGGTGTAAGATCGTAGGAAGAAAGGAGCGCATCATGCCATGAGAATTCATTGGGAAACTCAGGGGACTTGATCCAGTTGTATGAGACAAAGAAAAGAAGATCTGCTGTGGATCCTTTATGACGGAATCCGTACTGTCTGTTATGTGTTGTTTTTAAATGCTTTTGAATTTGGAAATGAATGAATTTTTACATTACCTTACAAACAACTAAACATATCCAATATCCTTGTGTCTACAAAAATCAAGCTTCCAATACCGCCAATAATAATAAAAGATCCTGTACCCTGCAAAGAGCAGCTAAAAATATATAACTTTGACCCTGTATGCATATGGCAGCCATGAACACAATTAATACCGCGTAGTCGTGTTTTATTTACTGGCTCGTTTCAGTGATACTTTCAAAGAGAAATTTAATGTGACTCCCACGATAACATTGTGGCTATATACGAGACCAATTATTAAAAGTGGTTTGTTATTATTTTGTTTCGTTCGAAACGACTCTCTATCAATTAATATTAAACGAAAAGACAAATTTAATATGATTATAATTTAAATAAATTTAAAAACCTCATTTAAAAACACAAAAATTATATATTATAGGCTATTGACTATCATTTGGATAAGGAACAAATTCGTAAAAGCAATATGGTTTCTGGGTGCCTAAATATGAAAAAATTATCAAGTGCTAATAAATTTAGGCTTGCGTTATTGGAATCTGAGTAATTTTTTTTATCATTTTAAAAGTTTAAAATTATCACGGAATCTATACATTTTAGCAAAATTATGTCAGCTTTTTTGTTGAGAATAAAATTTTCTACCGAAATTATAAAAAAAATGTAATGCAAAATAAATGCAAAAAAAAAACAAATTAAAAAAATCCAAAAATCGAAATTTTCAATTTTGTTTAAAATTTTCGTCCGCAATTTTTTTTTTTTGGGCAAAATAGATATGGGCTGGACTTCCATTGTCTTTATACAAATAAAAACAATGGAAGTCCAAGATTTTAGTGTTATATATTGTCTAACACCTTCAAGGAAGCAGATACAGGCATTGTTTCACAAAAGCTGACGTCAAAACCTTTAAAATGAGCTTAACCAAAAGAATTTTAATTTAAAATTGCATCCTTTGAATTTTACAACTTTTTGTCAATTTTGCCAGTATTTTCTTTTATGCAAAATATGTTTTATTATATATAGTTTAATAATGTACCATGAAAACTTTTGGTTTTCTATTAAATGTACAAATAGTTTTATCGTAAGTAATTGTTGTGGTTATATATTAATATAAACAATGTGTGATATATAATAAAAACCGTCATAAAATTTTATTATAATTACTTTGTACATAAAGAGCAATGTCTATTTCATGGTCTATATCATCATTTATGTCCTCCGCAGGTATTTCAAGATCGCTCGCGTTTGTGCAGTTTACTACTGCACATTTTTTACAAAAAGGTAACACATAGTACCAAATTTCCTGCATCCACAGTTTGCTTAACAGCCTTTTAAACATTTTCAAGCTATCTGGCTGGCTGGTAGGAATACACAGAAAGCCATCTTTTGTAGACTTCCAACCCGAATTAGTTAGAACAAGTTAATTATTTTCCATTGCTTTATTTAAAAATCATTAAACTATGTTTTATTATTTAAATGACGGTATAAAGCATCTTTGTTTTGATTAAAATACTTTAGTTTATAAGAATAATTTGATTTAAAAAAACATCGCAAATATTGATGAAAAGTTTTTGACGTCAACCTTTTTTTAAGCAATGCATATACCTATTTTACTGCAAAAAAAGTTATGTACAAAAATTAAAAAAAAAAAGAAAAATGGCGATTATTGCTCGGCGGAGTATATATCCCTCCCCACCGACCAGTCAGCAAGTGAACGAGAGATATAGAGAGGTTATATTTTTATTTTTCTTTCTCTAACACTCTCGCTGGTCGCACGGTCAAGCGACAAGACAGCCTCTAGAAGATATATGCTCGAAGGTTAACACCTAATTGAACTGACAGATGTTCCAAGGCAGGTGAAGTCTTATTTTTAGCCGACTCAAAAACTTCCCAAGACCTTGGTCAAATTTAACAAAACCTTTAAATATTTACAACAAACCTATTAGTACTTTTAGCACAAAAAAATGGGATCCATTTAGTTAAAACTAAAAATTATGAAATAATATTTTTATATACAGTGTGTCCCGATTTTCATGGATACACTCTGATATCTCAGTTATTAATAATGCGATTTTCTTTAAATTTTGGTGGTGATTGTATATTAGAAAAATGAAGTATTTGGCATAGTGAACACTTTCATTTAAAATTGTCGTGCGGTCTTGGGGGGTAAAAAAGACTTGATTTTTTGGGAAAAGTATATTAGGGCTTATTTTAAATATTTTTTTGTGTCAGATTTAAAATCAGCATCCCCATTAAAAAAAAACCCTTAATTCATATTTTCAAATTCTCAACAGCTGATTTTAGCAGAAAAAATATTTTTTTATTTTGCCACTTTTTTAATAAATCCTTTATTTAAAAATATTATATCAAAATTACAAATAACATTATTTTAGATTTCTGTATTTGCAACCTTAATACCTTCTAAAACAATACACTTTCAACAATTCTTCCTAAACGTACATTCATTTTTCTTAAAGTTGGGGGAGTAAGTAAATCTGACAGAAAAAAACTATTTAAAATAAGCCCTAATATACTTTTCCCAAAAAATCAAGTCCTTTTTACCCCCCAAGACCGCACGCCAATGGTAAATAAAAGTGTTCACTATGCCAAATATTTTATTTGTCTAACATACAATCACCACCAAAATTTAAAGAAAATCGCATTTTTAATAACTGAGATATCAGGGTGTATCAATGAAAAGCGGGACACACTGTATATCCTAAATTAACCAACAAAAACGAAATCAAAAGTAGTTGCGAAAAAAATTAGGGGCCTGCATCTTTTTTTAAGGTTGGTGCCAGCAACTCCATAGAATATAAAACTTAATAAAACAAAAACAATGGCATGGCTGGCACCAACCTCAATATTATTTCATAGTTTTGAGATAATTTTCTTTTGAGGTCGGTTTACTTTTTTATATTACCTATATTGAGAGATGCCATTTTTGATAATTGTAAAATTAGATAATGTCACTGTGGAGAGACAATGTGTTATCCCTGCATCATTTCTTTATAACTTACGTCATAAATTTTAACAAGATCTTAAAATTTCATGATTTTTATATTAAAATTGCAACAATTTTAATTTTGAATATTATTAAATTTTAACTTGAAATTTTATAGAATAATTTTCATCTTAAAAACGGTGATAGACTTGCCACCGAAACGTAGATATGTATTTTGATTTTTTCGAGGCTCTTCTTTATTGTGTTTCAGGCGATCTGCGGGGTCATAGGGGTCGGCTCAATGCGGCTGAGCATACTTTCTATACCCAGGGACTAGGGTCAAAGCGGTCCCATTGTATGAAAATAGGAGTTTTTGGGAGTACCCTACAAGGACATTTTTATTATATGAATCCGCCTCAACAATATACAACATATCTTCAAGTTCTAGCTTAGGTCAGTAATAAAAACGATTAGCGGAAAAGCGCCTTTTTTGTCAAAATGCATTTTAGGCTATCGACTATCATTCTGAAGAAGGAACAAATTGGTAAAAGCAATTTGTGCCTAGATATGAACAAAAAACACAAAACGCTTATAAATTTAGGCTTGGTAATTATTTTTGCCAAAAATGTCTAGATTTCGAAATGATTTAGATTTTTAAGAGTGCATTATTTACGCTACACCTTAGAGGTCGGGCGAAAGGACGCGGAGACGGTGGGCGGAGACTAACAAACTCCCATTACCACAATTTTCGTATAGCCGCATTAAAAATATTATATTTTATTTAGGTTCTTCCAAATTCGGTGTATCGATGCAATGTTGTTTCCGATTGCAAATTGCAAGCCTACAGGAGATAACGTTTTTCAGTAACTATTTTTCACTTAAATGACAAATTATACACCATTTTAAAGGTAAGGAAATCATCTATGCCTCTGCTGTAACGGATTTTTGAAATATGAGTCGAGTTAAGAGAAAATAGTATCTAAACATAACCGATTTTAGGGTGAATTTCACTCAAGGAAATATTAAAAACTAAATCCAAATTTAAAAAACTAGTACAACAGAAGCCTAGATTTAAGTGTTGGCTTTCATATAGTTTTTGAAAATTATCGATAACTTATACCGTTTTTGAGAAAAACATTATGCCCCGAACCCCAAATTGGATCCAATTTTCGCGGCGCGAATGGACTATTAAAATAATGACACATTGACCCCCTTCTAAAAAACGCAAACCTAAATTTGGTATCACTCTGTAAGTTTGTAATATTTAGGCACTCAAGAAACATAATTAATCATAAAATTAATCTTGCGAGTTCGTTTCTTTTACCCCTTACTTTCAATTTGTTTTTTTTTATTATTAAAACTTTTACTTTAGTATTTGTATAATAAAACTCTAAATATGTTAAGTGTTTTAAACATTAGGTATCGTTCTATTATAACCAATTATACCAAAAAAAAAAAACAATTACACGAAAATAAATACACTAATAAACCTTTAAAACAGGCGGTTTACAAAATGACTGGTTATCAAAGCATTGTTTTGAAATTAATTGCCATGTTTTTCAAGTTTTTAATGAATTTTATCTAACTGCGCACATTTTTTTTTCTGCTTACGTAGGTCCAGATCAGGTTATTTTCGCACAGGTTTGGATTTTTAAAATAACATTTTTCGAAATAATTATTATTTTAATATTATTAACTCGATTATGTCAACATCATTAATTTTATATTCTATGAGAATTTCTCAAATCCTTGCAAAACATTTTAAAAGGAACAATAAAACTTTGTTACAACGTGCCACTGTAGGAGATCAGCGGGGTGTGTCAGGAAAATAAGCGTACAAAATTATATCACAGATTCATGACGTCAACTTAAGCCAACCTTCGAGCACAATACCTACTAGAGGCAGCCCTGTCGCTCGGAAGTGCAAACAAGCGTGAGAGAGAAGAAAAATCGGACTGCTACCTTTCTCTTCGCATGTTGATTGGTCGGTGAGAAGGGTATATACCCCGCCAACCAATCAACACACAGAGCGAACAATCAGCACGTTGAAGCAAGAGAGAAAGAAAGTGGTCCGGTTTTTCTTTTCTTTGCACGCTGGTTCGCACTGCCGAGTGGCAGGGCTGCCCTAGTAACTCGAAGAAGCCAATTTAAGGCCGTTTTACACGACATATTTTTGATAAAATTTTGCACCTCCGCTCAAAAATATGGTCATAACCATTGAGAATATACTTACTAGAGACAGACTTGCCGCTTGGCCGGGGAACAAGGGTGCTTGCTCGTGTGTGAGAGAAAAAAACAGGGGTATAACCTATCTCTCTTGCTCCGCGTGCCGATATTAGTCGGCAGCCCCGCCAATATTGAAAAGTTAGCAAGCGGCGGCAAGACTGACTCCAGTAGGTATATTCTCGAAGGTCATATTTCAAAAAATCAAAGTATCGAGAAAAGTCGTTTGAAATTAATGCTAACACTTTTAGTAATTAATTTAAAAACCATCAAAATGGACACAATAAGTATTCAAGCAATTTTTAAAGTTTTTCAATGTAGAATTCATAAAATTTAAAGAAATTTGATACTCCCTGTATAACGCCGATTTTTATATATTTTTTTATTTTACATGCCAGTACCAATATACCAACTTATTTTGTTTTTCTTTAATTTCATATATAAAAAATTTTCACAAAACTTTGCATAGGCTTTATTTATGAAATTTAAGAAGAAAAAATTAGTGGTATTGATGGAAAGTTTAATAAGAATAAAATTAATTTTGATAACGTTATTATAACTATGGATAAAACTTGGATTTACCATTGTTCTCCGAAGTCGAAACAGCTGACTAAATGGTGGACAGAGTCGAATGGAATAAAAATGAATCCCTATTTTCCTTGGTCACGGAATCACGCGTGAACGGCTGAACGAATTTCGCTAATTCTTTTTTTGTTGTGTTAATTATTGTCAGGAGTTTTTAATTAAAGAAACAATTAAAAAGTTTTGCGGGAAATTAGAATATTTGAAAAAACTTAACGACCATGCAAGTGGGGCAATATTTTTACTGTAGCGTCATCTATGACAAAGAGGCAAAAATATCATCTTCAAGAGAATGTGTGCCATCTAACAATGATGTGGACAAACTATTTTCTAAATATATATTCCGAAGATACATTTTTAAACTTTACGGAAAGATGACACTACGTATGCAAATAATCTGAATCCCCATTTCCCCTGGTCACAGCATCACGCGTGAACGGCTAGACGGAAAATTAGAAATAGATAGATAGATAGATAGATAGAATGTTATGTACCATAAACTATTATAATAATAAACACTGTTTTTGGAATATTTTTTAAAATTAATTATACTAATTCGAATTCAATATTCATAGCTAAGACAGGACAACGTCGTCTGTCGGGTCAGCCAGTTTAAGGATACCAAAGTCGTAAAAAGCCTATAAAAATCAATCGATGACACAAAACAAATACAACGTTCAAATATCCGTCCAAAGTTTGCATGAGAAAAAAAATACCGAAACAAGCATATCCGAACTGTTTACCTCGTAATAACATTTCAAATTACGGATGTGGAAAATTCAATTTACCTGTCGTAATTGCTAATTTACCTCGAATTTGCTAAAAAACACTACAGATGTAATTTGCTAAATGGTAGTGATCCATGTTAATTAGAAGCAGTTAAACTTGTTTGAACTTACAGTAGACAAGACGAAAATATGCAAAGAAGTTCATCATAGTATATATGAAATATACACCAAAAATTCACAAAAAAAAATTATATCCGTTGTGTTAGCCTTTCGAACATATATGTACTAGAAGCAGCTTTGCCGCTTGGCCGTGCGAACATCGTGCGAGAGAGAAAGGGCCATTAAGTCTAATCCCTTTCAATCTCGCTGCGAGTGCCGATTGGTCAGCGAAGGATATATACCCCGCCGACCAATCAGTACGCAGAGCGAGAGAGAGAAAAGGATTAGACTAATTATCGGATAATTCTCTCTCTCGCACGTTGTTCGCACTAAGGAGCGGCAAGGCTACCTCTAAGTAAGTATAGGTTCGGAGTTTTAGCCCTAGTCAAAGAACTGCGGTTTTCAAAAGGTCTCCAATGTACAATTTAATTATTTGTTTTAACAAATTTGCCAAAAAATATTAAAAGTATTACTTTTAATGCGAGAATGAATTAAGCCAGTTTGCTACACTAGAATCTAGTCTAGTTTTTTACGGAAAACCGGCGTAAATCCAACAAAAAAGTAGAAATTTAATAAAGGTTGCAACGCTAGGCACACCTTGTGTCGTCACAAGTCGTTTTAATCCGACGTCAGATTTAAAAGACCAGACATGAACAAACACGCCATATATTTAGAAGGTGCTTTTAAAATAGGCAAAGGAAGAGATTAAACTTTTTTTTAATACGAAATACACAGAAGAAGGAAGATCACAAGGGAAGCTAAAAAACAATACAATATAATAATACAAATAATACAATGAAAAATTTCAAAAAATGTTGAGAAAAAAAAAGAAAAACAAGAGAAATTCAAATTTATTAATTTTTTCGTGTCTCCGATACCTTGCAAATATGATTTATTCAATAACGTATCCAATAAATTCGCTAAAGTATGTCGTTAGACCCGCAAAAACTCTCTCTTTATTAACTAGAAATCTTTATGAACTTTCCATATTTAATACCGCTCGTTTACTACTCGAATCGGGTGACGTCACTTATTTATACAGAAAAATTAACAGTTTATAAAGACAATTTCTTATAACCTGCGATTCTCGAAATTCTACCTAAATATTTATTTTTTAGCAAAAAATTCGCTTAGTAAACATATTTTCTAAGAAAATTAGACATTCACTCATTATACTCTTTTTGAGATTAGTTAAGATTTGGGCCGCCATAACTAAGGTATGCTTAATAGGAGACAGATCCGGTGATTCAGGAGGCCGAGACAGGCGACTCTCCTGTCTCGGCCTCCTGAGACACAGAAGAGTCACATTTTTTATCATTTTAAAGAAATGTTTTTTAAATGAGGCATTAGATAGAGTATTTAAATGGTTTATTTATACCTTAGTAACAAGCTAGAGCTCCCTAGAGTAGTGAACAATTAGCAGTTCACCCTTCAGCTTAATTAAAAAAATTGCTGCATTAGCACAACATTCCTTTGGGAGCTACTGGTTAGAAATAGGACTTACCTATAGCACACTTCGCTAGGGTCCACCCACACGGTCAGCTCGGTGGGCAACCTAAGGTCCTTATACCGGAGTCCGCATTTGAACGCGGCCATTTCTAGGGTGAGATCGACAGGGCTGACGCCGTTCACTCGGATGCAGCGGTAACCCTGGCCTTTGCTGGGCAAGTCTGGGAACCAGTGCTTCTCAAACCTGTAACAACAAACATTTTTAAATACGCTTATAAATGATCAAGGAAGTTTTATAACTTGAAGGTCGATACAATAGAACGACCTTATCGACGCTTGATATAAAATAAATGTCAACCTACGTGCTAATTAAATAAAAAGCGAATATTTTTTTATGGTAAAAGTATTTAAAATAAACAAATATAATGCTTTCCTGGAACTGCAAAGCAAAATCATACAACCGCACAACAGCAAAGATAATATTATATGGGCAAATAAAGTAAGAATAAGTGGGGTTAATCAAAGGGTTCACGTACTACAATTAAGGCCAAGCAAATCAATCTGACTGTGAGAGGTCAAATATAAGCAGAGTGTGGCAGAATCACAGCCGAGCCTATGTTACAAATTTTTCTCCATGATCCTTTGTCACGTAAAATTGGGCGCGATATTAGTGTGACGTCAGGCGACGTCCATTTTTGTTGTGACCTTTGAGCATATACCTGCTAGATGCAGCCTTTCCGCTTAGCACTGCGAACAAGCGTCCAAGAGAGAAAATTTGTATTCTTATTTCTCTCTCGTACCGCTTGTTTGCACGGCGAAGTGGCAAGACTGACTCCAGTAGGTATATCCTCGAAGTTTGTGAAAGGACATGGTCTTAAATGGATCGTTCTTATTTTTCATTTTGTTATTTTAGTGCCACTATTTTTATTATTTGGGTTTGCTTTTACAGAACATCACAAAAAGCCTAAAACAGTCACAAATAGTTTAAAACAATACTTTAATATTTACAAAAAAACGCTGTTTGGATACAGGGCCCTGGCCTATCTTAAGAAATATTGCGTTATGACGTCATAACTAAATGCGCGTATTTAAAAATAAGAATGCGTCTTTAAAAAGGGATAATAATAAAAACTTAATAATAACTAAAGATTTTGGAAAAAAAATAAACATCCGATTTTATTTACGATTTTTTTTTTTAAAAGTTTTGGGCTCAATACGACCCTTAAATTATTTAAGTATTTAAAATATTAATTTCTTTTTTTTCTTTTTGTGAAACCATTACTACAAAGTAAGTAATAATGAAGGAATTTGTCCTTGGCCATGGGTTATTCTTTCGTGATACAAAAAAATATAATTTACCTTGGTTACGGTAAAATTCTAAAAAGCATGATTCAAATTTGACAATTTTTAAAAAGTGTCTTTTACGCCTTGATTCACTGTACTATAAACGGCTACAAATTTATCATTAAAAAAAAATTAATCCAAACTTTATATGTGGAAACAAATCAACTTTTGGTCTTTACATATTATTAAAAAACACATTTTTAAAGTCCTGAGATTTGTCCCGTTGTTTATAACAGTTTTTATTTAACAAATACGTTTATAGTTTAAAATTCGTATTTCTAAATCAACCAAAATTTAATAAGACGGAGAATTAGGTTTGCCGCCGTTATTTTCCAACATTTGGCAACATTGGTATTTATCCACCTTAAAAACGACGCTTCGATTCGGTCTGACTCAAGAAGTTATGTGGTCAGTGCGCTGTTGCCAGTATCAAATCGGCGTTGGCAAATATCCATATTGGAAAAATAATTGTATTGACTAGTTTATATTGTTATCAACCGGTTTTAATGTAAATAAAAGCGATTTAAAGAAGTTTAATGTGGCCATCCATGAGCATTTTACTTATTTCTTCCATTTTAACGAATGCTCACAACGTTAATAAGCCCAAGGGCACTTTTATACGACTTATTGTCTTCTTATAATTAATGATATTAAATATGGCTATTAATTTAGTCAAAAACAATACACACAATCCTTATGTTATTCAATTCCAACGATTTTATCTTAAAAACAATAAACATTTTTTTAAGTGATGGAATAAGGATTAGGCATAAGATGAAAACAATGTCGGGTTTTTATTATGAATGATCTTTATAAGAATCGTATAATCTTATCAGGATAATAATATGTGGTAAATATACACGTCAAATCACCTGAGAATAACATACCTAACATATTATTTTTAATAAACACGGTTTTCGAAAATTGATCGAGTAATAAATATTTTTTTCCATATACACTAGATTAAGCAACATAAAAGGGTAATTTAAAAAATTAAATAGAATTAAAAAAATGAACTTAAAATTTTGAAATAATATTTTTATATACATACTAAATCAACCGAAGAAAAACGAAATCAAAAATAGATACGAAACAAATTGGGAGTCTAGTTTTTTTTTTTTTGAGGTAGCTGAAGCAAAGCCGTCGAATGTTATAACTTAATCCAAATAAAAACCTAATATCCAATACAAATTGGTGCAGAAAAGATATTTTACTTAACAACCTTTGATTTTCTTTTTTATATTTGGTAGGTATTTTATATAAGTGTTGGCCGATCTCTCCGGCACGGTTGAAGACATCATCTGGTATACGGATGGTTCCAAAACCGAGTAGGGAACTGGAGTGGGCGTGTACAGTAAAATGAGTAATTCACAATTCTCCATTCTATTAGGAACACACAGTTCTGAATTTCAAACAGAAATACATACTTTACTGCACTGTGCAGAAGAAAATAACAGGAGGGCTTATGAAAACAAGCGGATCTGCATAACAGACAGCCAAGCGTTACTAGGGGCACTAGTAAATCCCAAGGTAACGTCCAAGCTGACATGGAAATGCCAAAAAGAACTGGAAATCCTGGGAAAACGCAACAGGATAACTCTTCTGTGGGTACCAGGACATTCGGGAATAGAATACCCATACTTTGGACCAGAACCTGCCCTTGAAGGGACCAAAACCACAACACGATGGAAAACCAGGGAATGGATCCGAAACAAACTCGAAGAATACTGGGAAAATCTTAGTAGAAATAGGCATGGAAAAAGCTTTATAAGGGGCCTATCTAAAAGAACGAAGGAGGAACTACTCAGAAAAATAGGAAAAGACTTCGCATAACAGAAGGGTTGCAACAGGGCACGATAACCTAAGAGGACACCTACTCAAAAGAGGCTTAAACAATGGGACCCAAGTTGCAGAATGTGCGACAAGGGGGAAAAAACCCTACCAAATCCTGTGCGAATGTGAAGCGTTGAATCACAAGACAGGCATTATTTGGGCAACCGAAAATAGGCCTATAGGAAGATATCAACCAACCAGTCTTGGAGGTTTACAGACTTATAGAAGGAACAAGACTAATGGGAGGATTTGTATAAAAGATAATGGGAGATTAGACACAAAAAGCTTAAGAGGCTGCTCTGCCTCCGGTAGTGAATTAAGACGGCTCCCAGGAAAGAAAAAGAAGTGTTGGCACCGAGCTCAAAAAAATTGTAGGCCCCTAATTTATTTCGTATATTTGTTTGGAAGCTTTAATAGATTATCATATGAGAACATATTGCAGTTCCAATAATATTATACTTCGTTCCAAAATAGGATAGACTGACTTCCAGGTAATAAATTATCTTAAAACTTAGTGTGCATCCTTAGGCATTCGATTATTAAAACGGCCGTATCTTTTTTAAAATATTTTTTTAACAACTACATACATTGACAATAAAAATGTATTTCATAATTTTTGCTTTTATATTTTTAATGTATCCTATTACCATTGTTCGGAATCCCTCAAGTAGTTCTTTTTTACTGTATAATTCTTCAAAATATAAATAATCTTGTAACAAATACGTTTTTATTCTCTCCTTTGTTGAACTGGTTGTGGGAATTTGGACAAAACTCTTGAGTGGTATGACGCGTTATCCTTAACAATAACATTTTTGCCTGGTAACTATAGTAATTACGTTTTAAAAAAACCACTTTCTAAATAGGGAACTGTCCATGTATTAAATAAAGGCAATCTAATAAACAGTCCTCAATATTTTTCTTTGATAAAAGTAGCGCTCCTCCTACTAAACTATCAGATCCTCCACAGTGTAGAATTGTTATTAGTTTTCATCTGGATTGTACGTCATGTCTGTTTTTATTTCGGTACTCTGAGATTTGTTGTAGATATAAGTCTGCTGCTTTGCATACTGCTCCGAGGTCTGTCAATTTTTTTATATTGACATCCATTATTTCTTATAAATCTTCACAAAGTTATTTTAGAGCAGCTAATTTCCCCAGTTCTATCCAATTTATTTTTAATACAGGGTATTTCAAAACTTAAAAATCGGACTGTCCTAAAATACATGATGGGGCCTCTTTAAAATTTCTTTCACCAAATTTTTATAAGTTTTGATGCAAACAAGACACGATAGTTGTTAAAATTTAAAAGTTGTTATGGTGCAATTTTATTACAATACTAATTAGATTTTAGATAACTGTCCTAGACACATTTATTATAAAATACTGTTTTCCTATTTGGGAAAATACAAAATTACTTGTCGAATTGATAAACGATTTTTTTTCTAAGACGGTTAAAAATTGATTTAATTGTCGACGTTTCACCTTAGTTTACATACGGCACCTAACGAGAATAATTTTTCATCAATTACACGTCTGGTTCAATCATAATGAAACATTTAAATTTTAATCAGCCAAACGGGAAACCATTTCCAATTATTTTTTCGTTTAATAGGAAACCAATCGAAGTCATGGAAATTGGAAATAAAATTAGACTCGAGTCTAGCAGTTCCATTCGGCTATAGAGGTTAAAAGTTAAAATACCATCTAAAGGTCAGCCGATCTCTTGCAAAACACATTTATTACCTTTTGTAATAATAATAAGGAGAAGCCAAGGATAAAAGAAACTATATGTACGAAGAATAATAAGAAAAAATGTTTTTGTCAAATAAAGATATTTTTTAGTTTTCCATACAGAATTATAAAACAAGAAACGCACTTAATTTTTTTTTTGGAAAAACCAAAACAATCTGATAAATTAGATTGGATTAGATTAAAGAGATACTTAAGTCAAATTGAATTTACATGTAGTATCATGTTATTTTAAAAGATTATTTTACACTAAAGTGTTTTACCGGTACTTTCATTAACTGATAACTTTATTGTCGAAATTTCACATGGTTACAATTGTTCACAACCATTGTTATTATGGAAATTATCCAGAAAATAATTTTATTCGTTAATGAAAGTACGAGGCCTTAGTGACAAAGAAGGGTAAATACTAGTATCAGACATGTGCCTAGTATGTATTTATAACGTTATTTTAATAATATTTTGCAAGCGTATTTACTTTCAGTCCCCTAAAATTAATTAAGTGTTCAAACTCAACTACGGCTTATCTTGCCAGTTTTTTTGAATTGTTTGCGGACCTGTGCAATTGAAAATTTACGATTTTGTTGCTCATATTTGCGGTTTAACATTTAAAGAATGTATTTCAAGGTGCTTTATTTTAAAAGAAAATATGCTTTAAGTACAATGTGTGTCATTAGAAGAAAAAGGAAAAAAGAACCAACTGATGTACCATTTGGAGAAGCTATAAAGGATCCAAGAAGGCCGAGGACACAGAGCTGTGAGGGGAACGACAGAGCTTCTAGAACATCGACTGAGACTTTTGGCTCTTAGAGATCGTTTTAGAGCGACTCAAACGATTGCGAATCAGTTATTTAAAGAACATGGAAGGATAGTCGGGGTTTTCTTACCTTCTATAGGGTATGCTCAGCGCAAGCGCGTCCGCCATGTTAAAAAGGTGGCAATATGAAAGTTCCAGGCATTTTTATAAATATGGCACAACAAGCATTTTTACCTCTAAATCAGTGCAATTAAATAAAAATTAATTGGTAGTGATTTATTAATTCCTACCGTAGAAGCCCAAAATTGGGTTCAGTTACGACGATGGTTGAAGTGCCATGGTCGTCATCAAGGAGGAAATAAAGACGAACCAGTTGAGAGATTAGCGGTGTTTCTCAATAACGGCACAAGAACGCATTATTCGGCACAATGCTCAGCCTTGAGTGTTTAAACTACCGCAACGCCTCGCATAATCAGGCTTCGGATAACTTTTTTGCTTTCTCAGAGAGCAAACAAATAATACGAAGCCCGATTATGCGAGGTGTTGTAGTAGTTGAAACATTCAATGCTGAGCATTGTGCCGCCTAATGCGCTCTTGTACCGTAATTGAGAAACACCCTAGGATATTCGCGAAATGCCCTAAAGGAGGCGACATCTATGATCAACCTTTGACATTCAAAACTCAGTGAGTAACAAAGCAAATTTGCATGAAACGTTAGGCATTAGGCGTGTTGTTAAATTCATCGATGTGTGCGCACTAATCGCTGTTTCATCAAGCCGTTTTTAAATTAATTGATGGAAAAGCGCTAAAGAAAGATGGCCGTTGTTTTAGTAGTATATGAACAAGGATAAAACTAGCGGTAATCTAGTGTGACGTCATGATAGATTTCAGCGCTAAACCATCTGATGAATTTAACAACACGCCTATTGTTTATCGAAATTTTGATGTTTTAACAGAATATTATACTTTTTATGTATAGTTTTCGCTCTAAATTGTGTTGTTGTGGATTTCAAGTATTAATTTATATTATTTTTAGGTAAATAATTATCCATTTTTAAATTATTCAAAAAAGAGTAAAATTAAGGTTATAATTTCCAAATTGTTTGGATTAATAAAAGTGATAAATAAACAGAGGTTTATTTTTCTGTATATACGTAGTATATGACAATACGCAGCAAGTATTTTTTTAAGGTATGCTGACCTTATACAACTTATCATCACGCCATATTCCTGAATATAAAAACGGCATTTTTAAATCCTATTAAGTCCAAGAGCATAATATGTTTAAATTGTTCACACACAATCAGACTTGTTGCATTTAAATCAGTCTTTGTTTCTACAACACACACACCGAAACAGGTGATGAGCAATTCATCAACTTGTTGAAACGAAACGACCATGTATGGAATTGTCTTAAACATTTGTAATGAGTTTGTTCGATACAAATGAAAGGTAGATGACTTGAGAGTAGAGCCGGGTTATCGACATGATACATCGATGTTAGTATCGAAGTTAAAATCGAAGCTTTAAAAAAAGTTTGCTGAACATCTGTGTTAAATATACAACAAAAATAATAAATAAAACTGTAATAAACTTATCGTTAATATGATATTCACTGTTCGATGAGGCTCCACAACTGTTAGTTTTCGTAATAAGATATTCATTATTTATTTATTTTTCAATAATACTAAATGCGTATGTAGTAATTAATAATTATAAGTGGTTTAATAACATAATAACTATAACGATTAGATTTTAATAAAAATTACAAATCAGTACTTTTCAACCATTCAAAATGTGTTTTCTTGATAGGTTACCATGGCAACGCATGTATTTTATTGGATATTTTTCTCTCTAGCTAATTATACTGGAAATTTTTTAACATAATGACATAATTTTGTGGCAATTAAAAAAATATATAGTTTTCTACGAATTGTAGTAAAAAAATTGTATATATTATAAAATTAGACTAGCTTATTGTATTAGCTAGTAAAGAAACATGTTTTACTTATTTTAACCAAGTTTTTTTGCAATTTTCCACCGTTTCTTCTTTGAACCAACAACAAAAAACTGTTTAAGAATTAAAAAAGATTCTAATACGTTTTAAGGAAATTTAGGAAAAAAACAAATATTTTATAAAAATTTCGAGGCTCTCTTTCGTCTAAGCGAAGCAATATAATTTAAGAAAGATTTTAAATCGAAGATTCCCTGAAAAACAGCGATGTTTCAAAGACATCGATAATCATCGCCCATCACTACTTGACAGTCCAGAATGTCCATGAAACGACTTTATATAGATAACAATTTTGAAAAAAATATACCTACACTTATGTACATTACTAAACACTTCGTCATACATTTTATTTGTATGTGACTGATCATTTCTAATTTTAACGAAAAGGAGGATTTTAAATGAATATTTAATTACCTGATCTTAATTATCAAGATATTTTTGTCAACTTAAAAAAAAATGTTACTATATTATAACTTTTTTATTGGAATCTGCTGGGAAAGAAAATGTATGGGCTAATTCCTCGAAGCAGAAGCTGTGAAAATACCAGAAAATACAGCTCGTCGGTCCGCTAGAGAAGAAAGCTTGCTTGTAAAATTGGTATCCTTAATAAGACGAACAGCTTCTCTTTGAATAAAATGAATTCAGTGAGAAATACTACCTGGCTCAAAAAATGAATCAAAGCTTCTTCGAAGCTGCTGTGGCTATGTGGCTATGAATAGATATAATGATATTATGCCAGTTAAGAGGCACCTTAAGAATTAAATAGTTATTCTTTCGTCTGCTGAACTTATAGGTCAGGGATTCGTCACAGCTGACTTTTTTCGCGACAGCGAACATGATTGTCTTTTTCCTTCAGGATAACATGTTGACTTATCGAGCAGGAAAAACTGCAAAGTGTTTTAGAGAAACGAAAATACAGCCCTTAGGTCATCGTTCGTATAGTTCGGATTAAGCACCGTGTGGAAGTCCTGGGAGAATGCAACAGGGTAAATCTCCTGTGGGTACCAGGACATTCGGGAATAAAAGGCAACGAAAAAGCGGATAAGCTGGCGAGAAACGGATCATCCACACCATATTTTGGAGCAGAACCTGCCCTTGGAGTAACCAAAACCACAGCACGACTGCAAACCAGGAAATGGATCCGAAACAAACACAAGGAATACTGGGGAAACCTCGGTAGAATAAAGCATGGAAAAAGCTTCATAAGGGGCACATCCAAAAGAACGAAGAAAGAACTACTTAGACAAAGTAGAAAAGGCCTTCGCATAACAGTAGGGTTGCTAACAGAGCACGATAACCTAAGAGGACACCTACACAAGATAGGTTCATACATGGGGACCCAAGTTGCAGAATGTGCGACGAGGGGGAAGAAACAGCCTACCATATAACTGTGCGAATGTGAAACGTTGAATCACAATAGACAGGCATTATTTGGGCAACCGAAAATGAGCCCACATGAATATATCAACCAACCATTCTCGGGGTTATACAAACTTGTAGAAGGAACAAGACTAATGGGAAGATTGGTATAAAATATAATGGGAGATTAGGCACAAAAAGCCCAAGAGGCTGCGCTGCCTCCGGTAGTGAATCAAGACGGCTCCCAGGAAAGAAGAAGAAAGAGAAGAAGAAAAAGGAGAAGAAAAAGAAGAAGAAGCACCGTGTGATTTAAAACTTTTTTCTTCTGTTAAAAAAACGGACCAAAGGATTTTTAAATAATGATTAAATAATGGTGGCATTTAAAACTTTTATAAAAATAATTGGAGATAATCTTTTTTCCTGTGATGAAAAGTGAAAACGTATAACTTCATATACGCCAACGGTGATTACTTAAAAAAAAAATAAAAAAGTTAACAATGTGCCATATATTTAATTCCTACGTCACGTTTTCTTCTAGAAAATGTCTATAAACGATAGATTCCACTTCTTTTTTTGATGTCCGGAAGCCTAAAAAAGTTACAGTTTTCAAGAAATAACGCAAAGTTGCTTTTTTTAAGTGGGACACCCTGATAATATTCTACTATTCGTTTCAAAATAAAATTACCTCATAATTAATAATATACACTTTATATTTATTTAAAAAAGATGATTATTTGTAAAAAAAATATGAATTAAAGTAATTAAGAACTTAAACATAGTATTTAAATTTTGCACTCCTTGTATAAAATGTTATTTTTTATTATTATTTTTTAATCTTTATTTTAAAAAATTATTTTATTATTTATTTATCATGTATTTGTTTATTTTTTATTATTTCTTTTACACGATCCATAGACAACTAACTAGGTTTTCATTTAGTCTTTTAAAAGTATTAATGGTAGGTTACCTTCTATTTGAATATCTAGAGAAATACATCTGTAAAGCATTTGCACTTTTTTTCATTCTCAATATAACATTTAATAATATTATTTATTTTTGAAGTGTTCAAACTCCATTTTATTTAAATTAAAATTTAATTAAGAACGCGAAAAGATGGAAGTATGTAATTTTTATTTCTTGATTAAATATTATACAGCGATCATTTGGTTCCAAGCCAACTTGCATTTACATTCCATACTAAATAAAATGCGTATTTAGTCAATTGAAATTAAAAATAAATAAAAAAGGGGTAGTTAGCCAATAATTTAAGACAGGGTTTGCAAAATTTAAATCCTATGAGGTTTTCCTTGATTTTTTTTTACAAAAAAACAATTTCTTTAAACATACATATAAAGTGTGTGGTAACAATAAGTAGGTAATTTTATATCTTTGAAACCGTTACTGAAAATAATTTAGTACGTCACTGGATTCTGCTGTTTACGATTTTTACGATCTTTACTAACAACAGAGATACAGAGGTGTACTAAAATCATTAAAATTTGAAAAACACCCTTTTGTAGTTTTGCCAATACCATAAAAGTCCATCGAAAAGACGCCACCCTGAACAATAATGTCAAAAAATGGATGCAAGCTGAATGTATCGGCACTATTCTGGCGGAACGACCCACATTAATTATTCGCCAGGTTGTACTTCGGAAATTACACCTTTAAAAAAAGAAAACGAATCTAATTCGATCTGTTTTCGTAGATACTCAAGGCCAAGGTCAAAACTAGCCATTTACGCGCTTTGGTAAACAAGCTGTAAAAATCATCAAATTTATTATCATTTTAACTCCTTTGTAACCAAATAGTAAAATTACAAAAGAAAATCAGTTCATTCTTTTACGCCCAACGGTTTTATTTATTTATTTATAGCAAATTTTGTGTATATTGTATATATTTCTTATAATAATGTAGAATTTGGTTAAATCTAATAGATTTCAGTGTTCGAGAAAGATATTAGCTACTTTACCAATAAGGGTACTGAAGAAAGGAATTTCCAAAAAAAATTCCAATCTCCCGAAACTTCATTCTTCATAATTTTAATGTAACGCTGAAAATGGGCCTCCGCGCGACATTTTTGGTTGGGCGCTTGAAGTCAAAACCGAGTAAGCCACACTAAATAATTCTTTTTAAGGTACTTATTATATATTAATTAAAAAAAATTTAAAAATTATGGTGTATTCAGAACACTTCAAAGAATTTATTACCGTTAAAAATTTAACTTTCAGTTAATTTTTCAACAAGTTAGACAATGGTAAATTATCAAAATTATTACAAAATTTCGTCTTTATTTTACATTTAAAAAAATGTTTAAATAATTGTAAAATTTTTTAGCTTCGTGCAGCCCTTCTTATATACACACTTAACAGGGTCACGCCATAAAAATTGAATAAATCTTAATGCTTTGTTTATAATAATTTTATAACTTTGACAATATTACTCTGATATTTTATTTTTTGTCAAAGTTTTAAAATTATTATAAAAAAAGGATAAAATTTTTAAAAACTTTTATGGCGTGATCTTGTTAAGTATGTATATAAGAAAAGCTTCACTAAGCAAAACATTTTTACGACAATTATTTAAACATTTTTTTAATGTACAATGAAGACGACTAAACTTTAGAAACAATTTTATTAATTATTAATTGTCTTACTTATTGAAAAATCAACTTTAAGTTAAATTTTCAACGGAAATAAATTCTTAGAAGTGTTCTGAATACACCATAGTTTTTATAAATTTTTTAATTAATATTTTATACCTTAAAAAAATTACTTAGTGTGACGTACTCGGTTTTGACTCCAAGCGCACAACCAAAAATGTCGCGCGGAGACCAATTTTTAGCGTTAAATTAAAATTATAAATAATGGAGATAGAGTTTCGGGAGTTGGACTTTTTTTAAATTCCTTCTCTTCAAGAATCTTTTTTGCAATTTCCGCTAACTCTTATGGTTTTTGAGGTATCATCAAAAATCAAAAGGGCCTATTTTTTTTTCGTTTATTGTAAATAACAATTGCAAGTTTTATTTGCAGTAAAAATCCTCAAAACAACGTTTTTAGATTTGTATTCCGCGTCGAATGAACTATCGCTTATATTTTTCGAAGCCTTCTAACCATTTTTCGCAGGAAACACGCTTTTCGAATAGACTATCGAATGAGAGTTATAAATAGACTAATTGACCAAATTCGTGTATTTTTAGTTGCCCATTCTATAATCGGTAATTAATAGAAAATCATGCATTAATGAGGACTATTAATAATACTCATAAACAATCTCAGAAAAAAATATTTATCTGTTTTAACAAAAACTTACTTAAAAGTCTATTCTAAATACATAAAAATTAAACCTAAAATAAAAAGATATTACCAAAAAATGTTTTTGCCGCAATAAACACTCTTTAAAATAAAATTTTGTTAATATTTTAAAGAACTTTGTCGGTTTCATTAAAGCAAATTAATATTTTTCCCTAATATAACATTTATTTCTTTAAAATAAAACTTTTATTAAAGTATTAGAGTATTTTTATTGCAATAATTATTATTAAATTAAGTTTACCTTTTTTCGAGGTTGGAACCAAATAAGGTTTTTAAAATGAGAAATTTACAATTTAAATTAAAAAAACACAAAAAGGTAAAAATAAATACCTGTAACGACAAAACACAATCAATCAAAGTCTAGCTTTCATCACTACTTTTAATAGATATTGGTAAAGTTAAACATATATTTAAATTAATTCTGTTGTTACCAAATTTGAATACGAAATACTTTTTATTGAAACGCATGAAAAAAATGATACGCTTTTATAAACCAACTAATAAATAAGGTGTTCCATTAGCAAAATGTTAATTTTCTTGTCGTAAATGTTTTGTTCAATTCAAATCATTTTTTTTTAATTCTTAGATTCTCCCAGAAAAATACACAGGATGGCTACTTTACATTTTTTTTAAATACGAGGAAGTCCGCAAATATGACCCTGTAGATGTCCATCACAATTCAACCTTAATACACCGGAAAAAAACGATGTAACAAAAAATTCGTTATGTCTGCGTGACTTCAGTGGGCTGGCATTAAAGCCAACCCCATATCAATCCCCATGCAGTCACATGACCTATTAAAGTATTTCCGTTACTTTGGGTCTTTGTCTAAGCCCCTTCCCACCCTTGAAAATATTTTTACAGTCGACCATAGGGTGGTATAGAGGAGAAATGCATTTAATATTTTTGCATGCTTGTATCAGACTGTCTCGCTGATGGGTTAGAAGTTAGAAGCCTCTGAGCAACTTTATTATAAAGTTACAATCCAGCCACGAAACGTTTGGATAAAAATACAATGGTAGTTTTGTCTGTCCTTATCCCGCAGCATATCTTTCAATTAGTTTCTAAAAAAGTGCTATAAACCAAACCTTATTTTAAACTTACTTTAGCTGAGGTTCAAATTTTACATCAAGATTTTATTTTAGGTATATCTAGGAGCCCGGTACTGTGCAACGCCAAGTACCACCTTACCGCAGGAATGTGTATATTACACGAAATATTTTGGCCTATTTTTCCCCTTATACTAACATCGGTCTACTTCCAGATAAGGGTATGAAATTTGGTATGTAAATTCACGTAAGTATCTAATTAACTGTAAAAAAAATGATAAAGAAATGAGTCGTAGCCCTTTTTCAATTCTCTTTATCTATGTATCATAAATATATTCTAAAATTTTAACCGATTCAAATTGAATAATTTTAAAAAAAAAATGGAGCAGCAAGTGAAAGTCAGATTTCAGAATTTTAATAAAAAATGACCTTTTCTTCAAAATAACTCAAAAACTAAGGGATATACCTAAAAATTATTAAAATATCAAATTAAAGGTTTTTTAAATTAAAAACAATTTCCTTTTTTTAAATTTACTGTATGACAAAAATTAGGTGAGATATAAACGTTTAAAACGCGTGTATATAGACAAGAACTACCTTGCTTCAGTCCTTTAAACTCACTCCTTTAAAAAGTAAGGGTTTTAAACAGTTTTAATATATAGGACCTTATAGCTCTTGAAAAAACCAACGGTTGGTTTTTTAGAGAACTTTTAATTACAAAAACTGAAGGAGTTATGCTTAAAAACCGATTTTTTGGAGCATTTTAAAAGCGATTCGATGAATTTTTTAAAAAATCCGGTTTTGTATTATTTTTGGCATTGTAATATTGTAAGGGGTAATTTTTAAGATTAAAAAAATAAATTAGTAATACTTTTAAGCTGTCAGATATTTTAATCACAGCTCTTTGACAATATGTTAATTTTTCTAGGGTAAACCTTTTTTTTAATAAATCATAATAACGGTTGATTTTCAAGGGTTGAAATATATTAAATAATGTTTAAAAAAATTAAATACTTATTTTTCAATTTATATGAGCCTAATTTTATGTGACTTGGGCCTTAATATAAAAGTTTTTGCAATAAGGGGTAGTTTTCACCCCTAAAAATGAAAAGCGACCTTCAGCATAATGCAGATTTAGAAGAGGAGGGTAAGTTAAGCTCAATCCGAAATTTTCATGCAAAACACTGTGATAATATATTAATTTTTTAGGGTAAATATATTTTTTATCATAATAGGGGTTGATTTTAAAGAGCTAAAATATTTCAAATAATGTTTCAAAGAAACAAAATACTACTTTTTCAACTTACTTGAGTCAAATTTTACTCAACTTAAGCTTTAATGTATAGTTTTATAGGTTTTAGCAATAAAGGGTAGTTTTCACCCTTAAAAAATAAAGAGCGCTCATCGGCATAATATAGATTTTGAAGAGCAGGTAACTTACCCTTAATCCCAAATTTTCATACAAAGCTAAGCATTTTGAAAAAATTGCCAGGTTTTGCACTTTTTCTAGCTTAGTTTTCTGGACTAAAACATCAGTACTTTAAAAGGCCGAGATTTTTTTGTAGGAACTTGGCCCTAATTAAACGTAAGTGTTTTTGGTACAATATATTTATTCTGGGTAACAAATGCTACGTTCTTGAATTTACTCCGAGATGGGAGTCAAGAGAGAGGAGATTCGTCATGTGGCACGAAATCCATAAAGTAATGAAAGAACACTAAAATTGATTTTGCCTGCCCTTGAGTTTTCCACTAGACCTACCTTTTAAAATTTCACACCACTCGGGGGGCTAATAGTAAGAAATTCCATAGTTTTTCCGCAACAAAATATGTAAATAAATTTTTTCTCAGAAGAAAAAAATTTAACTCGAAAATATTACAGAGTGTATAAAAGGTGCGTAGATTTACTCTTATGAATAAGAAAAAAACGACTAATGATGCAAAAGAACTAATTGAGTAATTTAGGAACGTATTAAATAAATTTTTAATTTTTACTTTGTAATATTTATATCTTTTTGATATACTTGGTTTCTAGGTATTATTTTTAGTCCTTTTTTAATGACGATTTAAATTAAAGTTTTGAATTAAAATCTAATCAGTTTTAGACTAAATGTTGATGCTCGTAAATATCATCATTTATCTAAATTTAAATCAATTAATATTTCAATTTTAAGATTTCTAAAATAAAAATTTTACGACTCCGTTTCTTTGTGTCTATATACTGTTTCAAAACTTCGACGGAACCCGGCTTCACGGTTCTCTGCGTCTTATTTCTCGACGGATAATAAGTACGTTGCGTAAAATTTCTGTTTTTTTCTTTCGTTGTTCGGGTACACTCTTTCGCAAAATCCACCACAGTCATCGCAGTTAGCCATGGTTTGACCTTAGCTTTTCAAGGAGATCAGACACGAAATTGGGTAACCAGCGTTTAACTAATCTTTTTTTAATGTATCTGAATAATTTAATATTTTATGTTTTTGCTTTGTCTTTAGTAAACAACTAAATATTTCTTGTTCTAAATAAAAATATGTTTTTCTTAAGATAAACTTTAGCTTATACGAGGAACTTTGTTTGCGACGGGCTGTAAATAATTTTAATAATTCGAGTAGTTTTTATTTAATACCAACCAGTGCGTGGGAAATTTCTAACATTGTTAATGGCTTAAAAAACAAGCAATCAACTGGCATGGACGAAATTCCTACCTCCTCCCCCCGAATAGGGGAAGACTTAAACCTACCACAATCTCTTAATATGGTTACCAGAAATAGTATGCAATTTCTCTAAATATAGGGCGGCTTGATACCAAGCGTTTCAATAAAGTTCTAAAAAGTGCATTGTTGGTTGTTGTAAACACAGTTCCCATATTAAGTAATTTACTGTAAATAGAGAAACTACATTTTTAAAGTGCCTTGTGATTTTAGAATTTGTTATAGGAGACCTATATTACTATTGTTATTCTTAAAGCTTTGTTTTAATAAGATATTATTTTGTGTATAACGAAAAGTTTTTGACTTTTTTTAATACTGAAGTTTTGTATACCTTTTATGTTTTTAGTATTATGACTGTTGTTTTTTTGACTGTTATTTTACTTTTTTAAATTTTGACTTTAACTAGTTTAGTTTTATGACAATGTTTTTATTTGTGTTTTTTATTTTTTTGGTTTTCGTCTTTTGGGGAAATTATAATTATAATACAGCTTTTTGGCTTTTCAATAAATATTGATTTGATTTGGGCTGCTGATCGGCCCAATTTGGACCTGTTGCATGTGAAACTCCAGAATTAAGGTAATCAAGCGAAAATTAAGGCAAGTCACAATGCCTAGGTATTTGTTGTTTGCGGTTTTGATTTTATTATTTTAACGGAATGGGAAACCTTTGACGTTGCGATTTTGTTAAGCCAGAAAAATCCTCATGAGACTAATTTATAATCATTTGTTTTAAAAGTGGAACATCTAAAATATGAGGTTGGCCAAAAATATTTTCTAAATGGCACACCTATTGATTGGGTCGTTTTTGAAAGCGTCTTATTTTATTCTATACGCTTTAATCAAAAGTAGGCGGATACATTTCTAGTAATTACAGAATTAATTTAATTAATATGCGAAATTTTAAATTCAATCACAAAACAAGAAAATATATTAACAATTAATGCCTGAAATATCCAAACAAAAAAAATCAATATTCTCCCAAAGTCCAGCGCTTTTTACTACTTTTAATACATACTGGTTAAAGTAAAACATAAAATTAAATTAATTATGTTATTAGTTATGGTTATTACTAAAAATGAGACGCTTTTAAAAACAAACCAATAAATAAGATGTTCCATTAAGAAAATGTAAATTTTATGTCGTATCTTTTTTATTTAGTAGTATTCTCTAGTAGTCTAGTATATCGGGTGAGAACGAAAACACTACCGAGCCTTTTATTTTCTTCAATAAAAACATATCGCTTTCAAATTTTAGGACGATATTTTGTATTCTTAGATACCGATTTCGGATATATCAACATCTGCAAATCATTTCCGGTTTAATCGGAAATGACGTGCACTTTGATATTTAAAATTACTTTGCTTTGCTTTTACTTTTCTTGGCCTCCGTCGGTGAACGTTCAGCCAAGTCTCCCCTTTCCAGACACACGTTGTTATCAACGTGAGCTTTCCCAGGCTTTATAGATGGAACTTCTAGATAGTCGGGTTCTGTAACCCCCCCAGAAATTCTGAACTTTTCCAAAACTTAAATTCTTGACAAAAAAAATTATCGATGCCATTAGGAAAATCCCTCGTGCGTGGGGCCCTCAGAAAGGAACAGGTATAGGAATCTTCGTTCACAGCGCTTAGCCCCAGAAGAAGGACTCCATCGTTTGGCTTGAGTTTCTCCTTGATCCCCGATGGCAAAAGCTGTTGATACAGCGGCTTTAGCCGCCTTCCCGGAAAAAACTATGTAGTTTTTTTTATCGCGAGCACTTCACTGATCGGAGGTCAAAAAGGAACTCTATTTAAAATTAAATAACCTGCGTATTTTTTAGATTTTAATTCTACAAGACATTTCCGATATAAAACCTGTATCATATACTATACCTTTTTTGTGGGTTTTCGAGAAAATGGCGATTGAAAATGTCCAAACCATCACCGCATATGATTATGTGGTTATATAGGAAAACAAATAAATATCATTACAATTTATTATGTTTAATTTAACTCTTCTTGGAGACTCTATCTGCTTGGATCATAATAATAAAGGGTGTCTCAACAAGAGCGCCGGATTTGAATTTGCCGCCATTTTGTTTGTGCGAGTAATTCAATGTTTATTTTTTGACAGTGGTCATGTACATACCACGCGATTAAAAGTTATGGAGCACTATTCAAACGAATAACGTTTAATTATTGTGAAAACTCATTACAAAAATGGGGAAAGTTTCGCGGAAACAGTTCGCAGATTACGTGTAGTTTTTGGTCGCAACAATGCACCAAATGAGTCGACAGTTCGCCGCTTAATTAAAAAATTTGAGACGAAATTTACATTGATGGATAAGAAGACTCCTGTTCGCCGCCCTCCTTGTCGATCCATCGAAAACATAGCCGCAGTGAGGAAAGTGTGGCAGAAAACCAGGCACTTCCATTCGGCATCGTGGTCAAGAATTGAACATTACCAGGCCCACCCTGCAACAATTTTAACAAAAAATCTGCATCTGCATGCGTACAAGATTCAACTGACGCAGGAACTTAAGCCAAGGGGCCATGCGCAGCGCCGTGGATTCGTTGATTGGGTGTTGGAGCACCACCACAATTAATGTGGATTTTTCGAAGAAAATATTTATTTTCCGATGAGGCACATTTTCAGCTAAACGGGTATGTGAATAAGCAGAACTGCAGAATTTGGGGTGCTGAAAATCCTCGTGTAATATTGGAAAAGCCAATGCATCCACCGCGAGTAACTGTTTGGTGCGCATTATGGGCTGGCGGAGTGATTGGTCCGTATTTCTTCGAAAATGCAGCTGGAAATGCGCTAACTGTTAATGGTGTGCGGTATCGCGAAATGTTAACCGAGTTTTTGTGGCCTGAATTGGATCGAATTGATGTGGGTGATTTATTTTTCAACAAGACGGTGCGACCTGCCACCAGCTCGCGAAACAATAAAGTTTCTGCGGACCAAGTTTCCAGACCGTGTCATTTCTCGGTTTGGCGATCAAAATTGGCCACCAAGATCATGCGATCTAACGCCGATGGACTACTTTCTTTGGGGTTACCTTAAAGAAAGGTGTATGTGAACAAGCCAAAACAATTAGACGCCTAAAGGAAGAGATACGGCGCGTTATTTCTGAAATAGAGCCACAGGTATGCGAAAACATTATCCAGAATTTTATGAAGAGAATGACCGTTTGCCAGAGGTCTCGTGGTGGCCATTTGCCGGATGTGGTATTTCATGTTTAATCGCAACTATTTCTCTTCAAGGTAAAATATAAATGTTTGCTTAATTCGAAAAAAAATGTGTTTTTTTTTTAAATAATAAATCCGGCGCTCTTGTTGAGACACCCTTTACTACCTCCTGCATTACCGGAACTAATGAAGACACTTCAAAAATTTTAATGACACGCCAACATATAAGCCGCCAATGTTTCAAAGCGAAGAATGCGAATTTGCGCGAACATGCGCTGCCCGAGTTTAAATTACTGCCGCTATCTCCACCCTACGGCTGATTTCGTAACGAATCGCGTATTGTTCTTCTTTTTTAAATTGCTCCTGCTGTATGCACAGCAGGTCATTTTGCAACAATGATTGAAGCGCCATCTGCATTTGACATCTTTCAATTGGGGGTGGGGTGACTGGGCTGTAAAGGAATTCCATAATTGTTTTATTATGGTTTTGTTTCCGAGTATGGAGCCTAAAGATAAAAAGCACCATCTCTGTGATGCAAAATGGCCCCTTAAATTCGTATAAATTAAAGAGTTGGTGTTCCAGGGGACCGTTTTTAAACTTCACTTTATTAAATGTTTATTATTTTATTCGCCATTTTCTCGAAAACCAACAACTATAGGTAGAGGATATAATACAAGTTTTATTTTCATTTAAAAAAATAAAAGGCTTGGTGGTGATTTCGTTGCCACCCAGTATATTTTGAGACTCCATGGGAAAAGTACACAAGATGACCCTATTCAATTCTCGCTAAACAACCCTTAACAACCAAAAGTTAGATATACAGATACTAAAGATGGACCGCTCAATGTTGCAATATTAAATATGAACGAAAGCAGGTAGGAAGATTGTCAAACATTTTATTCCTGTTTTCAGCCATTAAACTCCGTTTTCCTACGCTAACCAGGACTAACCAAAAATAACTCTATTGGCCACACGTTCAAATCTAAAAGTAGTCTTCCTCTAATGGTCCTATTGCCGTCCAATTCCTTTCTCTAACTCCACGCTATTGTTTTTTAAAGTCACTCCAAAACCACTGCTCATTTTAAATCGCTTAACTAGCAATAAACGAATAAATAAATAAATATTCCACAATAATTTTTAAATGTTATCGAAGTAAAAGTTTTTCTATGTTGTCTCAACTCAATTTTAATAGCTACGTCAACATAATTATTTTTGTGTGATGTTATCAATAATTGTTATTACAACAATATTTATGTAGAACAATCGAGCATTTAAAACTTAATCTATTGCGATAGTATGGCCCGTTCGAGTAAAGTGCGTCGAAATAGAGTAATTTTAAGATGTTTTGGTTGTAGATGAGCACGGCATTTTTAGGGTTGCAAAAAACAAAAATTGTACGAATTGCACATGCACTGATATCTATCAAAGGAATTTGACGCTGAAATGGACAAGTGTTTGCATCGGTAATATAGGGTTGGTTGTGGTGTAAAACTTTAAAACTTATAAATAAAACATGTTGCAAGATCTAAGTAATTTACCAGTTTCATTACGCAATTTTAAATTTAAACACCTTCCATACAGTGTGACCAATTATTTGCATCATATTTTAATTTCTATTTCGATCAAAATGAAAAAAAATCCAAGAAATAGTCGCATGACTTGCAATATCTGCAAGATTATTTTTTTCCAAAAGTGGGGTTATTTCTAAAAATACCAAAAAAAGTTATTAAAAACAGTTTTTCTAAATGCAATTTTTTTTCCATATTAGTAGAAGAGCCGAAGAGAGATCGTTCTTCACCCATCTGTTAACCGGATGAAACCCATTTTTTTGTTAATCTGACAAATAAAAAATGCATTTTGACTATATTGCCTATCAAAATATGGTCAAAACTATTTTTAATTAAACTAACTTTAATCAACTTTATTTTTTAACTTTGACTATGTGATCTAAATAAATTTTGTATAGATCTAAATTTTGAACCGTACAAAACATGCCTAGCTGGTCTTGCCCGCTCATTTTTAGTCAAGACTATCTTGCAAGCAGGTGCAAACAGGTAAGTTTTTATAAGTGACTTTTATAATTTGAGAATAAAAAATAAAAACTAACAATTACTAACATTTAATTTCAGCGAATAATTTAGTACCTTTATATTAAATATTTAGTTATTGATAAAATAATGATAATGCGTTCACGTAAATATATCAAATTGTAAATTAAAAAAAAATAAGTTTATTAGTTGTCACTTCGAAATGTTACTAGACTATGGACAAGCTCTGTCTTTCACTGTTCTAAATAAAACAATTTTGCGCACTCCCTCTGATTTGACGAATACGCCGGGCGCAGTGACCATACTTTGTTTTCCTCTACCACACTTGTCGGGCGATTCGCTCTCTCTCTCTCTTTCGTGAGCATCTGCGTTATAAACTTCAAAGCTTGACAATAGGTCACTTGAACATTTTTTCGCTGGCAAAAGTATATCAACGCGTTTTATATTTCATTATCTTTATTCTCAAGTTACGATAGTCACTTATAAAAACTTACCTGTTTGCACCTGCTTGCCAGATAGTCTTGACTAAAAATGTGCGGGCAGGACCGGCTAGACATGTTTTGTACGGTTCAAAATTTCGATCTATACAAAATTTATTTAGTTATCACATAGTCAAAGTTTAAAAAAAAAGTTGATTAAAGTTAGTTTAATTAAAAATAGTCTTGACCATATTTTGATAGGCAATATATTCAAAATGCATTTGGTTATGTGTAAGATTAACAAAAAAATGGGTTTCATCCGTTTAACAGATGGGTGAAGAACGATCTCTCTTCGGCTCTTAGACTATTTCAGGCGCATAAGATAATTTTGTCTTGCCAATGTTTTGTAAATTGATCCACTGCACTGTTACAAAATAACACAATCTACATTAAACCTCTTAGTTTTTTGGACTATAAAAATTTGGTCACGTGATGCAAAGCTTATTTATTTTTGACCCTGTATAAGGTTACTTCATAAAATATACATTTTTAAAAACGTAGTTTGTGTTTAAAAGTATAACAATATAATTAAGAAAACCGGTACATTATGTGGAAAGTATAATTTTAAATGCGTTTAATTTTAATTTATAATTAGTTTATAAGAAAGTTTGACTCTTTCGATCAAACTATTTGCTAAAATATTGAAGTATATTACTTTTAGACACCAACTATCTTTTCAAAAATGGATATTTTATGAAGTTACCCTACAAATAAATTGTGCATCACTTGACCAAATTTTAATAGCCCAATTTGGATTTTGTAAAAAGCAAACATTTAAAATGGCTCTACTTCAAAGAAAATGTGTTTGGAATCAAGCATTGACAAAACTAAGAAGATTTATGTAGGTTCTGTTTATTTCGCAACAGTGGTGCAATTTTATAAAAAACCGGAAAAAATCAATATTATCCTTTACATCTAAAAGTTTTCATATGGGCTTAAATTTAAAAAACTTTTTCCAATAACGTTTTTTAATATTTTTAGAAAAAACTTCACCTTCGGAAATAAAATTTGAAAAAAAATGCGAATCAAGTGACTACTATTTTATTAGTTAATTTCCATCTCGATCAAAGCAGAAATTGATGCCAAAGTCAAATTTCGAATAAAACTATTATTAAAAAAATCCCATACGCTACGGACTTTACTGGTCACACTGTATATTCAGCCGTTATGAACTTGAGAAACAAATGCCGTATTTAAGTCATACGAAGCATTGGATATTCGAAACGCCTTATTCGTCAAACAAACAAAAAGTAAGTCAACGACCAGCGAGCGTTATTTTTCACGATTCTGTCAGTCATAATAATAGTTCAGAACTGCGTGGTAAACAATTTATCAGCATGTGGATTAAAGTTATTAGACTTTCAGATTGTAAAGCGTGATAGTGTGTGTTCTCGAATTTTGTCGTGAATTGTAGGTACACACCTTAAACACTGAATACATCTTGTAAAAAACATTTTGGATGCACAACTCCCTTCGCTCACGTAAATTAACTCTTCGTTGTTGATAGTCAATGTAATTAAATGTCATCGGTAATATATGAATTATTAATACATATTTGATATGACCATAATACGAAAAACTCCACTCAGTTTCTCACAGTTTTCAAATTAAAAAACACATTGGAAACATCCGTAGAGCTCTAAAAATGTTCTTATATTTTTTTTTTGATCACCGCCCAAACGTTGTACCTCTTGCGGTTTTCCCGCATTTCGAGATTCTTTCAGTCAGCGATCCAAACATCCTAGATTCCAAAAAGCTCAGAAAATTTTTCTATAGCAATACTGATTGTCTCAAAAACCTCATATAATATTTCCATCTCTTATCCCAAATCTCTGATATCCCTCATTGTTGGGTAAACAACCAGAAAAATGCAAAAATTCGGAAATACTTAGGTATCCGAGAGGTCGCGGGGACGGGAGGTGCGCCTTTTTGGAACAAACCATGGCAAAAACAACTCAATTTCCTAGGAATTTTTACAGTGTACTTATCGTTTTATCACTTATCCATTAATTATTACTTTATATTATTTAATTTTTAAATCAGTAGGTTGGACAACGCAGTAAATCCCACACCTACAAGAGAAAGCACAAAGGACCTACTGAGGTCTAGGTGCAATGGTATTTACCACCCTCTGAAACATTCAAATCAGATCAGACATATTATTTAAATTGTTATAAAGTGGCAGACTTGCTTGCTTAGCTATAACAGGAGCAATTAAAACAACCCCAACAGCAGCCATAGAGTGTCTCTTAGACCTTCCACCACTTAACCTCATAGTGATGGGAGAGGCAAGAATGAGCTACTTCCGACTGCAACAGAAACCAACTGGTGTCTACGCTAGTTTGTGACACAACAACATAAAAAGTCAGGTTGGCGGCAACATCCTGGACGAGAGAACAGACCAGGTGATTCCCCAATACTCATTCAACAAAAACTTCGAGGTAAAAATTCCAGATCGAAGTAAGTGGCAGAAACCCGATCTCCCCGGCACGGTTGGAGACATCATCTGGTATACAGATGGTTCCAAAACCGAGCAGGGAACTGGAGGGGGCATGTACAGTGGAATGAGGAATTTACAATTCTTCATTCCACTAGGAACACGCAGTTCTGTATTTCAAACGGAAATATATGCTTAACTGAACTGTGCAAAAGAAAATAACAGGAGGGCTAATAAAAGCAAGCGGATCTGCATAATAAGAGATAGCCAAGCGTCACTGGGGGCACTAGTAAACTCCAAGGTAACGTCCTAGCTGATATGGGAATGCCAAAAAGAACTGGAAGTCCTGGGAGAAAGCAACAAAGTTACTCTCTTGTGGGTACCAGGACATTTGGGAATAAAAGGCAACAAAAAAGGGGATGAGCTAGCAAGACAGGGATCATCCACACCATACTTTGGACCAGAACCTGCCCTTGGAGTTCCACAAGCACGAGGGCGAATTCAGGAAATGGATCCGAAACAAACACGAGGGATACTGGGGAAACCTCAGCAGAATTAGACATGGAAAAAGCTTCATAAGGGCCCATCCAAAAAAAACCAAGGAAGAACTACTCAGACAAAGTAGAAAAAGACTTCGCATAACAGTAGGGTTGCTAACAGAGCACGATAACCTAAGAGGACACCCACACGAGATAGGTTCATACAATGGGGACCCAAGTTGCAGAATGTGCGACGATTGTGAAGCATTGAATCACAAAAGACAGGCATTATTTGGGCAACCGAAAATGAGCCCACAGGAATATCTCAACCAACCAGTCTCGGGGTTATACAGACTTGTAGAAGGAACAAGACTAATGGGAGGATTGGTATAAAAGTTAATGGGAGATTAGTCACAAAAAGCCCAAGTGGCTGCGCTGCATCCGGTAGTGAATCAAGACGGCTCCCAGGAAAGAAGAAGTGTGTTAATGAATGACGCAAATAAAATTGACTTGGTATTCATTTCTAGTAACAGCACAATTAATTTTATTTATTTCAAAAATATTTGATCTAAATTCAAAAACAAAAAAGGTAAAAATAAATATCTGAAAGGGATCGTCCATTAATCACGTGATGTTTTTTAGCATTTTTTAATCCCCCCTCCCCCTGGTGATACGTGGTGAGGTTTAAGACTAAATGCCCGAAATAAATTGTATTTTTTAGTAAAAAATGTTAGTATATTATCGTTAATTACGGGTAAGTATTATATAATTTAATTCTGGAAAATTAAGGACTGTGATATAAATGAGGAATTGTTGTCTGGCAACGGCGGGTCGCGCTCACACGCCGCTTTTCGGTTGTTTAGAAATCGCGTTTAACGACAAAATAAATACACGTGATATCTCACTACACCCCCACCCCTTCTTGTGATATTTCGTGATTTTTTTCGAACCCTCTCCGTCCCTTTGGAGCCTGACGTGATTAATGGACGACCCCAAAGGCCATACGCAAAACATAAAAACCCAATATTCTGTTTCAAAGTCTAGCCTTTTTTATTACCCTAAATAAAGATTGGTATAAATGAAACACAAATAAGTTAAGTTGTTACTAAAAATAAATACGAAATTCTGCTTATTGAAACGTTTCGAAAGAAATGAGACGCTTTCAACAATGAAGCAATAAATAAGATGTGCCGTTAAGAAAATGTTACGTTTTTAGATCCCACGGAAAAAATACACAAGATAGCTACTTCACCTTTTTTTTAATACGGGGAAGCCACAAATATCGCCGTGTTTATTCCTTATTGGAAGATCCTTTATATGCTATTCGGTTTCATATAAATATTGCATACAATAGAAATATACTTGGTACGCACTGACTTTACCTACATTGCTACATTAAACGCTGTTAAGAAGAAAGAGATGCTCTTTTCACAAGTTGTTCAATACAAAACACCTTGTTACAACCTTTTTTTTATAGATTGGGAACACAGCTGTTGGCATTACATTCGTTTTGTTGCTGAACAAGTGATATTTCGGGCTGGGAGCGGTAAAACGCGCACACGTAGGCTGCTTTCAATCCAACGTTTACAAACTTAATCACATAAACCTGCGTAGATGACTCACTGTGAACAAAGAAAACGAAAAAATTACGTGTTACGTGTTGTTTTTAACGTCGAAGTTATCAGAGATATTAGTTAACGTGAAAATCATTTTAAAATTATCGAAGGTGTGCTCGAACGAGTTTTTGTACATAATTTGTTTTTGGGCTAGTAATCTTTTTATGTAGACTGCTCAACAAATTTGATGCACACTGAAAATTGAAAGCAATTCTATATTCCTTTTTCATCACAGTGCTTGTACCCCAGAAAAGTATATCCTTAATGTTATATACATGGGAAAACGTTGATCCAAATCCCAAATACAGATTAGTGCATATAGTCAATTGAATCTTGACCCTTATCAACTTAAGCCGCGTTTACACCAAAGTCTTCCACTAAGTTTTCCACAAGTTACGGCAATTTGTTGCTTTTTCTACAAAATACAGCAACTTTTTCTTTCTTCCACTTGTGGAGAGACAAATCTTCCACTAAATTTTGGTTTCCGCGGAATGTCAGTAAAAATTAAAAAAAGTTGACAACTACAAGTGGAAGATTTGTTGCTGCGCGCTTTGCGCAAGCAACTTGTAGAAAACTACTAGAAAACAATTCTTTGGCAACAAGTTTTTCACTTGTTTCTCTAAATTTGAGAAGAGCAACTTTTAGTCTTCTTCAAAAATTCTTCCACTTGTTGCTCTAATTTGAGAAGTGCAACTTTTAGCAAGAACCTTTAATTTTCTACAAACAATCTTCTGTCAACTTTGGTGTAAACGCGTCTTTTTACGTGACTAATCGATCACCATTTTAAAGATATTTAAAAAATAATATTAAAAGCTGGATAAGTCCTTAAAAATTAAACTTATTTAAATTTGGCTTGCAACAAAAATATGTTTTAAGAACTATGGTTATAGTTTGTAACATTTAGTATGATTCACCATGATTCTTTTTCCAGGAGCTTTCATTCCACGGGTAAAAAGGTATATTCAAAAAATGGAAAAACCTTTATGCACTGGCGGCTGTCGATAAGGGCGAAAGGGCTGTAGCCTTCCGAGACCATAACCAATAAATCAAAAATTTTAGGAAATTCATGAAATTTTAATTTTATTAATTTTTCGTTGCCAAATGCCAGAAAGTCAGACTAAGTCGCTCGAATTCCCACCCTATATTCCTTTATCGATGTTTTACGTGGAGGGAATTATTTTTGCCCTGACCGTCCGCCTGAACCAGCAGACACTGCATCGTATTCCCCCACCGGCGAGCTATTTTATATGGGATTTAACACGAGAGAAGGCGATATATTTTTTCGCTTTCGGCCAGTGGACCACTCTATTTATTTCTTAGTTTTTTAAAGTGTAATTTTTTAATACGTTTCAATAAAAAGAAATAATTAAATAATACCTAAAAGGCCAGAAATAAGAGTTAAAGAAATAAAAAAAAACATACGGAACGAGGTGAAACGTCAAGTTTGGGGGTAAGTGGTGGTTAGCCGGAATGCATGATCAAAAAAACACCGCATACAATCAGTTCCTGTTTGACCTCCGATCAGTGAAGTGCTCGCGATAAGAAAACTACATAGTTTTTTCCGGGAAGGTGCTGAAGGCGGTATCAACAGCTTTACCATCGGGGATCAAGGAGAAACTCAAGCCAAACGATGGAGTCCTTCTTTGGGGCTAAACGCTGAACGAAGATTCCTATACCTTTTCTTTCTGAGAGCCCCACGCACAGGAATTTTCTGAATGGCGGAAGATGGTTGCGCGCTCAGCAGGAAGGAGCAGTACTGACAAAAAGCGGTTATGCGTGATACCAGTAGCAGCTTCCTGGTCGGACTTCCATTTATTGTGCCTTGACAGATAATAAAATATTTTAGAAAATTTTAAGTTTAGTGATAAATTCGGAATTTCTGGGGGCTTCGAGCCCGACAATCCAGATATTCCACTGACGAAGCGTGTCTGGAAAGGGGAGAGCTGGCAAACGATTTCCTGGAAGAAATCAAAGCCAAAAAACGGAACAATCAATCAATCAACACCGCATTCTGAAGTAAAAATTATTCATAAAGAAACCCACTGGAAAAAAAGAAAATTTAAAGAAGCTGCAACAATTTTAAACCTAAGAGTATTTTTTTAGTTATCAATTGAAAACGGTTGAAGATCACTAACCGAAACTTTGCGTATCAATTAACAAATAAAGGCAATAGAAGACCAAAATTTTAGTGTTATTGAGTTTGAACCAATGACGTAAAGTTAGCCTATTTTCTCCCCTTTGCCAGAGACCTAAAAAAAATCCTAAAAGAAAAATATCGAAAATCACCCCTAATTTGGGGTTGATACGCAAAACTGAAATATATAAATAAAATAAGAATAAAAGCTATTCTTATTGTATTTTTTATATAAAATAAAATCTTACAAATAGAAAATATTTTATTTTTATATTGATAAGGTCGTAAAATAGTTTAACCTTAAACCCTTAACCTCCCTAAGATCATTTTTCCTTAATATAAAAAAAACATTTTGAAAAATCTAGGAAAAACTACAAAGATATTCTAAGTTTTTAGAAATTTAAATCGAGTACTTTTCACCAGAATCTATAAGAAAACCACCCCTGTAACGAAGGGGTTGACCTCTTCGTTACATCCCCAATCCTGCGAAAATAAGATCTAATATAAAATATTCGACAGTTTTCTTATGGGAGGTTAGCGATTTAAATTTCTAATAATTTATAATATCCTAGTAGTTTTTCCTGGATTTTTAAAAAAAAATTTTTTTTCATATTTAGGGGATGATTTAACCCCCTAAGCGAGTTTGAGGGTAGACTTTTAACTATATTACGCCCTCATTTATATAAAAAGAAATTATTTTCTATTTTTAAGATTTTATTTTATAGAAAAAATAAAAATAGAATTACTTTTATTCGTATTGATATAATTTATATATTATAGTTTTTCGTCATGATATCAACCCCTAATTAGGGGTGATTTTCTACATTTTTTCGAAAAACCTAAAAATATGCTCATCATAAATTTTTCATTACCGATAATTTGACATTTGGCAAGGGTGAGAAAATAGGCTAAAAATATGCTGTTTTTGCGGTCACTCTTTGTTTTGTCAATAAAATTTACCATCTACTGAAATTTGTAAACAACTTATTTATTTATTTATTTCTAAAAATCTTAAGTATAAAATAAATGCACAAATGAATTTTTCAGTTGTTACTAATAAATATATTTTAACTTACGCCCTTAAGTTAATTGTATATTTTACGGTTGGTACCTTAAAAACTATTAAAATATTTACCAAAGTAGCCGGAAAGCTGCAAGAAAAATTGCGCCTGCCGTATTCTTCTTGCATAAAAAAATATTTAAAACTCAAAAAGTGGGCGTGCGCATATCAGAAAATTGCACCAATAAAAATCTTGCAGTCTGTAAAAACACGTTTAAACTCATCATCACTCAGAAAAAAATAATTTGGAAACAATAAGCGATCGTATTATTTTCATTATGATTAAAAATTGGGTCAATCTTTCTAATCTCATTTAATAAATAACCTTACCATACACGATAATTTTATCATTGCCGTCATTGTTTACAAATACGACGAAAAATCCGAATGCCCCAACTGCGTTGAATTTGTCCAAGGCTAGCGGAAAGGAGTTTTTTAACCTTTTTCACTTAATGTCGAATGCATATGGTGGTAATTAACTTTAATAAGGTCTGGTAAACGCTATTTACAGGGTGAATTTACATAAAGGAGTGCCGCTGTTGTTATAATTTTTCGTTATGTAACTTTAAAATACCGTACACGGCTAGTTAAATTACAGCTAGACCTAAATTCGAGATGTGGCCCGTACGATAACCAGATTTGAATCCACATGACTAGTTTTTATTTTTTTCATAACACGATATTGACGAAGACAAGATGCGAGACTATGGTCGAATTGAAATAAAAACGACTTTTTGCAATAATTTTTACCGGTTCTAAATTAACAATATTTTAAAAAGGTTACACAACGCCGCGCTTGTTGCGGAATAAAATCAACTTATTTCAGCCATGTTGTTACACTGGTTTTGTTTCAAAGCTAATTATTTAAATAACGTAGGTACAGGTATACGTAACCATGACTAAAAAAAGAAAGTAATTGTATGTATGACCACTGCAATGCAGAGTGTAGAACGTCTTTATGTTGCTTTAAATTAAAAATAGAATGGAGTAATTTGCTGGATTTTTTAGCGAATATTTGATGATCAGTAAATGTCCCTTAAGTTTTAACACAGAAGAAGCAGAAAAATAATTTTCAATAGAATAATTTACTTTAAAGTAACATTATTTTCTAAATTTCTTTTTTAAATTTGAGCAATTTAATTTAGGACGAAACTAAAATACTACAACAAATATATTGTTACCATATAATTATGTACATTTTGGGTGAAAATTCAAGGCCATTAGCATTACACACATATTAAAAATACAAAATCAAAGTCAGAAATTTATCAATATGCATTTGATAATAATCTTAGAATAAACGGGAAAGCTTCTAGCAGTTTAACATGGAAAAATCTTCAAAAGTTATAATTAAAAAAAGACACGTATATAGTTTCAATCTCTGTTAATTCAAATAATACTTGGTTACCTTTGCTTCATGCAAAGGTAATTACAGGTAACCTTAAAATCCATTTACTTACAACTTTCTTATTTTGGAAAATAATAGATGTACCTATCACAACAAATTTAACCATCATCTATGACATTAAGTATAAATTTAAAAGAAAATTTTTAAAAATATTTAGTTTTAAATCACAAATCTGATAAGTTTTATTTATTTTTAAGGTTTATCGAAAAAGGGACCAACCGTACCCAGTATACAGAGCTGTCAAAGTCTGTACTCCTAAATAGTACTTTAAGTACAAGTACCAAGTTTATGATTTTTTAAAAAGTACTTTAAGTACAAGTACTCGTTAAAATGTACTTGCTTGTTCAGGTGAATTCAAAAAGTACTACCCAAGTATTTTACTTGAAGTCAAATAAAGTACTTAAAATAAAACAAAGTACTGAAAGTAAAGCAAAGTACTTGAAGTAAACCAAAGTAACTGAAGTAAATAAAAGTACTGGACGTAAAAGTAGTTTTACCTGACCAGCATTTTTTTAATAAGATTAAGTAGGTAAAATGTATTAGCGCAAAATAAAATGACATACTTTGATAATTTAACGATTTATTAGTCTGTTATGGTGATATATGTATTAAGATTTCTAGCAAAGTTATTTTTTTGGAAAATTTTTCGGGTTTGGAGATCCAATATATGTTTTTATTTCTATCCGAATGCATTTTTTATTTTATATTTTGAAACCTTATTACCTTCCAAAACCAGTGATTAACCCAATATTTTCTGCAGTTATACCCTTTTAATAAATCATCATTTCTCTTCTTGCTCTAACAACAAACGTATGTTAAACTAATGCACGTACCCCAAAGTCATAAACCTTTAAGTATTGTAAGTATTAATTAAAACAAGTTGGTTCCGTATTAAAAAGATAATAAAGCTGGTAGAAGAGCTTAAAAAGAAGAAAGTGGCGAGATAATGATTGAGAAATAAAATTTTAAATATAGATATCTTTAAATGTTGTTAGAAACAAATAAAAAAATATTTAACAAAATTTTTTAAACTAGTATTTATACAATATTTTGATGTTTTTTCAAAGTACCTAATATATTAAAGGATTTAAAAATAATTGTAATTTTACCATTGTTGGTGCAGTTAACAATTAAATTGAGGAGCTATAATGTATCAGAGTCAGTAAAGCCCAGGCAATCTTCTTGTTTTAGCCTCTTTGCACGATTATCTAACGTAAATAAATTGGCGTACTTGATTGATTTCTTTTTACTTCAAGTACATCGTAATACTTCAAGAACTTAGAAAAATACTTCAAGTAATTTACATGGTCAAATCAAGTAGAAGTTTAAGTATTCTGATAAAAATTAATCAAGTGCTTCCTAATAAAAAGTACTTGCAGTAAAATATTCAAGTACAGAAAAGTACTTGAAGTAAAATTTTACTTCAGTTACTTCAAGATTTGACAGCTCTGCCAGTATGCCATTTTAAAGAGTGATTATTGACTATGTCTGATCATTTATTGATACGTTTTACAGGACTGTGGTTTATTGACTAGAAAGTAGACCTGGAATGTGAAAAAATAGCCATCTTGGAACAATTTATATCCAGTATGCCATCTAAACCAAACGAAATTTAATAAAAAGAAATATGACAGAAAATTATCGGCATACATGTCTGTCTGTGTGTCGTCCTTAAGAAATTGGAGCTTTGGAAAGTCGTACTTAGTATACTAAATTAAAGTTTTCGAAAAGTTATAACTGGTCCAAGATGGCTGCTTGTTGGACTTTTTGGATTTATTTTCCAGTCAATAAACCGCAGTCATCCTGTATGTATAACATATCAATAAATAATGAGCACATAGTCAATATTCCCTATAAAAAGATTATACCCAAAATTTGAAGTCGATCAGAGCAAAACTCCCGAAGTTATTGACTGATTAGTCTACTCTCTTTAAAAAAATCTTTCCTTAAGAAGTCAAAATAAGGCAAAGACTTGAAAAAAGCGGCTGCAGACATCAAAGTTGCTGCAGGGAGTCTACTTTATGGAGCTGGAATCGATAATTCAATGTAAATTGAAAAAACATATTTTCAGTTTTTAAAACTTTAAACGCGTTTATCCAAAACTACTTTTTAAAAGACCGTGATCACTGCCATTTAAAAACTTCATTACCGATTAATTTCAAACTCTTAAACTCTCCATGTAATACACCTCACCCCAGTTCCGTTTTGAAATCTTTCTTAAAGGGGGTTTTTTACCTCTAAAATGGAGAAAGTTTTTATAAAATTTCGCCGTTTTCACTTTGAATAACCACCAAAAATTTTAAAATGAAAAAAAATTAGAAAACTTTGGGGAAAGGTTTTAATGATACTTCGACTAAATTCTAATGGATTTTAATTTACGATAATTTTCAGCTGAGATACAGTGATCACCGCAAATCGTCTATATTCAAAGACGCCCTGGGAAAAGCTTCGTCACCGGCTTGTTTATTAATATTTTTTTTACAAAAAATGTACGGAAGGTTTAAGGTTAAACTTGCTCAAGCCATATTGCTAAAAAAAATCATAAAGTGTTTTTTTTTCACAATTTAGCCATAATCCCCCCCTTAATTGTACGTTTCCAAGTAGATTTGTACAGGGGAGTCATTTGGCAGTGAGTGGAGGAGTCTGTACACACTCTGGTAGATGGGTCCCAAGTGGTTCCATAATATATGTTTTAATAACTGAATCCCCCGCAACAACAAATAACATACCTAATAGTCCAGGCAGTCAAGCATTTCACCTCCGAATTTTTTATATATGCACCGATTTATTTGAAATTTGGACAGATGATAGATGGATGGTCGAAAAGCAAAATCTATATGGTGCCGATGTGCGCAACCACCCCTGGGGTGGGTTACCAAAAATACCCCCAGAAATCGATAGATGAGCAAATTTGAAGTAAAAAATGTCATATCAAGTTTTTTCGCCAGATCAATAGTTTTTGAATTATTCGCAATTGAAAAGTGCGATTTTTCGTCAAAAAACCTCATTTTTCAATTGTTTTTTACGCATAACTCTGTAATTATGCGTTTTATCGAAAAAAGTGTAATGAACAAAAATGAAGCTTATGAAAAAAACAAAGAAATTGAGCTTTTTATGAAGATCTTAAAGTTCTACCTAAGGCAAGTTATAGCTGCTTGAAGATCTTTCATTTTGCGTGATTAAGTACTTAACCTCAAATAACGGGAAAAGGGTACATTTTTCAACAAAAAGTCATAGAATATTTTTTAAAGAGCATAAAAATTCCTTTAAAATTAGCATCGATAAAAGTCTTTTGACTGAAATTTCAGTGAGATATGGTGTAAAATAGTTAAAACTAAAAAAAAGAAATCGCAATAAAACTAATGTCATTTCATTCAAAATTAAAATTAAAGTTATTCCTTGCACCAATTACTTTATTTGTATGTTATTTATGACATCTGAAAGTTTTACTGATTAGAGATGCACAGTTTTGAAAAAAATGAGCTTAAATTATATGTTTTTTTGTGATTTTTCAAAAAATTTTTTTTCTCTTTTTAACTCCAAAACCATAAGAGATTCGAAAAAAACTAAAGAGTAGAAAAATGTAGCTTTTTTAATGACGATTATTTTCCTTTTTTTTTTTGTGGCATAACAATTGACGGAGTTATAACCGATTTAAACTTTTACTATAGTGCGAGGACTGCTTTTCCGCAGCCCTTTGACCCTTTACCTATAAAATATAAAGGGTCTCAAGCCCTTCTAACATACATAGGCTTGTTGCCCTAAAAATTACCTTTAAAATGATTTTTTGTATATGATATGATTGATGTGATAGCTTCAAAATTAACAGAGTTAGACAAAAAATAAGATTTTGAAATTTTTTTAGTCAATTTAAATTTTAAAGTAAAAAAACTTTCAAATTTTGCCGCACTGATTTTTTCTGTTGACACTAGGTTATCTGTAGGTACATTTGAGACAAGCTACATTTGGCAAAGGGGTGGTTCTTAAGGGTTGGCAGGGTGTAGACAATTAAAAATAAAAAATTACTTCGTGTTCGGAGAATAAACTTTAGAACCAATAAAATATAAAATCAAAACATCAGTAGTCATTAAAAAATATTTTTTTATTTTATTTTTGTCAACGGGCTGGTTCTTAAGGGTTGTTAGGGTGTAGACAATTAAAAATTATTTTAAGTAGAGATAATAAACTGTAATACTTAAATTACGCAAAATCTAAAAATTGGCAGTCATTAGATATTTTTCTGTTTCATTTTTTGTAAAGGGGTAGTTTTTAGGGGTTGAAAAGTGGTAACTAATAATTTTATTAAATTGCTATAAATTTTTTCCAGTAAAACTGCAATTGTAACGTTAAAAATCGAAATAATATAGAAAAAGATTTTTTTCTATATTATTTTCATCAAAAGGGTAGTTTTTAAAGATTCTTAAGGGTTTATATTTCAAAATACACCAATTTTATATTGTAGAATACGTTAGGATATTTATCGTACATAAATAATAGACATTTGAATTGAAAAAAGCCGAAAAACCTATAAAATCTATTTTTTCGATAAGGAGTTGTTTTTACCCCTTAAAAACAATTTGCACACCTTGCGACCATATAGATTTTGATATGGAGGGTAAGATAAGCTTAATTCCAAATTTTCAAAAAAATCTGTGCATATATAAAAAATTCGAAGGTATGACTCTATTTTGAGCTTGACTGCCTGGACTATAACATATTATAATGATTTAAAAAGAAAGATAGACAGACGCCTATTTACACACAGTGTGAGTTTCTTACTTGTAATACCATTAATAAAACAGTCAGACTCGCACTGTATAGACTTTATAAGCATTTACGTTCAAGTCTGAACTTTTCTCTGATTTTAACTCGTTTCAATATGTAGGAAATTATACTTTAAAACATTAGTAGAATTTTATTAGCCACAAATTCCCGTTAACGTTATCACATTAATGTCTTATCAGCAAGTGCAAATGCGAATAACAATGGTGCGCTTTTATTTTTTTTTGCTGACCATCATTCGTTGCACTATAGAACAATAAATAGTATCAAGACCATAAAAACATTTTTTAATTTATATTAATTGTTATAAAAGATAATAAAACAGAGTATCGGCAATTTTTCACAAGGTCTGTCTCAAGTTTGTCCAATCCAGGAAACGGATAAGATAGCAAAGTCCTTCGCTTAAATCGTTTAAAATTAGATTTTGTATTGGTATTTCCTAGTATGGTAAAATACAACTAGAGATTGTTAAGAAACAAAGTTATTTAAAATAACTATCGTACGTGACACTTGCTCTCATCAGGTATTTTGCTTTATTTTAAATTACGCTCAATTTTTTTGTTGTTAAGAAGAGAAACCACGTTAAACAAAAATAAATTGTATTAATTTGACTTTTTTTTATCTTGGACAGTCCACTAAGGCTAAAAGTCCTCGTAAAAGCCTAAGTATGTATGTACTAAAATACCGTGGGTGTCTTGGGTGGAGTAAGAGGTAGCTTATTAACACCGGATTTTTTAAAAATTTTAAGGTTTTACAGTGAAGAAAAAACTTCCGAAGACAGCAGGCTCAATAGTCTCGACACTCTAGGAAGGTGTGAGGGAAGTTTGCTGAAAAAAATTCAAATGATCATAAAACGGCAAAATAAACCTGTATTTTTTGAAGCCATATACTTATAAAATTCTAAAAAGACTCGGTATTTCATACAGTATTGTATTAAGTCGTTTTAGGGTTATAATAATTTAAAGCGGTAGCGGTAAATGACTTAGAAAAAAGAAAAATAGGTTTTAGAGTCAAAGCATGGTCTTGTTTATTATGTATTTTAAACTTTTTTGTGCTTAGTGAGGCTTTAAAATACAAAAATAGATTTTTAACTTATTCTTACTCCAAAATAATTAAATGAAAGACTATGTTGGTCCAATATGCTTAGAAAATTACATACAATTTTAAACTAAAAAAATGTAGTGGGTTGTTGATAAACTTTTAAATAAAATTTGCAGAATATTCACCAAGGACTCAAGAGACTTGTTCCAGTTGTGTGAGACAAGGGCAAGAAAATCTGCCGTAGATCTTCTGTAACAGAATCCGTAATGTCTATCTGTATAATTTTGTGTTTTTTAAAATGCTATAAAATTTAGGAAATAATGAATTTTTATGTTACCCTGCAAACAACTGAGAGAAGGGAAGTCGATAATTAGAAGGGAAAGTTTTAGATCCTTTTTTTGAGGTTAGCTCTTCAGCTCTTCGGAAAAAAGCAACTGTCATACAAAATTCTAAATGGGCGACTTAAGAAGGGTGCAAGCTTAGGATCACATTTTTTTAAACGATTACTGATATCTCGGACTATTTTGTGGAATTAAAAGAAGCGCGATTTTCTTGACCTTAAAAATTCGTATTTTATAAGCTTTTCAGAGTCCCCATACCCATCAAAACAGTAGTAAAATAATTCCATTTTATAGACTTTTACTTGGCATTAAAGTATTTACGTATGGTATTAAAATTTTAAATCACATACAGGTCAACTTGCGCTCTAAAAAGAGAATTGTAATCACTAATTTTGATTTTTGAAAATTAGCGTACAAATGTAATACTCTAAAGGCCACCACACACGCTCAGAACTACTTTACGATCGGTTTACATAAACTCAGTTTGAGAAAAATGGTTGAAATATTGTTATTTTTATGATTTTAAATTTTAAAAAAATATCCTTTTATTGTGTAATATTTCGTGGTCTAAAACGTATTTCTCTTCGAAAATCAATTACTCAAACAATAAATTTTCATAACTTTGTAAAATTTTTGTTAAAACAGAAAGTTTTCTTCTAATCAAACTTTAACTAAACGTTTGCAAACCCATATAAATTTTAGTAAACTCTATTTCGAGATGCTGGGTCTCAAACCCACAAACGATCATATTTATGTAAAATTGTGAACATTACTCCAATTTCTGTATTGCCGAGAACACATCAAACCATGACATTAAAAAAATATGGAACACGACAGTGCTCTTACGCCTCTAGAGACCTGTATAGTCCACTCCCTCGGCTTTTAAACCCTACCCTCATACATGGCATGTCAAGGATATATCCTGTTGATTTTCTATACATATGTTTCGTCCCCCGTGGTTGGTCCCATATGTGAATATCTCGATAAATATTAAGTATCAGCTGTTTTTAAAAGCCCCAAATAGGTTTCAAGTATTTTAAATGTGTTTGTAGGATATTAATGTATTATGGTCTTTTTTATTATAAAAATAAGTAAAATACGATTGCACTAAAAGTCAAAATTTTCGCACTCGCTGAATGTATCTAATGGCGACTTTAGGATTTTTAATTTTTTGTTTTTTAAAAGTATGACATGAGACCCATGGCCTCAAGGAGATCACTTTGGTAAAAAAAAGTTTGAACTGAATGTATCAGAATCCAGAACTTTTCGCAACCAATTTTATACCAAAATCATCTGAATTTAAAACTATGACTTTTTCCAATGTTGTTCCCTAAATAAATTCGGTAATGTACTTCCATGACACCTGCGTCCTGTCAGAATAGTCAGAAGCCATAAATACACTCGACCAGCTTTTTTTGCCAAATTTGATTCAACTTAGGCTTGGTGTTCATATGAAATTTAAGACATAGAATAAACCAAACCACTGACCATTTTTTTAAACGTTCAGAAAATTGGGAAAAAAATAAAAAAAGATCAATTACATTCCCTATTCCATTATGTATATATACACAAGCTAAACCTACAAATTATACTGTCTTCTTTATACATTTTAATTTTTTATTCCACAGAAGCTAACTTTTTCGAAATTTTGAATACCTACATAAATTGCCGAACTCTAATCTAGGACACTCTTAAATATTAAAATATTCAAATTTTTTTCGACACTCGGTAACAAAACTAAGCTATTGTTTTTTAAACATAAACATTCGTTAAAAATTATATTCAGTATACTTAAGAATAATGGTGTACCATCCTTTTTCAGTAAAATGATAAATCTTCCAACGCAAGTATGAGGACTGAAATGTGTGGTTTTGATCATATTTTTTAAAAAAGTGTATCCATCTTGTGTTTTTCCCGTAAAATAGAACACTTAAGAAAATTATTTGAATAGGCCCTTTTACATATTTCTTTATTGGCTAAAAATAACTCTTTATACCTTAATAACACTTCTGTAAAATATTTTTTATACGAAATTTTATATCAGAGCTACAAGCATTTAAAATTTATATATAAAACTATGGTGCAAAAACGGTACCTACGTAACGAGCTGCTAACCACACATATTCACAATGCCTGGTCGACAGTGCCCACCGGGGCTAATATTAGATTTCAAATTAGAGCATAATAATAGAGTACCAAGCTTAGCTAATAGCGATATTGAAACACTTTTGATTTTCAATCCGTGGATAAGTGCCATTTTTATTTGTTTATTTAAAAAGTAAAATACTATGATCCGTTCATTTTCCTTTGACAAAAACACATTAACAAAAAACTTATTGCTCAAAAAGTCAGTAACAACAAAAACAATTTTTTTTCTGGTAATTGCGATGGACTTTGACATTAAACCTATTTATCTTACATCGAAACAAAGGCATGCAATGGATTTTATGTTTTTGCATCGAATAAAACAAATTAAAGAAGTTAAAAAAACTTATATTGGAACTCGGCAACACTTGTGTCGTCACTAGTTTTTTCCGAGAAAAGATATTTAGGAGATGGTACTTTAATAGAAAAAGGAGACGTGTTTTTCTTCATTACTTTAATGAAAATCTAAAGTGGAATTTAGCAAACAAATCGTAAACCTATTATTTCCCATCTTGCGACTACGAGTGGGCCGACGATTAACAGTGTCGATGTTTCGGATCACTGTAGTGAATCGATATACCCAGTAGTGATGTAACGAATGTCATTTTTTAAACATTCGCGAACGCGAATGCGAATGCAAATGCAAATATTCAGTTTTTGTTCAAAAAAGAATATAGTTTTAGTTTAATTATTATATTTTTAAGTTTTATTCAAGATGATGATTATCTAAACATTAAAAGTTATGTAAAGACTGATAAAATTGCATTTAATTTTTGTTTTACAAGTTCTAATGGAAATTTAATTTTTAAGCTTTATTAAAGTAGAAATAATTTTGTTTTGTTTGTTTAAAGTGTTTACTTATGATTCTTATGAAACATGATTATATTTATAGTTTATTATAGAAAACTAATGTATATGTTTGATTATTATTTTTAGTTTTGTTCAAGAAGAAGATATAATTTGTTTTTGTTTGTTTATATTGCATTATATATTTTTTGTCTTACAAGTTCTAATAAAAATTTATTTGTTAAGCTTTATTGCCTAAAGTAAAGTAAATAAATAAATAATACCAAATGATGAAGTAAAGACTGATAATGTGATTACGAGGTTAAGTTACTTTTTCTTGTAATAAAAAAAAATAAGACATAAGTGGATTTTGATTTTTTTAATCTACTATTATAACAACAAATTGTTTTTTTTACATTCATATCCGCAAAACATTCGCAAAAATTTTGCGAATGCGAATATGCAAAATATGCGAATATCCGCGAATACGAATATTCGTTACATCACTACTTCTTTAACCACTTTTGGGACCATGCAAAACTTGACCTGACCTATCGACGGAGTCGTATGCAAGCTGAACGCACTGAGTTTTCTTTTTTTAGAAACCAACCGATTCAATTCAATTAAAGAAACGGTTCAAAAGTATGCCATCGGCGTGAAAAAACCGTAAAATTATATTTCATTTTATTTCGACGCTCGTTAATTGTGCATTGTTGTTTTTTTTTCTGTTCCTCGACAACTGAACTGACCTGTAACACTAATGTGGAGCGCGCCATTGTTTATTTAAAATGGTATAGGTAATTTAAATTGCATTTCGGTTGACTTTCTTGCGGACTGAATCTAGCTCTCTACAAATTCATATATTTTTACTCCGTTTTTTCGGCGCCATGAATATCGTTATAAAAAGTCAATGGGGACCAATTCGGGAAATCGTGGTGCCAAGGTAAAGTTTTCACAATTAGAACCTAAAATAAGACAAGTATGTCTAAAATATTACACGCTTTAAGCAATTTTTAAATCTTTATTGCTGTATATATGTATTATGTATATGTTATTATATATATATATATATATATATATATATATATATATATATATATATATATATATATATATATATATATATATATATATATATATTTATATATTAATGAAGTTACCTTATACAGGGTTAAAAAGAAATAAACTTGGCATCACATGAAACCATATTTAAATAGCCAAATTTGGAATTTATAGCAGTGGTGCAATTCACAAAAAATGGGCAAAAAGCTAAAATTATCTTATACTATATCTGAAATTTTCCATCTAGGCGAAACACTGCATTTAGAAAAACCATTTTATGTAACTTTTGTCAATATTATCAGAAACACCTCCCTTTTTGGATTTTATTTTTGGAAAAAATTAAAATTTGACAGATAACGCAAATCATGTGACTACTATTCTTTTGGTTAATTTTTATCTCAATCAAAGCAAAAATTAATATCTAAGTCAAGTTTCGAATAAAACTTTTACGTCCAGTCGAAAAGTGTGTTTCTTGCGAAAAATAGTTAGAAGGCTCTCTTGAGAATTTTTTTGCCAATAAAAATTGGAATTGTTATTAACAAAAAACGAAAAAAAAAGAAACCCTTTCGATTTTTGATGATAACTCAAAAACCATAAGAGATAGCGAAAATTGCAAAAAAGATCCTTATTAAGTTTGAATATAAGAAGAGATCCAAAAAGCGAAAATGTTTACGCCCCATTTGACTTAAAGTACAATGAAGACGAGATTTCTAAAACCATTCTTATTAAAAAATTAAAAGTATGTCTAACCGTAAAAAAATAACCCTTTAAGTAGTTGTTTTTACGTTCTAAATAACTGAACTGTAACTAATACACCATTTTTTTTTAAAATTTTTTTAAATTGCTTTTTATTTAAATTACCTTACAAACATTATTTTATACTACCGGTTTTGCCCGGCGCGAACCTAAAAATGTCGGGGACCCATTCTTCGGCCGTTAAATTATCATAATATATAATATATATAAGACAATATGTATATATATATTACATTTAAGCAATATTTTAAATATATATTGCTTATATATTAATATATTTTATATATAGTATATATATATATATATATATATATATATATATATATATATATTATATATATATATATATATATATATATATATATATATATATTATATATATATATATATATAATATATACTATATATATTATATACAATATGAATTTGTATGCATTTGTTAAAAAATGCAAAAGAATTTTCTTAACATTGAAATTTTTCATCCAGCAAACACTGCATTTAAAAAAATTTTAGAATTTTGTCAATATTTTCAAAATCAAGCACCTTATGTTATTTTAAATTTTATGATAGCGAAATAGTGATATTGAAAAATTTTTATTAATCAAAAAATTCAATATTAAATGCAATTTCGAAAACAACTTTACTTTGAATTTTTCGTTTGGTAAAGTACAATTTATTGTTTATTTTTTAATAAAAGAAATTAATGTTAAATAAACGAAATAAAAGCCCTTTTGTTATGAAATAAAACGTGTAGTTTCGAAAAGCCTAATTTTTGCATTACTAAACAATTTTCTCAATAAAAATTAATTGTTTTAACATTTTAAAATTTTAACCTACAATAAAAATTTAAAAACATTGTATAACAATTTCTGATTTTAAAAAAATAATAAGTAGAATTTTTAACTAAGGATCTGAATAACCGGTTAAATTTTCAACCCAAAATTGTTTATTTCATTTTTACCGAAAAGCAATTTCCTACCATTTGTTAAATATATATATATATATATATATATATATATATATATATATATATATAATATATATATATATATATATATATATACATATATATATATTAATATATATATTATATATATATATATATATATATATATATATATATATATATATATATATAATTTATTATATTTTTATATTAGGTATATATATATATTTATTTTTGTCCACGTGATTCTGAAGTTATGGCTTGAGCTAAAATCATGAAATTTGGCACAGTGGTAGTCTTTAGCAGTGGCTAGACCTAACAAAGCCCGTTTTTTGAATTTTGCCCCCGGGACAAAAATAGGAGCAAAAAAGTGTTTTTTAACGTTAGCCGTACGGAAGGCGTCTTACGGAGACAGAGGCTACTAAATATTGTCTCTCGCCTGGCGAAGACAGGCTTTTCATCTAGTTATTAATAATAGAGATAGAGTTTCGGGAGTTGGGACTTTTTTTGGAAATCTCCTCCTCTTCGAGGATCTTTTTTGCAATTTCCGCTATCTCTTATGGTTTTTGAGTTATCATTAAAAATCAAAAGGGCTTCTTTTTTTCGTTTTTTGTTAATAACAATTGCAATTTTTATTGGCAGAAAAATCCTCAAAACGCATTTATCAGATTTGCATTTCGCGTCGAATGAGCTATCGCTCATATTTTTCGAAGCCTTCCAACTATTTTTCGCAGGAAACACACTTCTCGACTAGACTAATTATAAAAAAACCCATATGATGGGGGCTTTGCACAGTAGATCATACAGGAAAATATTCTAAAAAACAATAATAAAAAGTTATTATTCTTCATTATTAGGCCTAAAATATAAATAATGCTTCATGCAGTATTGTATTTAGTGAAAAAAACTAAGCACTGAAATAATTACGAAAATATTTTTACTGACAAATTACCTCCAACCTTCTCCAGTCTATTTTCGCTATACCCAAAAATAAAAATCGGTTTCCAAAATCAAAGAGTCTAAAAATATACGGAATGTTTTGTTAACATTGCCGTCAGTGACGTTCGCAACGTACACTTTTTGTTTATTAACCTAAAAACATCGTTTATGTGCATCTGATGCATGGACGTGTTTATTAAATTATCCTTGGTAATATTTTTAGAAATGAAGAGAGACTGCAGCTTAGTTTATACAGCTTTTAAATTACTTTTAATTTTATAGGTGAAATTTAATGGTGGGATTTAGCATTTGGAGTACTTAACCTCAAAAACAAGTCATTTAATGATCTCTACTCGCATCATCAAAGAAAATGCAAAATATAATCTAATTTATTAATATTTTAATAGTTCTACTAAAAAAGTTTTTATCAAAATAATTAAATTGGTGAATTTATATGAAGTTTCGACCGTTTCTCTGACCGTACATTTTAAAAAATAATAGAACCTAAAAAATATTACTAAATAAGATCATTATTTCGGATTTTCTTTGCGATCAGATAATACCAGCAATTTCTGGACTTAATAGTGCATTTACGCTACATCTTAGGGGTCGGGCGAAAGGACGCGGAGACGGTGGGCGGAGACTAACAAACTCCCACTACCACAATTTTCGTATAGCCACATTAAAAATATTATATTTTATTTAGGTTCTTCCAAATTCGGTGTATCGATGCGATGTTGTTTTCGATTGCAAGCCTTTTTCGGTAAGTATTTTTCACTTAAATGACATAAATTATACACCATTTTAAAGGTAAGGAAATAATCTATGCCTCTGCTGTAACGGATTTTTGAAATATGAGTCGAGTTAAGAGAAAATAATATTTAAATATAACCGATTTTAGGGTGACTTTCACTCAAGGAAATATTAAAAACTAAATCCAAATTTAAAAATCTATTACAGCAAAAGCCTAGATTTAACTGCTTTCATATAGTTTTTAAAAATTATCGATAACTTATACCGTTTTTGAGAAAAACATTATGCCTCAAACCCCAAATTGGATCCAATTTTCGCGGCGCGAATGGACTCTTAAGTTATGGCTTCGAAAAGCTGGGTACACAATAGGTGCCGCATTTGCTAACAATGGAACTAAAAAAGAAAACACATGAAATGTTACATTCTCAGCAACATTTGGAGAGTTTTAAAAAGAATAAAAAGTATTTTATTCATTATTTTACCACTTTTGATGAGACTTGAGTCTACCAACATGATCCAAAATCAAAACAAGAGTCTATGGAACAGTGTGAACCCAGTACTTCGCCTCAGAAGCGAGTTAGGATGGAGAAATCGGCCAAGAAGGTATTTTCACCAGTTTTTTTGACGTAAAACGATTTTTTTTTGTGGATGACCTCTAAACTGGTAAAACAATAAACTTAGATTGCACAAGTCGACATAATTTTTGTAACATCGATGAGAATGCTTATTTTGCGTTTCATTTAGTTTAGAAAGTTACTAAAACACTTTTCCCCAGAAATGCCCTAGCACGTCCCATTTTCAAGGACCTGCTTTTTTTATATATAATGCGATATTTGAAATTATTTTTACCTGGTTTGGGACCAGAAAGTACAAGACCGCAGAGGGGTCATTTTCACAGATTTGTAAGAACCTTAAAGAGTTTTATTGGTTTTTGTAGCTACTTGGTTTCTGTCTCGTTTACAGTACAGTCAAGTGTTTAAGTCGATTTTGATGTAAAATGGCCGATAAGTTTCGCTATATATGTGGACGATTTATTATAAAGTCCCAAGCTAGATCTATACCTGAGAAAGTCATAAAAGCCAAATTGGGGATCAAGTTAAAAATTGGCTTCCTCATGTTTGTTGTGTGAGTTGTCACGTAAATTTAGTGCAGTGGATGTATCGCAAGAAAAATTCTATGCCGTTTGTTGTTCCTATGGTGTGGAAAGAACCTACTGACCATGTAAGTAATTGCTACTTTTGCATCACTTAAACAGAAGGGATTTTAAAAAAGCTTAGAGACAAAATTAAGTATCCAAATTTTCCTTCTGCCCTAAGGCCAGTACCTAGGAAAAATATTTCCTTAACTAATTGTAAGTGATGCAAGTGGCTACTAGATGATCTCCGTTTTCAAGAACAATTAAATGAAGAGGAATTGGCAGCTTGGACGTGTTTTGTACGTGTAGTGAAGGGATTTCTGGGCAACAAAAAAGATGAAGACTATAAAAGCCTCATAGATAAACTGTTGAAAACCTATGAATTACTAGGGTGTCGCATGTCTCTAAAATTTTTTTTGCACTCCCATTTGAATTTTTCCCGGAAAATTTGGGTGCAGTAAGAGACAAACAAGAAGACAGGTTTCACCAGGACATCAGGACGATGGAAACAAGATACCAGGGACGCTGGAACCCATCTATGTTGGGCGACTACTGTTGGTTTTTAAAAAGGGATGATGCTACAGAACACAAAAGGAAAAAGTGAACGTTTTTGTCTGCTGCATCATATCTCGTGCAATATGTTTTTATTCACATAACAACCAATACTCCGTAATGTATTTGCATAGATTCAACATGTTTTATATGTTTATATTAAATAAATATATTAGATTGTAAAAATATGTCTTCTCCTCTTTTTTCTTCTTATAACAAAAAAACTGTGCGTGTTACAGTAATTAGCTTATCATTTTCGGATTTAGGACTTTAAAATACTTTAAACAAACCTATTTTCATCAATGCCACTTAACAAAAATTTAAATTTGTTGACTTGTATTATTATTGTAACATTTGGACCAGCTAGATGTAAACATTTTGTAATAAAAAGGTTTAGTAAACAAAAAAGTTCAAAAGCTCTAAAAACCATCATCCCGAAAATTAATAAATTAAAGTACAAATTGTAGCAACATCCACCTTATTCGCCAGATTTAGCTTCCTCCAACTTCTGGGTGTTCTCATATCTCAAGAAATTCATGCATAGAAAACGATTTTTATCGAATTGAAAGGTAAAAGCAACCATGAAAGTGTGATTCGACAGTCTTACAGGTTCTGACTTAGAAGATGTAATCCAAAAATTAAAAGATTACTGGAACAAGTGTATTGAAGTTCAAGGAGATTATCGGCCGAGTGATGATCGCGTTGTTAAATTTAGCAATGGACTTAGCAATTGTTAAAAGTTAACAACGGTTTAGAATGTTTAACAAAACGTCATTGTCAGTGTTATTCAATGATTTTAGTAGGCAACCTGTTAAAATCTGACATTTTGTTAAACATTCTAAACCGTTGTTAACTTTTAACAATTGCTAAGTCCATTGCTAAATTTAACAACGCGATCATCACTCGGCCGTAATTGGAATAAAAAAATGCATTTCAAACTATAAAATCGTGTTTTTCTTACTGAAGAACCGGATCAACTATACATAATATCTTCTAGGATACCCTAGGATGACAAAAATTTCGGTAATCTATATCATTGCTATTGTAACTTCTTAAAAAGAGTCCTTTATTGACAAAAAACTACCGTGGGTAAATTTTTAATTTAATTAAAAAAAAACTTTAAAAAATATCATTTTTTTAATTTCAAACGTTGGGCAAATACCCATAGCGCAATAAGAAAGTGACCTAAAATCCCTTTGTTGTTTTTAAACACTCCTCGTAAATCTGATAAATATATTTTACGACTCCCGGTCAATCTAGTATAACTAGTTAATTAAATCGTATTAATTTTTAACGACAGAGAACTGGTTTTGTTAATAAATTATATTGGTCGCCTACCCAAGAACAGTTACGTTTCTAATGGTGTTTTTTTTAACGTAAACTTTAAGATCGTTTAGGATGTTAGCAGTATAGTAAATTAATTTCTAAGTATACAATACTGCCGATCTGAATGTACAGTTTTAGTATGATTTCTAATGTAACGGGGTTTTAGACTAGAATAGATATTTAGCCACGATATAGTGATTGTACACTCCTTAAGTGATGGTATAATTAAAACTGTTTTGCCTGATATCTGAAAACACACATCGAAAAGCAATATACAAATGAGGCATCCTATTGACAGATTATCGTATCGGCCACCGATAACAAAATGGAGCTATTACGATACAGAAGTAAAAGGGGTGGATAATGAAGTAAGGTTTACACCTGGTAAAAAGCTGCAACTGACATCAAATACACATCATGAATGAAAATAACATTAAATATAAACTATGATCTTTTTTTCTGATATTGATATCCACAAATAGGTCGTACCTACTAACATTTGTGTATGTAAATACAGTCAACTGACTGTGTGTGCAAATAGAAAATCAAAGACATTAAAGTGGCCTAATTGTAGAATAAAATTTATATGGCAGAAAGCTACATATAAAATGAATTAATTAATTTACTCTAAGAGGAGTAGCAACAAAAGTATCTTTTTATTTTTTAAAAATCTGTGTAATCTTTTTTTTATATGGAATAAACAATAAAGTTTCACAGTTTGGCTACTAAAAAGGTTTCCCTAAACAAACCTATACTTTAATAAAACCAAAAGTCTGTAACAGTTATTTACATTACAAGTGCGTTTATGAATTTGATTACAACGAGTGTAAAAGATTAGAATGATGTCGTAAAGGTCCTGGACCGAGTCGTTCTAATCACACGAATGTTGTAGTCATGTTAAAACGCACGGGTGATATACAACGTTTTATTTACAACCAAAAAAATATATATTTTAACTTCAGACCATGGTTACAAACGTTGTTTATTAAGTAGGCATTTGTTTCTTCTCAAAAGTCAGTTTGTTCTAACAAGTAAACGCTACTTTTCGCACAGAAAAAATAATTTAAAAATTGCAATGAGCCTTCCAAAAGTCTACCTTCAGGCGTAGACGTTACCGCAGTATGTACCATGGAATCATTATTGCCGGAAAAGTCGCGAAAAAAATATGAGAAAATATACAACCAGTTTTTGACACGCTGTGATGGCAAAAAGGTGTAAAAATCAATGCAATGAAAAACTGAGCTATATGTCAGCTCGAGTGTGAACTAAACCGGTCAACAGCCCAATCCATTACAGTTAGGCCTTCACTATTATCATCATAATCATAAGCTTGAGGGTTTTTTTTGAAATAATATAAAAAATGTGTTATTATATTAATACTTTTAATAATTAGTAGTAGAAATTTGTATCAAAAATTAACATACTTTTAGATATTTGCAGTTGCTTTTTATTATTGCAAAAACTAGTTGTGTTATGAGTCTCATACCATACTTTAAATACTAGAAAAATAGTTATACAGGGTGTTTTCTAATTGAATGTCAATATTTAAGGGGGCAATTTTTTGGTCCATTTTAAGAAGAAAACTTCATATGAACGTATTCATATGAACGTAAGTCCTAAACTTCTTAACTTTAAAGATACAGAGTAGTTAAATTTCCAAAATTAAATCATTTATTATTAATATCTGAAATACGACTTTAGATATTTTAATGAAATTTGGCATACATGTACTATGTACTATGTACCAAGAAGAATTTTTTAGTATACAATTTTTTTAAAATTTCCTTCAGTGGCGTTCTTACGGAATTTGACCTGACTATTTTGGCAGACATAGATGGTACGCCACTGATTTCTTAATAAAAATTATTTTTGAAATCCCTAATTATTTCTGAGCAAAGTTAATCACCTGATTTTTTTTTAATCCGATGCAAGGTTTTCACTTAAAAAAATAAAAACCATTTCTCTGCATGATTATAACAATATCGGTAACCACGCAGAGAAGTATTTAGATTTAATTTTTCTAGTGGAATTTTTATTTCTAATTTTATTCTTAATTTTTTTATATCGACGCACGGTTTTTACCTAGAAAAATTAAATCTAGATATTTCTGTGCAAGAAACGGTTTTTATTTTTTAAAGCAAAAACCGTACCTCGGATTGAAAAAAATTAATTGATAACTTTGCTTAGAAATGACAGGGGATTTTAAAAATATTTTTTATTAAAAAAAATTAGTGGCGTACCATCAATGTCTAATAAAATAGGCACTGGCGAAAATTGTACCACCCGTATCTAAAAAGTTAAGACTTTTAGGACATAGGTTCGTATAAAGGTTTTTTTCTTAAAATGAACGCAAAAATTGCCCCCTTAAATATTGATATTTAATTAGAAAACACTCTGTATAAAAAGATCATAACTAAACGGTTGTAAATTAAGTAAGCTTTACTGAACAATTTTTACATACTACATAATTTATGTCATTTTTATTTTTTTTATGTGACTGCGTTTTTGCTTTCTTTGGCTGCTTTTTGGGCTTTTTTGTTATCTACGTCAGTCGTTATTTCAAAAAATTACATTAACGATATCTCGAGAATAAATCACTGCTCCGGTAAATATTTAGTAAAACTAAAAATAGTAAACGGTTCTACAGAAAATACCCAACTCTTCATTTTCTAGTGATGTTATATTAAATAGTACAAACTGACTTTTTATTTAATATTATAATATTGATGTGAAATGAATATTTATGGTGGCATTATCGCGGTGTCAAAAGTAGCCTTTAAAGTGCTATAACTATATTTATTAGAAGTCAGAAATCGTTTACGGTATGGAGAGCACAAGAATGTAAAAATACGACACCCATGGTACCTAATATATTCTACAAGCCCATAACCACGTTCTAACGTAAAAAAGTAAATTAAACTATGACAAAACTAACTTCTGGTTTATTATTATTTGATTTGGAAATATTTAATTGTGACTTATTATTTACTAAATTTACTTATAATCCAAAGACCCACCAAACACAATAATTGACCTTAACTAACCCACACGTTCATTAGAGTTGTTAGCAGCCATGTTCCTTCCAATTAAATAACATATACACGTCGATTTTTAATATTATTTGTATAATGTAAGTGCGTCATTTACAATCGAATACAAAACAGTTTTTTTTACGATTTTAATACCTTGGACTACCGCCTACAAGGAACGAAGTTAATCACGAATACACAGAGAGGCCAATAATCCATATTAAATAAAGTTGTATATAGCAAAAAGAGAAAATTAATTTAAATTCAAAATTTGTTACTAAAAAACAATATAATACCTAGAAGTTAATTATATTAAAAAAAAAAACATGAATATAAGGTGTTTCCTAAATAATCTAAAATATTTAAGGACTGGTTCCTTCTATGTTTTTATAAAGAAACATTTATATTAATATATGTCGAAAAATGTCTCTTTTTTAAAATACAGAGTGTTAAATTTTGTAGTAAAAAGGTACTAAATGGGGATAACAACTGAAAAATCACAAATATAAAAATATTAGTAGCGTGCTAATATTTAAAAAAATATATTATTATACTAACGCCTACGCGCACGCCCCTGGTAAAGAGATTATATTTTTATTTACACTAAAACATATTCTGTAATATAAATATCAAACGTTTAAAGTTTAAGGAAGTACAGACATTTTGTACTCTGGAAAGAAGTCTTTTTGTGTCCTTTTATTTAAAAAAGACAGAAAAAGCTGCGCACGTTCTTTTATTTTTGCGATGTTTTAGAGCTAAATCTCTTTCTTTTGACTTTAAATGTTTAAAGCTTGAGGAAATATAGACATTTTGTTTACAGGATAATTACAACAAACAGAAAAAAAAGTTCAACATGCTGTATTTTGGAAAGAAGTCTTTTTTTTCCTTTTATTTAAAATATACAGAAAAATCTGCGCACGTTCTTTTATTTTGGCGATATTTTAGAGCTAAATCTCTTTCCTTCGACTGTAAATGTTTAAAGTTTGAGGAAATATGGACATTTTGTTTACAGGATAATTACAACAAACAGAAAAAAATAATAAGTTTAACACGCTGTATTTTGGAAAGAAGTCTTTTTTTGTACTTTTATTTAAAATAGACAGAAAAATCTGCGCACGTTCTTTTATTTTTGCGATGTTTTAGAGATAAATCTCTTTTCTTCTACTGTAAATGCTTAAAGTTTGAGGAAATATAGAAATTTTGTTTACAGGATAATTACAACAAACAGAAAAAGATAATAAAGTTTAACACGCTGTATTTTGAAAAGAAGTCTTTTTTTTGTCCTTTTATTTAAAATAGACAGAAAAATCAGCGCACGTTCTTTTATTTTAGCGATGTTTTAGAGCTAAATGTCTTTCTTCGACTGTAAATGTTTAAAGTTTGAGGAAATATAGACATTTTGTTTACAGGATACTTAATTACAACAAACAGAAAAAAATATAAATTTCAACACGCTGTATTTTAAAAAGGAGACATTTTTTGTCCTTTTATTTAAAATAGACCGAAAACTCTGCGCACGTTATTTTATTTTTGCGATGTTTTAGAGCTAAATTTCTTTCCTTCCAGTAAAGATGGTGAGCTCAAAGCGTTGCTTTCAGAAATGTCATAATCTAACGCATATTTTATTATTTTCGTGGTATATTGTCATATGGACACATGTTTTGTTGCGAGAAAATCAAAGTCTAGCGTTAAGTTTTTACCAATATATCAAACTTCCGCAAAAGCAAAGTCGTAAGTCAAAATACCATGATTTTTCACTTTTTACACAAAAAGAATATGATGACTATAAGATGGCAAAACACATTTTTTTTAGACATTAATCACAATAAGAACCAGCCATTTTTTTTATCTTGGAACAATCCACGAAGGTCTAAAGCCTAAGTACTAACGTTCCGTGGGTGTCTTAAGTGTGGTAGGTTAACAAGGGATTTAAATATTTGGAAATTTGGAGAGGGGAGGGCAAAAGATTCCTTTAGTGGAAAAACCAATAATTAAAGAAAAAATAAGATTTATTAGATCTTTTAAAACATAATTACATAGCTGTAATAAAAGCTATTATAAGTTTAAAGGTCAGTAGCGTTTTACTGGCACTACTAAGGTCTGTTTGTTATTTAGCAATATTTTACACTATTTTACACTTTTTGTACGCGCCTAGTCCTAAAATACACATCCGATAAGATCGCTTACGAAAAAAAAGGTGTAAAATAGTATACACTGTTTCTCAATAATAAACACACCTTTATTTAAAAACTCGCTTTTCTTTTTCTCTTTCCCCTGAAAAATGGTATTTTTTGAAATGTGACAGTATTTTTCCGGAGGGGAGATATATTAAAAGTAGCAATAAACGCTACACTTTGACAGATAATTGAATTTTTGTGTTCTGGCATTTTAGGTACTTATTCCGATTTTCTGTTTTCTAATAATTTCTCATAGAAATTAAATTCATTCTGATGTTACTAAAAATGAATAAGGCTTTCCTCTTTTTTGTAACTTATCAAAAAAAGGCACTTTCAAAAACGAACCAATAAATAGTGTGACCCAAAATATTAATTTTATATCATATTCCTTTTGTTTCAATTGAAATTAATTTCTTAAATGTTGTTTGGGATTCTACGGAAAAAAACACACCAGATGGCCATTTTACATTTTTGTTTAAATATGAAGAAAGTCCTTACAAAATGAATAGGTACATTTAAAACTCGACAAAAAAATCAACAGATAAGTAGATACTTCTCAATTACCTTGCGAAATGTCGAAAATCTTTTAAGCTCCGACAATCACAAAAAAACACCTGTTTTTTTGTAATACTAATATTTATTTCATTTTTCGATTATATAAGGTACGCCTGGTCGACCTGGTTCAGTTAAAGGTTTCTGAAAGGAATCAAGTTTGGTAATCGGCGCGGCCGCTTGCAGTAGTCAGTTGATTGCCAATTTTTTAATAATTATCAAACACTTACGCAATAGGTTTTGATATATATTTGGTATTTAGTTCTTCCTGTACGTTACCAAAACATTTTAAAGTGACATTACACGGAAATACGTAGGCAGTACGAAAAATTTCCTAAGGTAGACCGAAGGTGAAAAAAAGGAAATTAATAGTAAAAAATATTTTTAAAACAAGCTTATATTTGCGTGTACAAAAAAAGTTTATTTTCTTCTTTCTATTACATGTAAATAAAAGCTTGTTTTTAACAATATTTTTTACCATTAATTTATTTTTTATTTTATAACTTGCAGTGTTTCGAAAACACCCTCTGGAGAACCTGAAATGAAACGCCCTTTATCTTAAAACTAAAGCGTTTGTCGACATAATTTTATATAAAGGTTTGTCGACAAAAAAAGTGTTCTATCGCCAGTTAAAGTAAAAAAAACTAATTTTAAAACTAATACAGAAAAGGTAGTAAAAAATTCAAATAATCCCCGGAAAGAAAAGCGCCACTTTTCTCCATGTAGGTTGCCATTTATACAAAATAAAAACCGAAAATCACTTACCGTTCTATGAGAAGATCCGTAAGATGTTTCTCAAATTTACTCAACTTCTCCCGCGGTACCTTTTCACTTTTTTCGAGGAAACAAGCGAAAAATCTGACAGCAGCGCATACTTCTTCCTTCATATTTTTTCTCGTCGATCGTTCGTTTCGTCTATTTTCATCGGTATCTTCAGGAACGATGCGAAAAATGAAGCGCGCTTCAATTTGTCGGAAAAATGGAAAATAATAAAAAAGTCGATATCCTGAAAGAAAAAAAACAATACTGTAAAAACGGGATCGCTGGGATAAAGCCGGAGGGCATTTATCATTTTTTGTACACATATTATGGAGTGTATACTGTGTGTATTGTATAAACGACAATCACTGTCATAATTGCGCCAAACATTTAAACAAAAATTATTTTGTGTTTTACACGTTTTTTAATAATTTTAACTGCAATTTTTGCAATAAAACTACGAAATCGAGTACGAAATGTATTCTATATTTTTACCAATAAAACTGAGAAAATGCGCGAGAATCGGCGCAGGCCTGTTTTTGGGGTAGGTAATGTGGGTTCAGCCTAATAGAACGGGACCTGAATTAGAGGTAACCTTCAGCCATCTGCCAACCGAATAAAAACATTGTTATCAAATATAAAGGTATGTACACACCGAAAAAACAAACAAGAACAAACATCAGCGAACAAACGTTTTCTTCGTGTACAGTGAAATGGAAAACGTTTGTTTGTTCTTGTTCACACATGTTCAGTATGTACACACCAAAAAAACAAAAATAGAACAAACATCGCAACAAACACAAATCATGTAGATGTTAAAAACGGAACAAACGTTTGTTTGTTCTTGTTCACAATGGGATGATTCAGGGATCGTCGGTACATCAAAAAATTTTGTTATGTCATCCATAAAGGTATGTGTACACACCGAAAAAACATACAAGAACAAACATCAGCGAACAAACGTTTTTCTTTGGTGTAGACAGTAAAAACGTGAACAAACATTTGTTTGTTCGCGTTTTTACATATATGTTCAAGTAGACCGTCAGGTATGTACACACCGAAAAAAAAACAAGAACAAACATCAGCGAACAAACGTTTTTCTTCAGTGTAGACAGTTAAAACGGCGAACAAACGATTGTTTGTTCTTGTTCGCACATGTTCCAGTGGACGTCGGTACATCAAAGAGAATTTTTGTTTTTATGGTCATCTTTAACTATTCCAACTAGTCAAACAAGAGTAAACAAACATTTGGTTGCGCTATGTAGACAGAAAAAGCGAACAATAAACCAAAAACACATACAAAGAAAGTGAACAAGAACGAATGTTTGTTTTTGTTTGTTTTTCGGTTTGTACATACCTAAAGAGAAATAAATTTTGTTCGTCGTCATCCATACTTTTCCAACTGGTCAAACGAGAGTGAACAAATATTTGATTGCGCTATGTAGACAAAATAACGCAAACAATAAACAAAGAACACATAAAAACAAGGTGAACAAGAACGAATGTTTGTCCTTGTTTGTTTTTTCGGTGTGTACATACCTTAACTATTTCAACTAGTCGAACAAGAGTAAACAAACATTTAGTTGCGCTATGTAGACAGAAAAAGCGAACAATAAACAAAAAACATATACAAAGAAAGTGAACAAGAACGAATGTTTGTTTTTGTTTGTTTTTTCGGTGTGTACAAACCTAGAGAAATAAATTTTGTTCGTCGTCATCCATAACTTTTCCAACTGGTCAAACGAGAGTGAACAAATATTTGATTGCGCCATGTAGACAAAATAACGCGAACAATAAACAAAGAACACATACAAACAATTTGAACAAGAACGAATGTTTGTTCTTGTTTGTTTTTTCGGTGAGTACATACCTTTAGATGTAAACCAATGTATTGCGAATGGGTGTTTTCTAGTTTCGTACACTTCAGAAATTTACCCGAAATGTTCTCGTTTCGTACACTGAATTATTAATCAATTTTATGCTTCTCATTTGGTACACCGACCATTGTGACGACCCAAATGACCAACCAAATAAATACCATATTAAAAATTATAAGAATTTTTATAATAACTACTAGGTATGGATAATTAAGACAAATTCAAAAGCCCTTACTTCTGGTCGGTCATGGTTAGTTCTGATTAGTTAAAGCGGATTTTTATTTTTCCCTATTATATGTTAGACGTGATAAATCACTAATCACTAAAAGTGGAAACAGTAAACTTTTCCGTTTGAGTAGTTAGTTAAAACATATAATAATGTATATTAGATTATTTTAATATCACTAATATCCAAATAAATATTTTATATTTCTGCGTCTTATACGTGAGCAATAAATATTTTGATATTTAACAATTATAAAATTAATTTTAATTCATTTAACCATATTTTATGAACCATTAGAGACGGGAACCTTCCGCAGTTTTTGGTAAACGAAACGAGATGTCGAAAACACGAGTGTACAAAACAAGAATAAATCTCGCAAATGGGTTGCCTAAAAAAAAATATGTTCAATGATTAGTTAAAAGAAATTGATTTTTTTGATACTCCCTGTATAATGTCAATTCCTATTTTTTCCCTTTAATTTCATAAAAAAATTGATAATTTATTTAATTTTAAATTTAAAAAATTACCAAAGGCTTTATTTATGAAATTAAAGAAAAAATTAATGGTATATTGGTACTACCATCTAGAATTGGCCTTTTTTCTCTGAAGAATTGAAAAATATCCGCTAGGGGCAGCACCGGTGGGGGGTACAAATAATTTGAATGCTATACTGACAACAACGTAAAATGTACTGAACTAAAATTGAATTAACCGAAGATGAGGTACCTGGGGCAAAATTAAAATTTTCAAAAACACAAGATAATCTTTCCGGGGCTTAAAACGATGGTTTGCATGTCGTAGTTTACCCGCGTTAGGTAATAAAAATGTCTTAGTAAAGTTCAAGTTTATAGGATTTCTTTGCTTTTTTCAGTACAATGCCCTGATGGGTCCTTATATATCACGTTTGTCCAGCAGCACGAACGTAGCGAGTTCGATTCTACCACGACTCAAAAACTTTTTTATTAAAAACAGAAGCTTTTTTGCTTTTTAAAAGCAGTTTTTAATAAAAAAAAGTTTTTGGAGTCGTGGTAGAATCGAACTCGGGATGTCCATGCTGCTGGACAAACGTGATATATAAGGAGGCATCAGGGACATTGTACTGAAAAAAGCAAAGAAATCCTATAAACTTGAAGGCTATTTATGAATCAACCTAATACTTTTTACTAAGACATTTTTATTACCTAACTCGGGTAAACTACGACATGCAAACCATCTTTTTAAGTCCCGGAAAAGATTATCTTGTGTTTTTGAAAATTTTAATTTTACCCCAAGTACCTCATCTTCGGTTAATTCGATTTTAGTTCAGTACATTTTACGTTGTTGTCAGTATAGAATTCAAATTATTTGTATCCCTCCCCCCCCACCGGTGCTGCCCCTAGCGGATATTTTTTAATTCTTCAGAAGAAAAAGGCTACTTAATTAAAAAAAAAAGAAAACTGAAATGACACCATACAGGGCACAAATTTTTCAAACATTTTTTTTAATATGCTATGCCCTGCGTCGGATTCATGTTTTAATATGTTTTTGTTGAAATTTGAAATTTGGAAATTTTAAAGAAAATGGGACCACTTCGGTCCTGGTCCCGGGGCCTAGCAAACTCGAGCCTGCTCGTCTGAAACGGAAAAAAGAAAAGCTCCCAAAAAAAAATTCAGGAAACTTATCTACGTTTCGGTGGTGGGTTTACCACCGTTATCAAGACTGAGTTAAATGAAAAGTAAAATAGAAATTAAAATTAAATTGGTAAAAATTTGTTATAAAATTTAGCAAAGTCAACTGGTTCCAAAAAACGTAAAATGAAGAAAAGTGCATTTGTATTATTAATTAAAGATAAATGTGTAGCATCAATATCTATTAATTTAAATAATACATGGTTACCTATGCTTGATGCTAAAGTAATTTCAGGTAAACTTAAAACCAATTAACACACCACCAGTGGCGTACCCAGAAAAAAGTTTTGGGGGAGCGAACCCGGAAGATTTTGGGGGGCCTTGCCCAATTTTTACAAAGAAGTCGTTAAAATTGTTAAAAAAACAAGGATTCGGCGCCCTCTTAAATAGCAAATGGGGAGTCTCCCCCCGCTAGCTACGGCCCAGGTCTTGAAAATATTTTTTTCTCAATTCTTTTGGGGGGAGACAAATGCCCTCTCCGCCCCACACCCCGGGTACGCCACTGCACACCACACCACCTTTTTTGTCTTTTTAAAAATTATAAATATACTAGTGAATACAAACTAATATATCATTTATGACAAAACGTTCATATATATTAAAAAGTTCTTAGAATTTCCAATTTTATTTTTCGTTTAAGTTAGTCTTGGTAAAGGTGGTAGACTTACCACCGAAACGTAGATAAGTTTTTTTGGATTTTTGGGTTTTTTTTTCCTTTTTCTGTTTCAGGCGATCTGCCAGTTTATAAGGGTCAATAGGGATGAGCAGGCTCAGTTCGCTATACCCCGGGACCAGGACCGAAGTTATCCATTTTATAGAAAATTTCAAAGCGAGTAATCCCAACAAAAATATATTATTTTTTTTTTAAATGAATCCTAGCCTTTAATAAAAATAATTTCCATCCTGTTTGTAGATGGGTGAAGGTCGTCCCTAATTCGGATCTTAGACTATAAAAACATAGTCTTAGTCAAATCAAATAGGTTCCCCCATTAGTCAAATCTGTTCTGGAATTTTAATTTAATTTTACAATTTTATATTTTAAATACATTAGCCATTAAAAACATCGACATTTAATAATTTAGGGAAAAAAAGTCTTAAAACATTTAAGATTTACAGTAAATACCTAAATGTGCATATGCTCCTATTAAAATTATATGTCGATCACTGAAGTTTTTCTTTTTAAATAGAAGAGCCAATGTACACCTTTCCGTTCTTCTTTGTCTATTCCAATCTTCCCAATTATTTAACATTTTTTTGCATAAATGTAGAACCAAATAACAACCAAATGTTGCAACATCCAAAGGTTGCAAATTCCTTTTATCTGCCTATACTTAACATAATTTAAAGAACACAAAAAGCTTCTTATTTATAAATTTTCCCCCCTTTCAGGTTATGTTATGCTAATCCCGAGGCCAATCCATAAACAGCTATTTACAAAATTAGCGCTTGTGCGCATAAGTATCACATAAATTATAGCAATAGTTTTACTGAAATTTGTTATAAGTATAAACCCAGAAATAACGTACTATTACCACAAATCCTATTAAAGCTTTCATCAAAATTATGGAGATAATTTTCTTATAGATTTCACTACAAATTTCGTATGTGTACAACGTCTCTAAAAGAAAAGTTAACATTTGGGGAATTCAAAAAATTAATTGTTTTTGCTAAGATAAAATGCTAGTGGATGATTTTTTTTCTTGTCACCCGTCAGCTGGAAGGAAAACGTGATTTTATTTTTACACCAACCTAACAAAATTCGAATTTACTAATTTAACTCAATAATAACACAGGTCCACAAAAATAAAAAAGCGGTATGTGCTAGGTGTCGGACTAAGATTTTTTGGCGATTTTTTTTTCCGTTAAACACGAATCTGAAGTCAAAATTGGGGTCAAACAGCAAAAATCGAAAAAAGGCGTAATTTCAGATATTAACGATTTTTTTTAATTTAAAATGTCAATATCTTAAAAACTATAAAAATTACACCAAACTTTATAGGATACAAAATATGTATTTTTACAAGACCTTTAATTTAAGTTATATTTAATCAAAAAAAAAAAAAAACCGAATTTTCAGGATGTTTTTAAGGTAAGTACCTTCCTACATAGCCCTGAAAAATTTTAAAAAATTAAAAATTAATTTTTTTTATTTTTGGATTTTTTCTGAAAATTTTAAGTGATTTGGGATTCAAATAAATAAAATAAATGATTTATAATTAAAAAAAAAACATAAATCGCATTAAAAAAATTTCATATTTTGGACTGAATTTTTTTGTCAAAATTACATTTTCGTTTATACCTCCTTTATTATTTATCTTATCAAAAATGTTTATAGAACTTTTTATGTAGAAAATTTTAAAAACTCTATTTTGTGTTTAATGAATTTTGTTGTATCTCACATTCCGTGGTAGCAGGTTTCTGTCGGTAAATGTACCCTCTCAGTTTTTTGTTTTTTTTTTATTTTTTGCTGTTTGACCCCCAATTTTAACTTCAGATTCGTGTTCAGCGGAGAAAAATGCGCCAGAAAATCTTAATCCGACACCCAACAGCACACACCACTTTTTTATTTTTGTGGACCTGTGTGATCCGCACATTATTAAAATTTTTGTTTAGTCATCATAAGTAACAACTAAAGTGTTTTTTTTATTGGTATAATCTTATATTCTTATATAAAATAAAGAGGATAATAAAAAAACCTTTAAAAAATGGAAGAATTTTTTTACGATTCTTAACTGAAATTTCTAAAAATCAGGTTCTTTTCTTTGGATTTTATTTTAGAAATCAAAAATACAATTTTTCCATTTGTTTAAAACCTTTGGACGGCCGTGGATATCTTTTAACACATTCGTCTAGCTCATTACGTGTGGGGTGAGAATTAAATGTATAAGCACATTAGACCTGGGTTAATTAGATCTATTAAAAAATAATTTAGAATCACAATGCTTATAAATAGGCATACAATTAACATAAATACAAACAAAAGGTCTTAGGTAGGTGTAACTGACAATAACCACAGATTTCTGAACAAAAACCTTTTTCAAATCACCCAACCCGACCGAGTTTCTCTCGCGGCGAGTCCCAAGAGAGGTTTCTCCAGTGCGAAATAAAAATAAATCGACGAGAAATCAGCTGCATACTTTCCAAAAAATAATCGTCCGACTTTGCATGCGAGATAAAAGGTACCTACATAATAATTATACACGCATATCAAGACACAATCGGTCCAAAATAAGCGTTTCAGGCAGAAGGAAAGGACTCCTTAGATTAAATTTCTTTTCTACCTTTCAATTACGACTCCGGTTGGTAATATTGTAATTTATTTTTAGGTATTTTTTGTAATTGGTAAACTAAATGAAAAAATACGTTCTGTGCATAATAATGCACGTAACATCGCGAACTCGAACCCCTAACTTGGCTTTAAAGAAATTTAGAAAGCAGCTAAAGGCTGCTTAGATATCTTAAAATATAACCATATAAAAGATCAGAGCTAAATTTGTACCTATAAGTTTTAAAAGATACCTGGTTAACACATGTTCACATTACCAATTAATGCATTTTTTAGTAATTTTTATGCAGTAATAAACCTCCAAATCATTTTACTATTGTTCGAAAACTTTAAAAACGTGGATAAAACTTTGACGGATCTATGAAAGGCAAAATCACGTGTTAATAATGCTTACTAATGCAAAACATGAATGTACAACTGTGAGTGTAAGCCTCTTGTAAGCTTAGAAAACTTATATATCAAAAAAAAACTATGCTTTTGAATATGAAAGCTCCAGTTTAATTCACTACTTAAATGTAAAAACCAGAATAACTTGTTAATTCTCCCAGGGCAAAAAAATAAGTTTTCACGTGTTGTTTCGTGAACGGATTTCGAATTTCATAGCTTCTAGACTTCTAGCTGCTTAAAATAACAAAATAAACATGAATTTAAAGCAATTAAGGTCAAAACTTCGAATTAATTATGCCACATAACGTATTTGTAAACAAAGAACCGTTTTTGTGCATCCAGTGTATCGCGGACCTTAAAGGGATAATTGAACTTATCCGTGGCCTTTTATGGGGCCATTATCTGCAACGTAAATTTTATATTATAAATGTGCATTAGTTTAAAAGCTATAAATTAAATAAATTCTAAAATATTCTCGAACAAAGTTCATGAAATCGGACACGTAGAGACAAAGCAGTGTCGCAACCTCACTCGAAAGTGTCCCATATTTACCTCGATTTCTCGGATAAACGACTACTTTCTACTGTTTTTTGCCCCTTATTACTTACCTTTGAGTGTTAGGAATCCGTGAAAATCCTTAAGCATAAAAGAAAATCAAGAAAAACTAAAGAAAAGTCAAAAAGAAACACGAAGCACACAACACTCAGGAAAACAACAATGGCGCACGCACACTGACTAGTCGGAATTGAGTCACAAACTGAAAAATCATCTGCTGGGATCTGTCAGGACAGGACATGCTTGGTAGGGGTTCACAAGCGCCGCCTTGCATTAAAACCTAAATAAGCCATTTCGCGTAAATTCGGTATGGTAAATTTAGGTCTGGTTGTTCAGAAACATACACTATTTTACACTTCTTTTTATGGAAAGCGCTCTTATCAAAGGTGTATTTTAGGAATAAGTGTGTACAAAAAATGTAAAATAGTGTAAAGTATTTCTGAATAACAAACAAACCTCCTATTAATTCGAGGATTTAGCTTTATAGAGGCAGCCTTGCCACTGGGCCGTGCGAACAGCGTGCGTGAGAGATAAAGAAGAATAAATCTTGTACTTTTATCTCTTGCTCTGCGTGCTGTTTAATGGGCGGGGTATATACTTCTACCCGCTCAATCAGCATGCAGAGTGAAAAAGCTATTGCGCTTTCTTTCTTCAACCCCTGTTTGCTCGGTTGAGCGGCAAGGCTGTCTCTAACGAGCATATGCTCGAAGACTTATGACGTTGAGAATTTACCTGCTAGAGACACCCTTGCCACTTGGCCGGGCGAATAAGCGTGCGAGAGAGAAAGAAAACAGAAGTATAAGCATTCTCTCTGGCTTTAAGTGTTGATATTGGTCGGTTCCCCGCCAGTATTTAAGAATTCTCGCCGACCAATATCAGCAGGCAAAGCAAGAAAGAAATGTTATAACCCTGTTTTTGTTCTCTCGCACGCTTGTTCGCCGGCCAAGTGACAAGGCTACCTCTACAAGGTAAGTACTCGAAGATAATAACGAATTAATGAGAATCTACTCTGGGTGTGTGTTATTCAGAAATAGTGTACACTATTTTACACTTTTTTTACGTAACCGCTCTTATGAAAAATGTATTTTAGGCTCAGGTCTGACCGTAAGTTCGTGTTTATCGTGGGGGATTTGATTTTAGGACTACGTGTGTTGAAAAAAAAGTGTAAAATAATTTCTGAGTAAAAATGGGCCTACTATTTTAATTATTAGGTCTGTTTGTTATTTAGAAATAGTGTACACTATTTTACACTTTTCTTACGTCAACGCTCTTATCGAAGGTGTATTTTAGGATTAGGTAGAAACAAAAAGTGTAAAAAAATAGTGTAAAATATTTTTGAATAACAAAGAGACCTAATATTTGCGTTCAAGCCACTTTGTTGCATAAAAAGTTATTGTTAGATATTAATCCTGGTACATAAACCCATAGAAGCATCCTGGCCGCTTGGCCGTGTGAACAAGGGTGCAAAAGGAAAAAAAGAGAAGCAAGATAACATTTCCCTCTCGCTCTATGTACCTAATTGTTGGACGGGAGGGATATGTACCCCGCCCACCAATTAGCACGTGAACAAGCGTGCGATGGAGAAAGAAGAAAAGCAGTACAGCCCTTCTCTCTTGCTTGGTGTGCTGATTGATGGGCGAGTACATACCCCTCCCGCCGACCAATCAGGCACGTGGAGCGAGAGAGAAAGGCTACCCTGCTATTCTTTTTTCTCTTTCGCACCCTTGTTCACACGGCTAATTGGGGGAGGGCTATGTACCCCGCCCACCAATCAGTACACAAAGCGAGAAAGAAAGAGTATACTGCTATTTTGTTTTTTCTCTCGCCAGCTTCTTCGCATGACCGAGCTGCAAGGCTGCCTCTAGAGGTATATGTTATATAATATAAGAAACACCTTTTTTTGTCTAGCGACATCTACCAAACGGGGACAGAATTTCAAGTCCAAAAGTTACTAGTGGTAGTAATTTTCAAACTTCTTTTATAAGCCATTTAATTAAGTTGCCTACCCTGACGACTGTGACTGTGACGTCTGTGACGCCTAGAAAAAAGCCATTTTGATGATTTATACGTTGTTAATAATTATTAAAGTTGTGCGGTTTCCTACAACATTTATCGCATAATATTTTGTGTATTAAATTAAGCATAAGTGTAAATATCGAAACAGTTATATAACTGACTTTTTAAATATATATGTGCCTGGTAATCCTGGAAAAAGCTCAATCGATTTTCAAGATCCCGCAGCCCAGACATCCGCCATATTTGTTATTTTCATGACTATTTTTAGGCGGATGTAAAAGTCATTTTGTCATTTAATAACATGTTTTAAATAGAATTTTGAACATCTTGTAAAACTAAAAGGTGAGTTTTTACTTGAAAAAATTATTTATTTAGTAAATTAGATATCCAGGACGAGATCTCGTTTCCAAATAATTTTTGTTGACTTTCAGGCCTTTCAGGGGGGTTTGAACAATAAATCAATATCAACAAAAATCCCTTTATTACTTTATATACGCCCCAGTAGCGTTGTAGTCTTTTTGTGCTCAATATTCATTCGGTCTTTCTACCAATATTCAGTATTTTCTCAAATTATTTCGAAGAATTTAGAATATATTTAAAAATAAACATCAAACTCTTCTTTGTTCCTGTTTAGTTCTTTGTTGATATGTAAACACCATCATTTATTTTAATTCATTTCATCATTATCCAGATCTCAGACTCTTAAGATGGATTTGGATATTTCATGGTATGCGGAGGGTCAGAAAAACATTAGAAATGAACCATCAACATCTGGTACCCAGTGTGGAAGACTGCCTGTTGAGCAACGAGAAGAAAAACCTGACACCAAAGAAATAATAGAAAAAGGAGAATTTGTTTGCTTGGGTAAGTGTTCATTTTGATGTCAGCTACAAAAAAGGTGCCGGCTTCAAATAAAGTCATACATCCTTAACAAAAATGGCAAACCTGGCGTCTAAATAAAAATAATAATAATAATCTTTATTTCAAATTATGATTACATAAAACAAAATAAAATGAGGTCACAAGGGTACACATAGCACCAAAAACTTACAAATTTGGACAGTACTCACTTAAGCTATAAGGTTCTAAATCTATTAACATTTTTTTAAGTTCATCTTTAAATTTCTTAATTGATTTAATTTTTTTCATTCTATCAGGCAAAACATTAAACAATTTTACACACATATAATGTGTACATTTCTTAGTAAGTGTCAGTCTGTTTTGGCAACAAGGTTGATTTGGACAGCTGCTGTATTCGGTTTAATATAAAATTATAATAAATCAGGTGTTGTATGGCACTTCGATGTCATTTTATCTCTTTCCAGTAGGTTGTATAATTCAATAACACGTTTTGTAACCTGACTTGATCAACAGCAATCGAATTGAGCATCTAAAGTGAATGACATCTGTCTGTCACTTCAGATAATAAACAAAAATAGTTTTGTGGCTTTAAAAATATTTTTTATTATTTCCAGAGTGATTTTATTCAGTGTTTTTAATCAATGTTGTCGGTGCAGTGTGTTTACAGGAACTATCTCCCCTTGCCCCCCTGAATATATTACTGCCAAACAAGGTTTGGTTACTTTAATTCTATCCAAGAATTCGTTGTTTTTATGCATATAGGACAAGCTTTTCTGAGTTCCTGTTTCACTGGAAATAACTTTTATTTGGGACACCCTGTAAATTTTTTGTTTTTTGGATTCTACAGATCGTTTTGGGGGTGAGAATCGAAAGCTATACTAATAAAAAATAAGATTCTTTAATAATCGGATTCTGTTTTTTATTAAAAAAAAAATTACTTACTTAAATATTTAAATGTAGAATAGAGTTGATTACTTTTCATACAAGTGTCTTCAAAACAGAGTGACAAACACAATTATTTTGAATTTGAAATTTTGAAAGTAAATTTAAATTTTAGAAGAAAACTGTTAAATGTGAAACCTCTTTGGTTTATAAGACAATGCTTTTGTGCTGAAAGGACATTACAAACACAATAATTGTTCTGAATGTATTCTCACACATTTTCTCAATTCTCAAGTTCCGGTAATCCTAGGTTCAGAAATGTATTGTTTCCAAGATACAGGGTGTTTTTTTAAAATAACGGTTTTGAATAACAATTCAAATTTTTTTGACCGATTTTTTTTGAAATTTGGTGGATGTGTATGTAGTAATAACTGAAACTAAATGCAGGAATCAATTCTTTTTTAATGATCCGAAAGCTGGAATCAATTACCTTTTAAAATAGGATCCGTGATCCGGTTTTGTTATATAATTTTAAAATGATCTAGAACTGATTCCTTTTTGGAAGGATCCAATTCCAAAAGGAGTTGATTCCTTATATTTTGAATTTGAGACAAATCAGTTTATAAATGCCAAAATCCGCCATCTTGAATACACCATTTCAAATTTCCAAATTTTGACCTATCACCTTTAAAAACACTTATATCCCGAATCTGAGTCAAATTGGTTTCTAAATGCCAAAATTCGCCATTTTAAATTTCCACATGTTTACTAATAAAATATCAATAATGGGTATTTTAAATAATAGAACTTAAAACAAAATTACTAAAAAAAAAACGATATAAGTATATTTTTATTTTAAAAATGCAAAAAACAATTATAATGGAAAAGCTTAACTAAAAAAAAAATAAATAAATTTATGATGCAACAAAATTAAATTTTCTTTCTCTCTGGTATTAGATGAATTTTTGCGCTTTCATATATTATTATGTTCCCAGCTGATAAGAATAGCTGTTTACTAGCCACACTACTTGGTGAGGGTGCTAAGTATATTGTACAATCTCTTTAAATGGTTTTAATAGATTTACTAAGTTTTTTGCTAATTCCCACAAGTGATATACTAGTGTCGTATCTTTTAAATCTGGATCATCCATTATAAATATATAGAGAGCGTTTTTTTTGTTCTACCAAGTGTTCCAACATATAAAAAATTGAATTCCATCTTGTAGGTAGATCCTGAACTAAAGATTTTTCCGCTCTATTAAGAGTCCTTTGAATAGTCTCCAGTCTATCACAAGCCAAAGAGGAGTGATTATAATGAGCTGCTATACGCCTCACTTTTGCATGATCATTTTTCCGTAATTGCTGACGAACTCTTTTTCTATATATTAGGAAGTATCTTTTCTCAAAAATATTTATCCGAGGGCATATTGTAAGAAGGAACCAATTTTTTTATAAGTCGCTTAAAGCCTACATCATTCACAAGACTGAAGGGTTTAATATCTTTAGTTAGCCACAATAGACCGATCGGTCAGCGGTGGAAGGGTGTTATACCCACTCACTTTAAACCTACCTTTATTTATTAATTTTCCAATAGAATAGGATTGTTTTTAGATTAACAATTATAATACCGTTTACAAAAAGGAGGAAAACAAGGTTTATAGCTCCTATGTTAAACGGCATTATGATCAAACTTTCTAAAGAAGTAAAATATCTGGGAATTGTCCTTGACCAGAAACTCAATTGGAACTCGCAAATAAAAAGGACTATCGCAAAAGCATCAACGGCACTATGGGCGTGCCGCAGACTATGTGGTAAAACATGGGTCTAAAACCCAAAATGATCTACTGGTCATACATTACAGTTGTAATACCTATAGTTACTTATGCCTCACTGGTCTGGTGGCCAAAAACAGAGGAAAAAACTACACAAGGAAAGTTTCTGAAACTGCAGAGACTTGCCTGTCTGGGAGTTACTGGAGCAATGAAATCTTGCCCAACGGCAGCTCTGGAGACAATGTTGAACCTCCTTCCCTGCACCTGCACATAAAGAGGGAGGCGATACTGAGTGCCTCAGAGTAATCCAGACACAAAGTATAAAGTCAGGAGACCTGACTGGTCACCTTAAAATTTTGGAAAAAAAACAAGATTGAAGCTCTGACCAAACCCACGGACATAATGCCTATAGTGCGGGACTTCCAGCGCTCTTTTGAGTGGTTATTCAAGACCGCCAAACTATGAGTGTGAAGGAACCAAAGCATGAAAAGGCTCACTTGTCTGGTACACTGATGGATCTAAGATGGAACAAGGGGTTGGAGCTGGTGTCTTTGGACCTAGATGCAGACTATCAAAGTCTCTCGGCAAGGCTCCCTCCATCTTCAAGCTGAAATCCATGCAATTGAAATTTGCGCTTCTGAATGTGCCAAAAGGCCTACGAGCGCAACCATATATATTTTATCGGACAGCCAGGCTGCTTTGAAGGCATTGACTTCATGCTCTTTAACTCAAAGCTAGCCTGGGAATGCCGACAATCACTAAACCAACTGGCCAAACACAACAGAGTTACTCTGGAGTGGGTACCAGGACATGAAGGAGTGGAGGGCAATGAAATTGCCGATCAACTCGCCAAGGAAGGAGCACAGAGACCATTCTATGGACCTGAGCCTTTCTGTGGCACCACTAGAGGCCCACCTCACAGGAACTCAGGACAGGGGAAAAAAAGTCAAAAGTGACTTACTGGAACAACACCCCAGGAAAAAGGCAGGCGAAAAGATTTATTTCGCATTCACCTAAGTACACAAAGAAGCTACTGGAACTTCAAAAAAATGAACTTAAACTGGTTACCGACTTCCTAACAGGACAGGGCCCTGGAGGTATCACCTCAAAAAATGGGAAAGACTGAGGATGAACAATGTCGGTTTTGTCACGAGGCAAACAAACTGCGGAACACATTCTCTGTGAATGCAGAGAACTGACCCACCGGCTTAAATACCTCAAAGGGGTATATCCTACTCCTAGAGATATTATTCAGCTTGCACCGCGTAGTATCCTGAACTTTGCTAAAGGTATAGGAATTACCGGGCACTAAACAACAAAGGGTATTCACAAAAGATCTCTTTAGGTCGAAGTAAAGGAGGGCTACACTAGGGCCGAGCGACCCCGTTTATTACAATACAATACAATAGATTAAGTATAATTGATGTCCCGTAATTCTGTGTGGTTTGTCTTGAAAAGCAACAAGATGGAACTGGTTTTTCCCTGAATTCTGCATCTGAAAAAATGGAACCATCTGAATATTAAAAAAATATATTGTGTGATCATAAAATCACATGTGTGTAGACAAAATAGCAAAACAACGCAAGCACAAAAACATAACTTCTGCAAATAAAGTGGCAAATGGATAAAATTGTGCCTGCCTAGTTCAAATAAAGCACAAACAAACTAGCCACCAGCCACGCGCCATTTAGTGGGTGCGCTTTTTTGTTCAATCATCATTTTTTCAGTAAATTCTTAAACAGTAAATAACATCTTTAAAAAAAAACCCCGACATGGAAATCGGAACACCCAATAAATAATATTTTAATTTAAAAATATTTTGTTTATATTATTATGTTCCCAGCTGATAAGAATAGCTGTTTACTAGCCACACTACTAGGTGAGGGTGCTAAGTATATTGTACAATCTCTTTAAATGGTTTTAATAGATTTACTAAGTTTTTTGCTAATTCCCACAAGTGATATACTAGTGTCGTATCTTTTAAATCTGGATCATCCATTATAAATATATAGAGGCGTTTTTTTGTTCTACCAAGTGTTCAACATATAAAAAATTGAATTCCATCTTGTAGGTAGATCCATATTTCATGCTCTCAGACTTGGTCTGCCTTGTGTGGGGAAACACCTGCGTTTGCGGCGAAAATGCTGATATTTATGGCCTACATGGGTTAAGCTGCAAAAAAAGCGCAGGGCGTTCTTCTAGACACAGTCAGATAAATGACATTATCAAAAGAGCTCTGATTTTAGCTGAAAATCCTTCTGTATTAGAGCCTCTTGGAGTTTGCAGAAGCGATGGAAAACGGGTAGATGGAATGACCTTAATTCCCTGAAATATGGAAAACAATGTACTTTGGGACCTTACTTGCAGCCATACACTTGCAAAATCCTATCTGGACAAAACTTCTAATTTTGTAGGTGCGGCTGCTCGTATTGCCGAGAATAAAAACATCTGAAATATAAAGAGCTTGAAGAACGCTTTATCTTCATTCCTTTTGCTGTTGAAACTTTTGGTCCTTTGGGTGATGAGGCTAAGGGTTTTATTAATGAAATTTGCAAAAAAATACAATGCAAAAAATCTCGAAGTTTCATCATCAAAGAATTGAGTCTAAGCTGTGCAACGGGGTAATGCAGCATCGGTCCTAGGAACAATCCAGGAAGACCTAGGACTTGATGAAGTTTATAATGTTTAAATATAGATTAAGTTATTTATTTAATTTTAGAATATTGTTATTTGGTATTTATAAGATTATATATCTTATTTATTTACATGTAATAACGAATAAGATTTAATATGTTAATATATTGTTTTGTTTATGTGTTTATAATGGCAAAAGCAATGTATGAATAAACTTTTAGCCTTATCAGACAGAGCATTCCTTTTTTATGCAGATTTTTGTTGATTATGCTGGCTAGGCTATAAATAAAATTTAAAGATACACTGAGTCTTAGCTTTTAATAAGGTGTGTTTTGTGTGTTCTTTATAACGTTTTAACATGCATGGAGTGCAAAGAAATGCAAATTTTCGGCTAAGCGAGTTTAAAAGGGGTTGGGACTATGGGAAGCAGCTTTTTCTTTTCGGGAAAGAGATATAGTGCACAGAAGTTTAGATACTATGGTCAGATGTTGTTAGGCATGGAGTCAAGAAGGCTGAACATGAAGAGCCAGGGGTACAGGACAAAGTCGCAGAATAACAAAACGCGCAGATCGCTGCTTGAGATTATGGCTTTAAGAGATCGCTTTTTCCACTACTAGGGCAATTGCAAATCAGTGGTTTGGAGAACATGGGAGGCCCATGGAATGCGAAGTTTTATCATGGGATTAGAAGTTTTGACCTTTTTTCATACTGCCCACATTAAGTGCTAACTCTGACTCCATAACACCGACGTAATCAACTTGAATGGTACACAGTAGAAACAGTGAAAATATTCACTGTTTCTAAATTTTTAATGCTCTGGTATTCCCTGATCGAGTGTTTTGTTTGTTTTTGTTTATATTCTTTATATCAAATTACATTACATTACATTACAAAGTTTGGCAAAGTTAAGTCGCGTTCGTCTTGGAAACCAAACAAAAATATAAATATTTGACAGAAGTCAATTTTGGGTTGTATCCATGGCTAACTATGGCTTATAAGAACAGATTTTAAATTCAAATAACTTGCAACTCGTTTATCCGAACATAGATAAGTTATATATATTTGAAAAGAGGAAGATTAGCAGAATTTGAATTTTCAATCATATACAGGGTGTTCCATTTAAAATAACGAAGTTGATAGTGATTTGTTAATTTTCCGATCATCATTTGTCTTTCTATCTTACACCATGAAAATCTTCATGAAAAATCCTGCAACTTTCATATAAACTATTTTTTTCTATCTATAAAAATAAAGATTTTAAAGGGGTGCGCAATTATACGGGAAAACCTTGTACAATATGGTGGTAATAAGAACACTTATAACAAAAAATTATAATATTTCTAATAATTTAAATGTTCTATATATGACTCCCGTTATTTTAGAAAAATGATCTATAACCCCTCCTTAGTCTTTCTAAGCTCGCCGATATTATTTGAGGTTCTTGGCTAAGACGATTAATTTCATTTACAATTTTTTCTCTCATTTCTTCTGTGTTTGTGTTCCCATTTTGGTAAACGACATTCTTCAAGTGACCCCATAGAAAAGTGTCCAAAATTGTAATATCTGGACTATTAGATGGCCAACTAATAGTGCCATAACGTCCAATCCACTGATTGTATCGGCGATTGAGAAACTGCACACTAGGGATGCGACATTGAAGCCAAACATCGATGTTAAACATCGATGGCAACATCTAAACCTGACCATTGATGGTAACGATATATCGAACATACAACATCGATGTTTTTCTAACGTCGATGGTACGATGCAATGGTTCGTTCATGGTCTATTAGCATTATTAGCATCCATAGCGTACCGCCAACTCCAAAGGCGCCGCCAAAAGAACCGCGACACTATGATCTTTTAGCGGAGTGCCGCTCGGCTCGGAATTAAGAAAAATTCATTATCAGGGGTGGCTACTTATTTTTGTCTAATAAATGATAATATTGAATTGATAATATTGAATTATATTAATTAATTACATAATATAATTCAATAATATTAATTATATTAATTTTGTCTAATAATATTAATTCTAATAATATACGTTTTAGTTTTTATACAAAATTGCAGGTAGTATGTATAAATAAGGTGCGAGATTCAGTTCGCTTAAAGCAGTTTTAAACATATGTTTAAAATTTTTGTACTTTTTTAAAAGACTTCTTAAATCTTATATAACATTTAATTATTATTTATTTATAAATAAATGGGCAAAACCTTTATGTCTTTACCAAACTTTAGATAACAAAGACAGACACATCATAAAAATTTTTAGTATATCCTTAAGATTAATTGTTTTTAAAACTTTGTTATTTTTTTACCTTTGCAAAAAATATCGATGTTAGAAGGCAACATCGATGTTATCATCGATGTTTTCGAAACCCGACCATCGATAGCAAAACATCGATCATCGATCAACCAACCATCGATGTTTTTAGACCATCGATGAACATCGCGCATCCCTACTGCACACGAACAGCATGGGGCGGCGCCCCATCTTGTTGACAAATTATCGATGTAAACGTAGCTTCATCCGTCCAAAGAATCGTTTGAAACAAGGTATGATCGTTATCTTGTTCATGGATTAAAATTTGGGAAACAAATTGAAAGCGAAGTTCTATTTTTTCATGTGTTAAATGCTGCACTGGAAAAACGTGATATGGAAGATACTTAAAATATTTCATTGTTCTCTGAACTGTCGCATAGGTTACTCTTCTTCTTGCAGGGCCATACCTCAAGTCTCTAACTGCGTCAGTAATTGACTTCATGGGATACAAAGTAAAATAATTTAGAATAGCTCGACCCCGGTTTCTTTTTCTCATTGTAGTCCTTTTTCTAATATGTAACGATTTTGTTTCTTCGAATAAGACCTTCAGTTTTAAAATCGTTTTTACTGATCTATTTCGGTGGAAATTTGCAACATATCTTCGTTGTGTTTCCCTGGCGTTTTCTCCACATTTATAATAGAGAGTTATAATTTGAAGCTGTTCTTATGATAAACATAAAACTGCTCCAAAAAGTAATAAACATATTTTTAAAATTCTTAACTTTGACAAATAAGCACCTGTGACCTGTGGCAGCCAGGTTTTTCAGGTGAAACTATCCTTATAGTACCATGCAGATTTTAGACCAGTGCAGCAGAACCGCAGGAAATAAAATCAGCAACCCTTATATCACGAATTCCTCATGAAAATCTCTATCTATTGATAAAAAAATATACGGGGTATTCCATTTAAAAAATACGTCACTCGTGCTGTAGCTCTTTTGTTTTGGTTTCAAATGTTTTTCTGATTAGATTATTAAATTCTACGGAAAAAACACACGAAATGGCTATATTCGTTTTTTTTTAAAAAGTACAGGGAAGTTTAAAAATAAAGCCCTGTTTACTTTAAAATGAATAACCCTGTACCAGGCCAAAATTTAAAATTTATTTTTGGGTCCGGTGTCGTTTAGCTCCATTCGATTTAAAAAAAATATCAAAATTATGTACATTTTGGTTAGTAGATTTTGAAACGAAAAAATCCGAAAAAATGCATTTTTGCAGAAAAAAATAAAATTAAAAGTCGAAAAAACACCATGTTTTTGGGTTAAGTAAAAGGCCAGATTTTGCGGATCAGAAAAAAAAGGATTTAAATTTAGCTTTAAAAAATTGTGGATTAAATAATAATACACAAATTACAAAAAAAATTTAATAAATAAGGTTATTATCTGGAAGTGAGGTCCACCGTATTTTTGGCTATAAAAATTTAAAAAATTCAGATATCAGACTTTTTTCCATTTTATTCATCGGCGCATTTATGATAAAGAAAATTTTCAATTTAATGAGGAAAACCTAACAACTAACCAGGAACTAGCCAGCACTAGTTAATAGTTTAAAAGTTGTTGTTTGTTAGTTCTGGTTAGTTTTTTTCTATAAAAAAAACTTTATTTTTTGTAAATAAAAAAAACAACTTTCAATAATAACAAATTATTAGAAAACATCTGGCAACGTCACTTTTTTTTAGTCTAAACGGCCATATTACTTTAGTATATTTTATGTGGAAAATAAAGAAATTATTTAATATTGTTATAATGTGAGTGAAAAAATAATTTTTCAGACCCTATGTGTTTTATTATGGTGTAACAAATAAGTGATAAAAAAATTATATGAAAATATTGCTGTTAAAGTACACCGAAGCCCTTATTTTTATTGATATCGACTGAACCATTTATAACCATTTTACCTTTAAATGTTTAGGGATAACTCTTTATGTCGCTTTAACATTGTTTAATTTTTTTTTAGTTGATGATGAAGATGACCCAGAGGAAGCAGTAAATAGTTTCCACAACCTGACCAGAAAAAATATCCTGCTTCCATTCACTGGTGTGGAAGTCCAAGATGAATTCAAGCTCCTGGAAGCTATTCGACAATTTAAAATGTAAATGTTTTGATAATATTTCAATAATACAGATAACATAGATTCATTATTTTGTGACTGACATAAATTTTTCCACATATTAGTCCTTTAAGCAGAATGTCTGTAAACTGATTTCGATCGATTGCAGAATTAACCTATAGTCTTATTCGTTTTGGTTGAATATATAAGATGGCAAGCATATTTATGCTTAAATAAATATATGAAACAAGAATCGAGATACGCTCCTTCTCTGAAAGTTTCAGAAAATTTGTTAAATACACAAAATGTGAAGAGAATAAAAGAAAAACGCTTTCGCTTATAATTTTTTTAGTATTGGTCGTAGACAAAAATTGCAGTTAAAGAAAAGGTTCATAATTAAATTTGCGATAATATCGCTTGGTTAGAAATCGCAGAATGGGTTATGCTGGTTGCGAAATAGCAATAAACAAAAAAAAATTTTTTTTTACTTTTTAGGTTTTCTTGAGGAACTCCATTTTTGCCCAGACAAAACATTATGCTTTAATGAAACATCATGCCAAATTTCGTTAAAATGGGTTTGATAATGTACTCCAATTTTGTATGGAAAAATGGACTATTTTGCAAATTGCGCAGAGTGCAGAATATGTGACTTAAACATGTGACATGTTATTAAACATGAAAGTTGGATCATTTAGGCTTTCTCTGCAATTGTTTAAAGTTATAAACATCTTTTTGCTTATAAATTAATGAATATTTTACTGAAAGTATAGTGTGGCATTACTCGAAAAGACGCTTTTTTATATACTGAAATTGTGAGTTGGTTGATTGGTTGCCAAGATACATTTTTTCAAAATTGACAGTAGTTTACGGCGAATCCATAAAAAATAACAATTATAAGATTTTTGCACATGGTTGATGTGAAATTATTATCTTATTTTAATTTATATATTACTAGTAAAAAAAGAGCCAAAAGTAATATTTTTTCTTTGGTTTAAACAAAAAAATTGTTCATAATAATAAACAATTATTGCTGAGGGGGCCCAAATAATCTGATTTTCAATTTTGAACATGCGTTTAAAAGATTAAGATATATGTAAAAAAAATAAATATCCAAGTCTCATATTCTCACCTCCATCTTAATTTTTGTGCAAAAACTATTTCGATGGTATTTTGTACAAGAACTTCCTTTTTCAATTTTTCTAAAGCATTACTTACAAAGTTAAGACCAATTAAATTAAAAAAAAATCGATTTTTTTGCACATTTCGTTTATTTACTTATTATTTCAGATTTTTCTGAGGGGGCCATATCTTAATTCTTGTTGAATACATTTTTCTGTAAGGTTTTTAACAAAAATGTGACAGATATATCTTGGTCTAGAAGTAAAAATGGGTCCGAATAATGATATCAATCATGCAAAATTTAAATGACAAATAAGCCAATGTCCAAGAGCTATCCATGATTTTTATTATAGAACTAGATCACAGTATGATAATTAACCTATGTTTGAAATGGACACAGGCCTAGTGTAGATTAAAAGGGACAAATCAATTTTTTGCCAGTAACACAACCGAAAAACTAATTATATCAAATTTTTAGGATTTTGGAAGAAAAAAATGAGGTACTTACTTTGAGAAAAAACTTGAAAGAGTTACTTTTTAAGTACCTCCTATTTTTCGGCACCAACTACAGTCGAGTTGGGATAATGTATAAAGAACAGTATTTGGATGTCATGGAAGATATTCTAATTTTCTATTCTGATGTAATTAGAAAATATTTTGCTGATCAAAAGAGGAGCAATAAGGTAGGTTGTTTAGTAAGATTTATTTTTCTGTTACATATTTACACAAAATGGTGCTCTATATAGACTAACCTGACAGGTACGAAGCTACAATTTTGTGTATGATAAATAGAAAATTGATGTTTGGCAGGGTTGACGTGGTTGCAAAACTGTTTGATCAGGCCTAAAACTTTTCACCCTATTTCGATAAAGGAGTACATTTTTATACACATATGCATTAAACATAAAATTTTATGGAAAAAAAATAGGTCATTTTTTTTAAATTTATTTATTAAGACATTTATTGACACAATACAATAAGCTATACTATACTATGCCAATGGGCTATTGACCTAGGTCCTGCTGCCCTGTATTTTATAAAAATTACATTACTATTAAGTCAATTTAATGGTAACAGTATTGAAATTAAAAAAAAAACACATAATGCGTCACTGATTGTTCATTTCTAGTAAATGTTCTATAATTGTAACAGTTGGAAATATTAATGGTGGGTTCCGTTGCTGGTAGTCGGTTCTTAAGATACATAATGAAATGAAATGAAATGTATTTATTAGCCATAGGACTGATTAACAGTATCGGTGTCGTCAATAACAATATATGTAGAATAAATAAGCAATATAAAGTAATCAAGTAATGTCATACAACATTCGTCATATGTAGTATTTAAGAATAATCTAGAGATAAACAACGTAAGTAAAAAAAGTTGAAACACAAATTAAAATTAAATTAAAAGCATTTAAATATAGGATATAAATATAAAACTTATAACGTATATCAATATGTATAAAACTAAAGTTAAAATAAAGTTAAAAACTATTAAAAGTAAACCATAAAAATTTGTATATAAAAAGAATAAAACAAAATTCATCTACATAAACATACACATAATCTTTTAAGAATTCAAGTACTCACTTAAAGAATAAAAGGTGTTATTTGTAAGAAAACGTTTAGTTTCCTTTTTAAATTTTTCAAAATGGGTAATACTCTTTAAACGTTCAGGCAACTTATTGTAACAAACAATAAAATTATATATCGGAGACTTTTTAAAAAATGCAGTTCTATGATGAGGGATACTGAGAACATGGCCATTACGCGTGTTATAATTATGGCCTTGACCAAGTGTAGCAAAACAAGGGTAATTTTGTTTCACAAACAGTACACACTTCAAAACATATATACTATAAAACGTTAGAATTTTATTGTCCTTAAACGTGGATTTACAGGACTCTAATGAAGCCAGACCAAATATCAAGCGGATTATGCGTTTTTGTGCCAAAAACACGATTTACTTCCACACCCTTTCCCCAAGTTACTATATTGTTTGACAAATGACTGTATACAAGCGAATAATACATAGTTATTAAACCACTTATCTCCAAAGAAGATTTCATTTGGAAAATGGCATAAAAAGCCGAATTTAGCTTTTTACACACATGCTCGATATGACAGTTAAAATTTAGGTTGTCATCAAGCCAAGTTCCCAAAAACTTTGCTTGTGGTGACAAATCAAACTCCAGTGAAATGGGTCTCTTTATATTTAAATTTAAGAAAACGGTTTTATTAATATTCAGTATAAGCTGATTACGCTGGCACCAAGTTTCAAGCTCATCAGATGCATCCTTAGCCATACTCAATAACTCATCAGGAGTACTCGCCGATAACGTAATTGTTGTATCGTCCGCAAACATGGTTAATTTTCCCCTACTTATATATTCGGGCAGATCGTTAATATATAACATAAACAAAAGAGGCCCTAAAACTGATCCCTGAGGCACACCCATTGTCACATCCTTATTATAAGATTCAGTATTTTTATATTTTACACATACTTCTATTAGACATATACGAACTAATAATGTCTAAAGCAGTTCCTCTTATACCAGAATTAAACAATTTTGTTAATAGAAAATCCTTATTTACTGTATCAAAGGCGCTTGTTAGATCAAACAGCAAGCATAACACATATTTTTCCTTATCTAATTCACTATATGCAAAGTTCAGTACATCATAAGAAGCCGTTTCAATTGATTTATTTTTGTAAAACCATGTTGGCAGTGGGTTATTATTTTATTAAAATTTAGGAAATTGATTAAATTTTCATAAAGAAACTTTTCAAAAACCTTGGAAAATATACTTAATATAGCTATTTGTCTATAATTAGCCGGATTGAACGGATCATCTTTTTGTAAAGTGGTGTTACTACTGCTAGTTTTAATACATGTGGAAAAGTGCCCTGATGTAAAGATCCATTAATTAAGTAAGTTAGAGGGAGTGAGACGCAATTTACTAGTATTTTTAACATTTGGGAATTAATATTGTCGAATCCTGAGGAAGGTTTATTCTTTAAAGAATTAATGATAGAGATAACTTTCTCTTGGGTAATGTCAAGAATGACAATGCTACGTTGTATAGACTTTATATTGGTAGGAGGCAGTGATACATTCTGACCGTAAGCCGCTACCAATTTTGTGTGTGTAACCGAGCTAAAATATTCTACAAAATGATCAGATATTTGTTGACAACTAGTAGTCATCGTGTTACCTATGCGTAAAGTAATGTTGGATTTTGTGTTTTTGTTATTTCTGTTTAACCTCTTATTTACACAATTCCATATTTCCTTTGTTTTATTTGAAGCGTTATTTATTTTTAGTCTATAGTAGCTCTGCTTTGCTTTAATAATACTTATCCTATATTCCCCCTTTTTTTTCCTATATAATTCCTTTTGCTCAGCGCATCCAGTGTGACTCTGCAAGTAATAAAGCTCATCAAGTTCATTCCTTTGCTGAATTAAATGTGGTCCGTACCACTTATTTGATTTAACTTTTGAATAATTTACGGGCCTGCTCAATCTTAAAGGGCAATTACAGTCTAAAAAATAATTGAGGGTATCTATGAAATCAGACCAAGCGTCATTTATGTTTGAAAACTCTAATAAGCTCGACCAGTCCGTGGATTCAACGTCATGTGCAAAATCGGATAAATTTTGAGGACTAAGGTTTCTACTTAGTCTGCGTTCGAGGCTGTCAGTGTTTTCGTTTGAAGTATTAGAACATTTAAAAACATTTATTACATGAGCAAGATGATCCCCTAAGTGAGGATTTACTATTCTAGACTTAAAATTTTTTGCTCGGTAGATTGGTGCAGACATAATCAATTGCACTGACACACTGTTCACCAAACCGGTTACTAGCAATTCTAGTAGGCATACATGTTGTAACATCTAAACCGAAAAAACCCTAAAGATGTCGCACAGAACTGATCTCCTATTCGAGGTTTCCGAAAAATTAATATTTAGATCAGGCAACAATCAAATAAGCTGAGGACCCTAAAAGCAACTCTATACCCTTTGGGAAAAAAACATCAAAAAACATCTCTATATCACCCGCAGGAGGTCTATATGCACAAAGAATAGATATTTGATTAGAAATTGTTATGCTACACATTTCAATACAGCTTCCCACTGACATACCCTTTAGAGCTCTTATGGATTTTAAATTCCCCTTAGTGCCATTCTTAATATATATAGCACATCCACCATGTCGATAACTTGTTCGGCAAAAGTAAGAAAAAGAGAGAATAATTTGGAATATTTATACGGGGCCACATCACTGTTCAATAGCCAATGTTCCGTACATACAATGTCAATGTTCTCAGCATCCAAAAATACAGCTATATTGTTAAGTTTATTAAGAATACTTTGGACATTTACATGACAAACTACAACACCATTACTGGTACAAGTCACAACATGTCTGCTTACTTCTCAATATCAGCAAATGTAGCTGGGATAGTCGGGTACAGAAAATTTGGTCTTTCGCTCTGATTAGGAACAAGTGGCGAATTGAAATTATTTATTACATCTTCCGATATATCAACCGCGTTTTCAATAACCTGCATAACAATATTTTTTGCTACACTAATTGCAGATTCTGTGGTTGAAACAGGATTACTTGATGTATTACTTGTGGCCAGAGAATGACCATTAAATTTAGCAGTATTGTTATGCTCAGCAATATTGTAATGTTGTGATAAGGACCTCAATATATTTCTGTTGTTTACTGGAGTACACTGAATATAATGCGCAACCAGTTTACAAAAATTTGGCAGACTTAGTCGGTAATACCTGGACTTCTTAATATTAGTTATTACTCTAACGGATAAATTATTTTTAGATACATACTCTTCTGAGAAACATAATACCTTATAAAGAATATTTGATTTTGAAACATCACATTTATAACAAACTACTAGATTTGTAAATTTGCCAATTGAAAGCAGACTTTCTAGATATCCTGGTTTAAAGAAATATACATCATCAAGGTTAAGGGTTAATATTACCATGTCATCAGGACCGCAGTGTTTGGTTCTGTCAAAGATAGAATTTGACAGCTCCGCCATATCTGCACCCGGTTTAACCCATCCTTCAATTACAAACATATCACTGCACAACACTTTGTTTAAACCAGAAGAACTTTTTAAAAAGCTGATTCATCACCATAAACTACTACCTTTTTCTAAGTTTAACGGACTATGCAGAGTTTTCACCTCGGGTGCCCTTGACGACCGAGAAGTTGGCAAGTCTTCAAACACAGCCAACGGGAACATTTCCATCCGGTTGGTTTCCTGCAATGCAAAGGCACACTCGCGTGACGGTTGACCTTGTTTGCATAAAGAAGGAATAATTTTCGTCTGTGTACCCGCAGAGACCTCAAAATTATCGGTCTGAGTACCAACTAAGACTTGAAAAACCTCAGTTTGGGTAGCCACAGAGGCTCCTAGGTAGTCGGTCTGCGTACTTGCTGCAACCTGATCAAGCTCAGTTTGAGCAGCCACAGAATCAGTGACAATTGCATTAGTAGTCTTCTGTATCTTGTGAACCTAAGTTTTGTATAATCTTCGTTAAATTTTCTATCTCCTGTTTTTTGTGTTTGAGGTCACGCGAAAGATTCACTTTCTTTACTTTTAAGCAGATCAGCCCTCTAGAGTTTCATTCTTTATCAACTGATCAGCTAGTTTATTTCTTAGATCCGAGACCAAGTTTTCAGAAGATCCCGCCTAGTATCACCATCATCACCAGAAATAATATTTGTATAACTTTATATTTGGTGATGGATTTTCCACCACTTCAACAACAGGTTTTTAAATTTAACGTTTGAACGTAAAAGTCGCTTAAATAGTTTACCAGTGTCACCATCCTCCATCTTTTAAACAATTATTTTTAGTCAGAAGACTCAAAAGTGCAATATAAATAAAGTTGATGGTGTGTGGTCTCCTTTATATTTAGCACTTGGCCAGGCTGATAATAACAACAAATCTGATAAGATTAAATTTGGTTATGTTTGAAAATCGGTTTACAAACTATTGTTGAGTGAAATAGCAGGTGAGGAATAAAAAGTTTATCGTCATCGAATCACCAGGCAGTGTTAATGGCAACGGCGGTCACATTCACATTAATTTTGAACAGTTATCACAATTTAGAGGTGTTAAAATTAACACGCTAAAATATACGTCACACAGATAAAGGATACACACACACTCTGGCTGGAGGTGGTCGATGTTGTGCTGCTTCGAGGCGAATTTCTTTGATAATTGTATTAGTCTGTTGGAAATTGGTTGGATCTGGGTAATATTGTACAGTAGCTGGTTTGATGGATTATGTAAGGGATTCCTAGGATGTCGTGCTTTTGTTATTATGCGAAGGGATGTAGTTTCAGCAACTTCAATGCAGTTTTTCTTAGATTAAGAAGCATTGTATGACCATATTCAAGGAGAGGTCTGCATATGGATTTGTATATTCGGCTGGCAGTTGTATTGCTTATTCCTTGATCCTTGTATGTTAAAGTTCTGAAATGTTTGGCCCTGGCTATTGTTTTCTTTTTGTTAGTAGATGTGTGCTGGTTAAAGTTAAGTTTATTATCTATTATTATTCCTAGGAATTTCACTGACGCTTTTGGCCTTATCTCCAGATTGGCTACCTTAATTGTAGGGGAATTGTCTTTAATGTTGTGGTGAAAGATCATAAACTGCGATTTTGTAGGGTTGGGATGTAATCTCCATTGGTAAAACCATGTTAGGGTTCTGTTCATTAAATTTTGCAGATTATTTATAGTACGTTTTAAGGACTTAGCATGTGCAATCAGTGCGGTATCATCGGCAAATTGTAGCATGTATGTTTGTAGGTTAATCCCTTGATTTGTGCTGAATATATCGTAGCAGTATATATGTTGGGGGTTTGGAGTCTTGCATTCTTCTTACCGTCAGGTTTAAATTACAAGACCTTTGCTCAATTTTACAGCATTTATTTTTATTAAACAATTAGGTTTTACAAAGACAACAAAAGACGCCATTCAAGCGGGCGGAGAGAACATGATGTTCGCGCCAACGCGCGACAGCTCGGAGTTCGGGTCCCATCAGCTGGCGACCCGAAACAGTTTCCTCTAGCGAATTGTCACGAACTACGGGCACGGGGCCGCACTAGGTAAAATGTGTTATTCACGCGGACAGGGTCGCATTAAGACTTATCATACCGCCGCCCTTGAAAGTACCTGGGGTAGTACGCAGTACAAAACTCACCAGAGTACCTTTCAATACAACATAAGGGTTAAAATTAACAAATTTTAAACTAAAATTCAATCGGGCATGATTGACAACTAAAACAAGAGTTACATAATAAATAAACTTGAAGTTGCACATAAGTAGGTTAGCATAAAAAAATACTTAAGTTTACAAATATAAACTAAGATAAAAGCTTAAACTGAAAATAGAAATGCATGAAATGTACGAGGAATATAATAATGCAAAGAGATAAATATAAAACGTACATAGAGGGTTCAAGAGCTCATTTGTCACAATCGGGTTTATCGTCATAGATTGGTAGGACGCACACTTTCACTACACTTCTTTTGAAAATGTTACCATTGGCAGTACGGACACTGACCACTCTTGTTGCACCATCTTTGCCGGGATGAAGTTCAACTACTCGGGCAGTGGTCCATTTTAAAGGAGGGTTGTTCTCGTCTTTCAAGAGGACTAAGGCTCCAAGGAGGTTTGGATCGTTGCCCTTGAATCTCCACTTGGCTCGTTCATGTAGTGTGTGCAGATATTGTTCTGACCATCTACGCCAAAATTGCTGTACCATGGCTTGAAGCATTTGGTATCGGGTTAGACGGTTCATTGGAGTTTGCAGCAGGTTCGTATCGGGTATCATATTTAAAGCATGGCCAACCAGAAAGTGTCCAGGCGTAAGCGTTTCCAGGTCAGAAGGATCGCTGCTTAGAGGAAGGAGGGGACGGGAGTTTAACACCGCCTCCACCTGAACCACAAAAGTGTAGAATTCCTCGTAAGTAAGAGGATTATCGTCGGATAGTACACGTCGCAAGTGATGTTTAAAAGACTTTACAACGCTCTCCCATAAACCACCGAAATGCGGTGATCGTGCGGGAATAAAATGAAATTGTATCATGTTGGTTTTTAAATAGGATTGAAATTCGGTTGTTTCGTATAATTTATAAATTTCTAGTAGCTCACTGTTCGCTCCAACAAAATTCGTACCGTTGTCGGAATATAAATGCTGACAGAGACCTCGTCGAGAAACAAACCGTTTCAGCATAGCCAAAAAACCTTGAGACGTAAGGTCTGTGACTAATTCCAAGTGTACAGCCTTCGTGGCTAGGCACACAAAAACGCACAAATAGGCTTTAATGAATTTTCTATTTCTTAATTTCGAATCCTTAATTAGAAAGAATCCCGCATAGTCTACACCTGTGTGGAGGAAGGGTCTGGAAGGGTTAACTCGTGGTTCAGGGAGATTGCCCATAAGCGCACTTAAGGGTTTAGGGTTATTTTTATAGCATGGTAAACATTTACGAATGACATGCTTTACTGAAGATTTACCATGAACTGGCCAAAATCTTTGTCTAACAAATGATAGGGTAGATTGCACCCCTGAATGGAGGTTACGTATATGTTCATACGTTATGATCAGATTGGTCAAAGGATGACATCGGGGTAATAGCATGGGATGTTTCGATTGATAGTCAAGAGAGGAATTTTCGAGTCGTCCACCAACACGCAGAACTCCTTGAGAATCAAGGAATGGAGTTAAGGCCTTTAAACTGCTGTTAGGCTTCAGCTGATTTTTGGATTTAAGGTCTTGAATGTCGGTATGAAAACATTCATTTTGGGCTATAAGAACAAGGGTGGTTAGGGCGTTTTGGCGTTCTAGGGGTGTTAAGTTTCCAATTTGACGAGATGACTTGGGATATTTGGAGTTTTTAATAAACCGAAGGCAATAAGCAGTTACGTTGACTAATTTATTGTACTCAGAAACCTTGTCAAATAGGGGGTTTCTTACCACATTGGTGGAAGCAAGAACTATGGATTTGGGATTGATTTCCAGAATTTCTGGATCGCTTGTTTTACGACAAAAATTAGAAATATGGGTATTTATTGGCCAATATTCTGTTGGCTTGGATAAAAATGATGGGCCGTGCCACCACAAAGAGGAAGTTTTCAAATCCTGGGGACTGGTGCCCCTGGAAATAATATCGGCTGGATTTTCGGCTGAGGATATATAGTGCCAATTATTTATCTCAGTGAGATGCTGTATTTCGGCAACTCGATTACAAACATAAGTTTTTAGTTGTCGGGGTTCCAAAGCGAGCCAGCAAAGGACTATTGTCGAGTCAGTATAGAAGTGAATTTTATCAGGATTGCAGTTTAAAGCATTTATGGCTTTGTTCATTAAACGGGATAGGATTAAAGCTCCACATAGCTCAAGATGTGGCAAAGTTGCGGCCTTCAGGGGAGCTACGCGACTTTTGGCGCATAAAAGATTAACACAAACATTGCCGAAAGAGTCTAGTGAACGTATGTAGATTGCCGCTCCAAATGCATTTATTGAGGCGTCACAGAATCCGTGAAACTCAATGAAAATGGCATTTTTTATTGTGACTTGTCGTGGGATTTTGAAATAATCGACCAAAGACAAATGGTAAGTGAAGTTTTTCCAAATTCGAAAGATATCAAGAGAAACAGGCTCATCCCAATCAACTTTTAACAACCACAATTTTTGAAGAAGTAGCTTGACTTGAACTACCAGAGGGCCAAGTAGGCCTAGCGGGTCAAAAATTTGCGAAATTAGGGAAAGTATGGTTCTTTTGGTTACAGACCTGGAGTTGGATTCAATGGTTGAGGTGTATATAAATAAATCCTCTTTAGAATTCCAAAGAATACCAAGGGTTTTGGTACTTTGATTGTCAGAAAGAACTACATGGGTGTCACTTGAACCTTCAATATTTATGTCTGATAAGACATCGGGTTCATTCGAACAGAATTTTCTTAAATTGAAACCAAAGTTTTTAAGCAAGGCAACAAGGTTTTTTCTGACGATAATGAGTTCCTCTTTCGTATTTGTACCTGTAAGAAGATCATCAACAAAGCAATCTTGTGCTAAAACATGACTTTCATGAGGGTAGTCTTGTGCAGAACGCTCAGAAATTTCTTTAATGCATCGGGTGGCCAAATAAGAAGAACTGGCCATACCATAAGTGACAGTATTAAGCATGAAATGTTTAATGGGTTCGTTTGGATTGTCACGCCATATTATGCGTTGCAAATTGCGTTGGCTGGGTTCTAATAAAATTTGGCGATACATCTTGGCGATGTCACCAATGAGTACATAATTATGCTTACGAAATTTTAAAATGATTGAAAAGAGGTCGTTCTGGACATTGGGTCCGACCTTAAGAGTGTCGTTCAGCGATATTCCATTACTGGATGCGCAAGAGGCATCAAAAACAACTCTTAGACGGGTCGTAGTGCTGTCACTCTTTTCAACACAGTGATGGGGCAAGTAGTAAGGTGGATATGGGGAACTAATGGGTTGCTCATCTGGATTTATTTCGGACCCATGGCCCATGGCAATGTATTCCTTAATGAAATCGGTATACAACCTTTTGATTTCAGGGGATTTATCGAACTTTCGCTCTAAGGAGAGAAAACGTTTCAAGGCAGGTTGCAATGAGTCGCCTAGTTCGAAAACCGTGGGTTTAGTGGGCAATTTAACCATAAAACGACCTGTAGGATCAAGCTGAGTCGTGGCCTTGAAATGCTCTTCGCACTCGAGTTCTTCCTTAGAAAGAATTGTTCCAAAACTACCTTTAAACTGTTCTGTGGTCTCCTCAGTGGACCAAAATTTTTCTAGGCTATTTTGAAGAACATTGGTAGAGAAAAGTGACTGAGTTTGGGTGTTAGAACAATAAACATTGGATAGTAGCGATATTGGACCGCTGATAACATATCCAAGTTGGGTTTCTTGAAGAATAGGTCCGCCTCTGACAGTTTTTATTTGTTCGGAACCAAGGAGTTCGTAGAACAAACCAGCACCAATCAAAATATCGATTTCTGATGGGGTGTGAAAACTGGAGTCGGCAAGAATTACATGAGGGGGAATTTTCAATTTAGAAATATCAATAGGACATTGGGGTGTGAGCTCTGTTATTTTGTTAATAACTAAAGCAGGCATTTTGGCAGAGAAATTACCAACTGTAGACTTAAATTCCAACTGGGCTCGTTTGGTTAGGTTCGTCATGTCTGGGCCTATACCAGAAACTGACAGGTTAACTGTTTGACAGGGTAAATCAAGAAATTTGAACAATTTCTCGCTGATAAAATTCGATTGGCTGCCATTATCCAAAATAGCCTTACAGATAATAGGCTTGTGATTCTTGTCAAATACATATAATGATGCGGTGGATAAAAGAACGAAAGAATTTGGATTTTGGCTGGTGCAATGTAGATTTTGAGTAATTTGACTCGTGTTAGGTGGGGTTGAATACTCAGATTGCTGAAATTGGGTTGTAGATTCATAGGTAGGGTTAAAACTTGTAGCATGAGGGCCTAGATTAGAATTGTGATAGACAGTGCTATGATGGGTGGCATGGTGACCTGGGCTATTAGAACGAATGGGTGAAGATCCCTTTCTCGATCTTGGTGAATTGGTATTCTGGCTTGGGTTTGGGCTTCGGTGGTTAAAAGAATTGTTAGCCTTAAAAATGGCACCTTGACTGGGCTGAGAAAGGTTGTGAGGCATTGGCCTTGAGTGAGGCTGAAAAGAAGAGTCATTATGGTTATTGTTAGTAAAATTAAGGCCAGCTGCGTGATTAGGTTCTTGGTGCAAGAGGGTGTGATGCCTACCTTGACATCTGCGGCAGCTGTGGGTTGACCGGCAGTCTCCTTGTCGGTGTCCTGGCCTTAAGCAGTTAGTACACAAATTTCCCTTTTTTGCCTCAAAAAACCTACCTGATATGGGCAAATCTATAAACCTTTTACATGCGTAAATAAAATGGTTATCTTTGCACATAGGGCACAATGAATTTGAGTTAGTAAAGTTTTGAGACATTAAGGTTTTATGGTTGTAGGATTTTTCAAATTTATTTTGAGGTTTTTTAGTGTTTAATTTAAAGTCCACAGATTCCAAAAATCTGCAGCGTTCAGATAAAAATTTTATAAAATCTTGGGTAGTGGGTTTATTAATGTCTTTAGAATAAATTTCCCATTCTGTGCGGGTCTTAAAATCAACTTTAGTATTTAAAATATAAATTAACAGAGTACACCACTGTTCAACAGGTTCATTTAAGTTTTTTAATGATTTAAAATGATTTTGAAATAAATCTAATAATTTTCTTAGTTGGGTATGTGATTCGTCTTTTATTACAGGTAAGTCAAAGATGCATTTAACATGTGAATGTACAATTGCCTTGGGGTTATCGTATCTTTCCTGTAATAAAGACCATGCAGTAGAATAACTATGCTCTGTGGCTGCTAGCGAGCTAATTATTTGAGCAGCCTCGCCCTGTAAAGTCGATTGTAAATAATAAAACTTCTCAACATTATTTATTTGTAAATTATTATCAATAAGCGAGACAAAGGTGTCCCTAAAGTTGCTCCAGGATTCGTAGGAACCATTGAATTTGGGTAATGGTATGGGGGGAAGGCGTGGACCATACTGACCTCCAGATTGAAATAGGGGTAGGGGCGCCACTGAGTTCAGGCTAAACTGGCCACTTGGAGCTGTCACAGTCGACCTAGATATTTTATCTAAAATGACCTTAGCATTGGTTATAGTACTATAAAATAACTCTTCAAAATCAGACCGCTCTTGATCTTGTTCCCGAGCCTCTTCGAAGTCATTTCGAAGACACACCTGCTCGATTTCTAATTGAACATTTTCAAACTCACTGAAAATAGCTTCAATCCTATTTAAACGAGTAGTTAGATCTATTTTTAGCGCAGGATTGTCTAACACAGTGCATTTTGTTTCTAAAAACTGTTGAAACCGACTTATTTGGTTTGTTAAAGCGTCACGGTGACCTACTAGTTTGTTGTAGCACTCTAGTCGTGGGCGGGTTAAAAGCATCAATTAGGGAAATTTGGTTTAAAATAGGAAAAAATACGAAAAAATAATAAAACATAAAAAATTTGGGTTCAAATGGTGCAATTGTTTATTAAAAGGGGTTAAAATGGGTAGGACTGACCTCTGTTTGCCGTTCAAAGATTTTAGTTTAAATTGCATCGGGAATCCGCCATACTTGTTCTGTCTGCTTTTGTTTGCCGGTTCCGGTCAATGGCATGGCCTCGGTTTTGTCGAATTATTCGGCTCGATAGGACCATAAATATGTTGGGGTTTGAGTCTTGCATTCTTCTTACCGTGGTTTTAAATTACAAGACCTTTGCTCAATTTTACGCATTTATTTTTATTAAACAATTGGTTTTTACAAAGCAAAAAAGACGCCATTCAAGGGCGGAAGAACATGATGTTCCCCCAAGGCGCGTGGAGTTGCCCCATCAGCTGGCGACCCGAAACAGTTTCCTCACAATTGTCACGAACTACGGGCACGGGGCCGCACTAGGTAAAATGTGTTATTCACGCGGACAGGATCGCATTAAGACTTATCAATATATTATACAATAATGGCGATAATGGTGATCCTTGGGGGAGTCCTTGTTCTGGTGTGAAGCTGTTTGAAAAGGAATTATTAATTCTTATTCGTATGTGTCGCTTTTCCAAAAACTCCTTTATGATAAAAATCAGTGTAGGAGAGCATTTAAGTTGGTGTAACTTATAAAGAAGACCCTTGTGCCACACACTATCGAAAGCTTTGTTAATATCTAGAAATATTGCTGCAGAATGGTGTTTGAGTAGCCTAGCGGTTTGGACATTGGAAGTTAGTATGGTTGTAGGGTGTTGTGTTGAGCATTTTTCTTTAAATCCAAATTGATATATTGGAATTTTTGGATCAAGAGCTTTTTCTGTGTTAATCTTACAAAGATTTCGAGATTTTTTCCTAGTACACACAGCAGAGTTATTGGACGGTAGTTTATAGGTTTTGTGTGGTCTGTGTTAGGTTTTGGTAGTGTTATCATTGTTCCTGTCTTCCACTCAGTAGGAAAGTAATGGTTGTTTAGGCCGTATTCGTACATTTTGGCAATATGCCTATGTATTCGGGGGTTTAAATGGCGGATAAAGTCTTTAGTTATGTTGTCATGTCCTGGAGAAGTGCTTTTGCCACGATTTACTATGTCCATGTAGTCTTCCTCTGTAATTTCATATCTAGTGTTCTGGATGTAGTTGTTAGGCTGGTTAAAATACTCTTTGTACCAATTATTTATGGTGTTGTAATTGTCTACATCATACTCAGGATATGTTTTTTCTTTAAATGCTTCACTAAAATGTTGTGCCATGACTTGAACCTTTTCTTTATCTTCTGAATATTATATTCCGTTCTGACTGAGTGTTGGGATGCTTGCTCTAGTTTTGTATTTTGTTAGTTTTTTTATTTCTTGCCAGTAGTTACGTCCTTGTTGTTGCTTGATATTTTTTTGCAAGCATCCAGCCATTTTTGTGTTCTGTATTGTTGTATGAGGTTTTGAATGTTTTTGTTGCAATCGTTTATTTTTCTCTTATGTTCGGGTGTAGGATTACTTCTATTTCTCTATACATACGTCTTTTAGTTTTGATGAGTCTTATGATAAATGGTGGAAGAGTGTGAGAGTAGTATCGGATTTTTTGAGTAGGTGAGTTATCTAGTATGGTTTGGGTTAATTTTTGATTAAATTTGGTTATTTGTAAAGGGCTGTATTGTTTCTGTTTGGGCTCTTCTATAAACCTCGTCATGACATCATTAACAGCTTCTATGTTGCATTTATTAAAATTCACTCTTGTCTGGTCTTTTATTGGAGTCACGTTGGTACTAAATGTTATTTCCAATGACAGGTGGTCTGATCCAATATCTGGATAGACCTCAATATTTAGGATATTGTTGTGTAGATTTCCAGTGTATAAAAGTCCATCTGGGGTCGAGTCTGGGTTGTTTGCCATTAAAAAAGTAGGTGTAATTGGAGCTTTTAAGAAATTTGTGTTATTTAAAAAGTTGTTTAACTGTCGTTTTTTTTGCCGGGTTGAAATTGAAATCTCCTATAATCATTGCATACTTATATTGTGTTGCCATAGTAAATATTGTTTCTTCAAACGAGAAGTTGGATGAACATAAATTAGAAATATATGTATTTTGTCGTCTTGAAATGGAAGAGTAAAGTGTGTTGCCTCATTTAGTGGATTATTTATAGCTGGTCTGTTGGCCTTGCGCATTTGGAGATTCAACTAGAACAAGGCTTCCTCCTCTTACATTGTTGTTAACATTATTACCATTGAACTGAATGGTATTCCAATTTTTGTATTTAACATTAGTAAAATTTGATGTTTTTGTTTCTACAAACAGAGCACAGTTAATTTTATGGTTTTGCAGATGGTTTTCAATTGTGAGTTTTTTATTGGCATAGCTATTTACGTTAGTATATAAGATTTTTATGTTAGACATTGAATTGTGAGTTATTAGTACTTTGGATTGATTGGGTGGGCGATTCTTCCTCCAGATTTTCCAAGTCAAACATCAAAATGTATAGTCTATTTCCTGACCAAACTGCTGTAGTGTCAATTTTAAATTCTGTCTCTTAGTATTTTTATTAGTTCTTCCCTGTTTGTGTTGTTTTCTTTGTTTAGTTTGCGAATATATGTGTTAACTATTGTGTTGTGGATTGTTGTTGGAGCATGAATTCTGCTTTTGTTTGTAAGTGAGCTATCTATTTCAGTGAATTTTTAAAATAGGTCATTATTATGGAAAAAGCTATTAATGCTAATAATAAATAATTCTATCCCAATGCTGAGTGCTTATACAATATTATGATAAAAATTCAGCCTGTTTGAGTAAATATGTTGAGATATCAATTTTTAAATTTTACATTGTACCAAACTGTCGAATTTGATGGTAAATTTTATTGATAAAAAATTTGGACAATTTGTCATACCATTTATTTGCATGTCAAAAGCTTTTCTACGATTTTTTCTATGACACTTAGAAATAGGTAAGAAACACGTTTAAAAACAAAATAAAGTTGTTGCTTCAAAATCGAATTGAATTTGAATATATAAATTCAAATTCAAATAGAAGGCTGCGTCGACAGTGTTATTTTTTACCACTTAATAAATTCTACAAAGCTTGTTAAAAAATTTTGACAAATGACACTTGATTTTCAAGTTTTTTAAAACCATGCTTGGATTGAAAAATTGGGAATTTTTCGGGGCCCCTTTTTTTCCGAAAGCCATCTAGATTGACTGCCGGAGGCAGCACAGCTTCCTGGGCTTTTTGTGCCTAATTTCCCATTTTCTGTTATACCAATCCTCCCATTAGTCTCGTTCCTTCCACAAGTCTGTATAATCCCAAGACTGGTTGGTTGATATATTCCTGTGGGCTCATTTTCGGTTGCCCAAATAATGGCTGTCTTTAAGGGTAAATGCAACGAACTGGATAGAAATAAAGTAAACAAACCTTGTTTGGTCATAAATATATTTAGGAGGCAAGGCGGGATAGTTCTTGTAAACACACCGCACCGGCAACATTGATTAAACACACTGAATAACATCACTCCGGAAATAATAACTTTTTCAATGTTAATGGCATTGCACCATAAATCACATTTTTATAAATCGATAATTCTTTATTATTAAAAAATATTTTTAAAGCCACAAAACCATTTTTGTTTATTATCTGAAGCCACAGAAAAGATATGTCATTCACTTTAGATGCTCAATTCGATTGCTGTTGATCAAGTCAGTTTACAAAACGTGTTATTGAATAATACAACCTCCTAGAAAGAGATAAAATGACATCGAAGTGCCTTACAACACCTGATTTAATATAATTTTGTATTAAACGAGTACAGCAGCTGTTTAAATCAACCTTGTTGCCGGTGCAATCGGATCTTGGAATGACAGTTCCAATAAATGTTTATATTTAAATCGATGTTGCCTATATTAACACAAAAACCAATATTTTTAAATAATTTTATTACATTTTCAAGATAATTTCCTGATTTTGATTTTTGAGATCTGTCAATTGATTTAAGTTTTTCCAAAACAAAAACAAACAGATCACTATACCAAACACCCTGCCTACAAACTGGCGTTGCGTTAATTCTAGTCCTTGAGTTCGATGGATAAATGCTTCTCATTCGCAGATGATGTGGTAAGTTGAATCTTCCCCTTCATCGCACATTCTGCAACTTGGGTTCCCATTGTATAAGCTTATCTTGTGTAGGCGTCCTCTTAGGTTATCGTGCCCTCTTAGCAATCCCTCCTGTTATGCGAAGTCTTTTCCTACTTTGTCTAAGTAGTTCTTGATTTGTTCTTTTGGATGGGCCCTTTATGAAGCCTTTTCCATGTCTTATTTTACTGATGCGGGACCAGTATTCCTTGTGTTTTTTGCTGATCCATTCCCTAGTTTGCCCTCATGCTGTGGTTTTGGTCACTCCAAAGGCAAGTTCTGGTCCAAAGTATGGTGTGGATGATCCCTGTCTCGCTAGCTTATCCGCTTTTTTGTTGCCTTCCATTCGCAAATGTCCCAGCGCCCACAGAAGGGTTACCCTGTTGTGTTCTCCCTGATGTTCTTTTTGGCATTCCCATGTCAGCTTGGACGTTACCTTGGGATTTCGGGACTCTTGCACAATCTTATTCAAATTGTTCCCTATTTCAATACAAAAACTTTTGCTACAAAATGCAAGTCTGCGAGAGCAAGGGACATTTATGGGGCGCGATCAAAACATTAGCCTTTTTCTTGTATAAAGTCTATTTTTTGTGTATTTAAGTTTGTTACCTATTTCTAAGACTCATAGAAAAGGTTGTAGAAAAGTTTTTAAAAGGCAGTTAAAGGGACCAATAAATTGTTCAAAGTTTTTTTGAAAGTTTTTATAAATGAAGTGAAAATTTACAATCAAATTTGACACTTGTAATGCAAAATTTAAAATTTATATCTCCGAAAGTATTTATTCTAACAACTTGAATTTTTTTTCACGATATAGTACAAACACTGGGTCTTATGCTATAATTATTAAAACATTTTCGACCTTTTGTACTCTTTGGACTTGTTCTGTAATGTACTGTGGATGAATAAATAAATAAAATTGTCCTATTTTTTCGAAAACATTCGAAAAGTCTTAGGCCTGATAAAATAGTTATGCTACGGCAAAAACCCTGCTAGATTTTGAAAGTATTTAACTATTATTAAATTTATCATACACAAAATTATAGCTTTGTACCTCGCAGGTTAGTCATTGGGCATTAAAATTATTTTAATCTGTGACATTTTGTCCACTTATTGGTCTTTTAGTGTAAAGTTTTATAATCTTTGATAACGAGATTTTTTTTTTTTTTAAATAACAATAAAGAATATTTGAATTTAACCTTGTCAACACTCACTTTTATAAGGTTAATTGTATATTTATTGCCGCAGTTGAGTTTTTGAAGTAAATATTGGTATTTTTTCCTCTTTTTATCGGTTTTTTTTTTAGGGCGAAAAATGTAATAAAATGTTTTTTTTTCAGGCTATTAAAATAATACAAGAGACCAGAAGAATTAAGATTTTGTTAAGAGATTGTCTATTAAAACGAATGGACAGAATAATTCATGTGTTGCTTAAAGTAAGAATGGCACCGGAAATAGAAAAATATGGTGTTCTATGGGGATATGTATTTGTGTAAGTTTGTTGTAAACTGTTACCCAAAATGCAATCACATTAAATTCGGTTTTTTATGTACACTGGATGTTTATGTTCTTGTTTGTAGGTATTTTCTTACCAAATTCCCTCACAAGTGCACGGATGATGACATTCTTAGGGGTTTTATTGCATTTCAAAAATTCAAAACTATCCGGGCCAAATCAGAGGCAGCAATGATTGATAAGGTATGTTTAAGTGTGTCAGATATGGCTTATTTGAGCCAATACCAATAAAATATTATTAATAATTAAAAACCTTTTAGTGTAATTACTTTTGATCGCTAAAAGATAATTAAACGAAATTTTAGCTAGAGCTTAATTTGATATGATAGTGCCCTACTAACAGTAAAAAAACCTGTGGTACGCCATTGGTATAATGTTTTTGATCATATCCTCAAATTTGATTATTTGTTTTAAAAAAAATAATTTCCTTGGATTTCTTTGTATCTCTCGTCTTTTTCCTGTAATAAGTATTATTGAGTATGTGAGAAGTATTCTTGAGTATGCTAGTGTAATATGGAGTCCATTTTATGGCTGTTATAAGTATGCAGTTGAGCGGGTTCAAAACAAAATGATTCGGTATGTTTATTTTAAGGAAACTGGACTTTATGATCAACATGTGCAAATCGGTTCATTATACGGAAGATATGGTCTTGAATCGCTAGAAAAACGAAGACGTATATTTGGTATAGTATACTTATACAGGGCCATTAATGGACCTCTGGATGATGTGCATTTTATCTCTAGTATATATTTAAATGTGCCACCATACCCTACGAGGAACCCAATTACCTTCTACCTACCACAGGTAGCCCACAACAACAGACACTTGGGTTCCCCTTTATATAATATATGTAAAACATATAACAGTGTTCAAGATAGGTTGGACATTTTTAATATTAGTTATAGGGGGTTAAGAAGTAAATTAAGCGAAATATTATAATATAGTTATTGTCTTTGTTTTACTTTGTAATTGGATACTTTCTTTGTAAAGAATCTGTTAAGTGAAATGAGTAAATAAATAAATAAATAAATAAGTAGAAACATGAACAAAGGTATTAAAAAACACAAATATTATTGAATTTGTTATGACTCATTTTTAAAAAGTTGCCGTTGGGGATTTTAAAAAGATCCTTAGAGTTTGAAATAAAATAATACTAATTAATTAAAAATAAAGAAAGTACTAATAAACAATAACTATTCAAACAAAAAAATATTACAAAAGTTGTTGGAAATGTGGTCCCCCAGCTGCTATACTTTCTCCAATGCTTTTTCTCATGGATTCTGTTACTCCTGCAAATATACCAGGCATTTCCCGAATTTGCAGCTATCCCATTTCAACTCGTGACGAAAAAAAGAAGAAGAGAATGGAAAGGCAAGAGCATGGCCTCTTCGTTTCCCTGATTTTAATCCTTTGGATCCTTTTTTCAGTTAAAATTTTGACGTTCAGACCTTTTGTCAAAGAATTGAATTGACATGTGAGCAAATTTAAGAAATGCCTGGTATTTTTGCATGAGTAGGAAAATCTATGAGGAAATGCATTAGAAAATGTATTGCAGCTGGGAGGCTACATTTTTAGTATCTTTATTTTGGTTTCTCAAGTTTTTTGGGTGTGTATGCAGTGGAAAAATTTGTATTTACAAAAGGCTTAACAAGTAAATGGCGATCGATACAAAGAAAAATATTGTTTAAAACAAAAAATCAAATTTGAGGAAATGACCAAAAAAAATTTACCAATGGCGCAACATGTTTTTTTTAAACCTTACATTAATATCCCTACGCACACTACTGTGTAAGCTAAGAATTCATTTTTTGATCCCCCTTGTAATTAATGCACTTCTATGACCTCCATAATCTGGTAGAATATAGACATTCAGCCAGCCAATCTTTATACCCAATTTGGTGTAATTTATTTTTTTTTCGGCAACGCGTGTTTGGTGCGTTAGGAACTTAAATGTAATTGCAAAATGATTTATCCATCCAAAAATGTTAAAAAGTTAAAAAAGATTTTAAATACATTCAGTTACCCAATTTAAATGTCTGGATGGTCACAATGTTGGTAATCTAATAAAAAAATCAGAACTTTTTTTTTTCTTATAAAGTTACATTTACAGTAAAAATTCTTTATTCGCGGGGTATATGCTCCGTAAATATGCCTTGAATACAGAAAACAGAAACAGTGAATATTGAATGGTAATTTATATGGGATTATAGGGGATATGTTCCTAGGTGACAAAATAAAAAACAAGTATATAAAAAAATTAATATTTTGAAGTTTTTGACCATATTGATTAATTATTATCTTAAGGCTTAGGCAATGGTTTAAACAATTTTGTAATTTTTCTTGCTTGGTAGTTTTTAAAAGCTTCTTCAATTCAGACTGATATTCAGCAGTGGCATAAGCAATTTGCCTCTTAAAAATAAGACTTTGTTCCATAGACGGATCAATTTTCATAAAGAAATCACAAAGCTCATTTGCCATTCTTAAACCTTCACTAAGATTTTTCAAATTAAATGTCACGTTTCCCGTGCTTGTTGAAGCCTTTTCTTTAATGGGCTCTGAATTTAACATTTCCTTTAAGTCGGTTTCAGTCAAATCTTCATCCTGCGATTCAAGCTAAATGCCATTTGATTCTATCTGTTTAAACCCATCTCGTCCTATTCCATTCGCAATTTCGGCTATTTGTCCATTTGACTACGCGTTTACAAAGGATATTTGGTTGGATACCTACATATTGGAATTCTTTTTGTCAATGTGTTACGTACCAATGAACCGATTAGATCCGCGAATAAAGACATTTTTAGCCGCGAATATAGGAATTGGGTCGCATTTTTTTAATACGCGAATGAAGGAAGCGCGAATAAAGAGCTTCAACTGTTTAATATACTTGTATATTTTATTAGCCAGTCACTATACCACTTAGACCACATACCACAATAGACCGATCGGTCGCGGTGGAAGGGTGTTATACCCACTCACTTTAACCTACCCTGCCACTTAAAAAACTTCTCTTTCGCCTCTACCGTTCAGATATGGGAATTTTATATCTAATTAACATGGCTTAACTCGACCTATTTTGACATCAGGAATCTGCCATACATTTTTGTATGGCAGATTCGCAACGGAAAATCACGAGGCGGTAGTGACCCTGACCTTGAACCCTTTGAATATAATAGGGGTATGGTAAGTTTTCAACGAGTATTTTCCAAACAAGGAAATGGGAAATATTAAGTGTTACCGCAATTTTCCTAGTACTTGTTTCTGGATGTTCCTCAGTTGTGTTTAAAAATGCTTCCTCTAACTCTGGTGTTCTCACCGTGCGATATGTCCCTCTGGATCTATTGTCAATGCAAAGACTCCCAGTTTCATGTAGTCTCCTGTGTATTCTCAAAAACATTCTTGCATCGGGAATGATGCGATTTGGATACCGCTCTTGATATATCCGCCTTGCCATAAGCGCATTCCCGTCAGCAAGTCCATAGGTAAAATGCATATCTGCTAGTTCGGAATTTGTAAATCTTGGCATAGTTTACTTATTTTCTTTTTATTATTGATTAAAGAAACTTTCACAATTTAACAAACTACCACGTTTATGAATACAAATTTTCTATTTTTTTATTATGCTTACTCTGTAAAAATAATATTTACATCTCTGCTAACTGTTATCTGTTATTTTTAGCTGATGTTAATAACTTACAAAAAAACAATGGAGGATTTAAAAAATATTCCTTGCCTGGGTGAAATCATGGACAGAATGAGAAGGGACCGGTTTTATACTGTAAGGGATATGGTAACGAGGTATATGAGGTAAGTTTTGATAACCACAACGTTTTGTAACTAGAGTTTCAGAACTCAGGAACAGAAAACTTTGTAGATCATGTACAGAGTCATCCAATAAGCACTGAACAGGGCCATATTTGTGTTTTTTCTCAATTTAAAAACGTGCATTACCCATCTTGTGTATGTTTTCCAGTAGAATCAGATAAAACATTTAAAAAATAAAACAAAATGTACAAGCAAATTCGACACTTACAATGTATAATTCAAAAATTCATATCTCCAAAAGTATTTACTCTAGCAAGTTGAATTTTTACCACAATATGGTACCGCAATTGGCATTAGGCTGGAATTATTTAAAAATTTTAGCATTAATATTTTTTCCTTAATAAAAGGGTTATTACCCTTTTATTGTCCTGTTTTTCCAAAAAGTTTCAAGCTATTGAAAAATTGTGGAACCCTTTGCTTCATATTTTTAGTCCGCTCTTTTCTATTAAAGTAAGTCCCTGATTAAAATCAGAATCCAAGTGTTTCAGACATGGTCACATTTTTACTAACACTTCTGCACACAGAAAAAATATCAAAGATATTTACCTGTGCAAATAATTTAGAACATGTCCTAAATTTTATTTTAAAAAACCCTTAAAAATCGTTTAAAAATTTGCCCTTATTTTTAATATAAAAAAGAGGTGTTTTGAGTTTTAATATATTTTTTTGCTACTTCTAACCTATAGAATAATAGCTCTAATAATCAATTATTATTTTATATAAAAATCCACACAGAAATACTTTGATCTTTTAAGAGTTCAGTAACAAAAACGTTAGGTTTAGTTTTTTGAGCATAAACCTGTAGAGGCCGCCTTGCCACTTGGCCGTGCGAGAGAAAAAGAATAGGGTTAGAATCTTCCTTTCTCGCTTTAACGCGGGGGTTGGTCGGTGGGAGGGGTAATTACCCCGCTCTGCGCGCTGATTGGTCGGTCCCTTCCTAACGACAAATCAGCACGTTGGAGCGAGAAAGAAAAGTTATACACCTATTCTTTCTCTCTCGCATCTTGTTGTATGCTCGAGGGTTGGTTAATTATAAGGTAAGCAGTGCTGCCAAGAACATTTTTTATTTGGTTAAAAATACAAGTCCCTAGAAATTACTTGAAAATGCGCCTGCATGTGTAATATATTTTATGTTATAGTTGCTAACAGCAATTTAATAAAATTCCTGTTATTTTTAAGCTCAACTCTTCTAGCATTTAGCATTTCTGCAAGCAGAAATGTTATCAAAAATGTGACTGTGTCACATGGGCCTAACTGCCCAGTTTTAAATATTTTTTTTTGGTGTTGTATCCAGGATAATAAATAACAAAATTCTACTGAAAGAATAAACCATATTTTATTTATAATAAATTTTTTCTTCAATACATTCCGAAATGTTCTGTGATTCCTTTTGAAGCAGTTATTTGAAAAAAAAAATGAATATAAAACAATAGTAAACATTCTTCACTTACCTTTAACCACATCCATTAAACAAATAAGATAGTATCTCGAAAACTACATGGAAGAAAAATTTAATATGCTCTTTAAAAATAGTCTTAAAAAACGTTCTACCGCTACCGCTACACTTTTCCAATTAGTTTTTTAATAGGGGCATAGGCGTGCGCAGGGTAAAGCTGGTGTGGGTGCCGATTTTTTTAAATTCGTTTATCACAGTATTTATATCAATATTTGCGGCTAATTCCTGTTCCACAAATGGAACCAACAGATTTTGTAATAGTTCTTGGCGCATTGTGGATTTTAATTTTGATTTTACCATACTCATTTTCGAAAAGGTGCGTTCGCGTGTAATGTTTAAATCGAACCTTATCAAATAATAATTTTCATTTTTTAAATACAGTAATCTTTTTCAGACTAGTGGGGGTGCCACGGCACCCACTGTGCGCACGCCTATGAATAGGGGTGCTATGAACAAAACTACATTTTCATAAAAGTATTTAAAAAACAATGTTTAATACTTTCTGTTTGTTTTATAGATATTACAAGGAAAACAGAAGTAAAAACGAGACTTTTCATATGGAAGATTGCGAAGAAGAAAGTGATGATAGTATTAATAATATACATCCTTTTGGTCCGTCTAATTCTTCCAGTTCCAATGCGTTTGCCGACCGAAGACGGAGAACTGGTTTAGATTCGGTAAGAATTCTCTTTTATTGCTGTAAATACAGGGTGTTACAGAAATACTTTAATATATTGAAATCCCGAGATACTGACATAAAAACAAATTGGATAAAAATAGTGAATGACTATGTTTTTGTCCATAAGGTTGATCAGAGGCAGGCTTCATCTGATCCAAAACTTTCAGTTCACAGTCGTTTATGCCACAAACAAAAATTTAAAAGTAAATTAAAAGTGTTATGTATTAGATAAGTAAATGGAATGTTAACCATAGGTTGGAAATTAAATGTGGATGACTTCTTACAAACATAGAACAGACATAGATATCAGAGTCATCACATGCAGCAACCTAAATTTACCGTGAAATTCATTATATTTTATATGAAAAGCAACTCTAATAATCTTCTTTTAAGCAACAAAGATTCTTTTGCATTCATCATGATAAAACGGTTCCAGAAAATAATACTGTACGAAATTATGCTCTGGACACTCGCAAAATAAATTTTAATATTTCATTAATGTAATTTTTTTTTTTTACTATTGTTATTGCATTGTATTGTGTATAAAGTTGAATGTTTGGCAACAATGAAATGCATAACGCGCTTTTTAATAAATATCTCAGGTTCTGATAGTATTTACTGGACAGGTAAAAAGGTAGTTTGGCAAAATCAAAATTAAAATATGTTTAAATTAAAAAAAAAGTATTGAGTTCGTCTCTACACTACTCAAGAAGGCACCCATTTCAATATATTAAAGTACACATTTTCATAACACCCTGTTTAAATAATGCCTCAGTTGTATTTTGAGATTTATGTAAGATCATTTGACTTTGTCGTTTTATTTTTAAAGCAAAATATTGTTTTTGCATTTTTGTTTTTATGATTAAAGATGTTGGGGAATATTTAATGCATTAAAAAAGTATTTTGTATTCAGTGGCGTAACTATGTAACCAAGGACAAGGGTTTAAAAATGGAGTTGCGACCCTATCTAAATTAGTTCAGTTTTATTAAGTAAAAAATAGGAATTTTTTTATTATCAGCTTCTTATTTCCCACTGCAGGGCCTAACAAAGCAAATCCTGCTACTAAGTATAAGTTACTTGGTAAGTAGCTTTACCTTTGTTCAGCATTATACAGTGTAACACAGTAAAATAATATTTCTTTCACAATAACACAATTTACTGCCAAGAAAACCTAGTTTGCAATAGGGATACCATAAATGTCCTTATTATGTAGAAATAAAAGAAATAAGTAAATTCCAACATTAGTATTGAAATCTAATAAAATAATTACATGGAATTGAATCAAGTATATGAAACTCAAAGAAGAATTGCTTACAACACTAGTTTAAAGAAAAGGCGCGAACATAACTCTTATTTGAGATGTTTTTTATGGAATTAAAATATCATTTTGCTTTAGATTTTACGCGAAAATATACTTGTGATAGGTACCTACTTTCACAATTAATAATGCGCCCATATAAATAATGTTCTATTTTAAAACCCAATAAGTTCCTAATTACTTATTAAATGTTTCGATGATTTCATACCAACTTACATTTTTTATTAGATTAAAATATTTATGTACTCTTACAAACATCTCTCAGGGGGTCCCGAGGCATTGTCCTACCTAGCCCTCCGGTAGCTACGCCATTATTGGAATTTGAAAACTCGAAAATCAAGTGTCTTACCTATAATTTTACTTCAAAAACATGTTTCTTTAATAGATTTGTGTTTAAGAACAAAAATTATCGATTTTTGTTTCAGTTAATGTTACTTTTTAAAATGAAAACTTGATTATTCTGGTTCTTGGGCAAGAAAAAATACTTCAGAGCGTCAAAAACATTATTTATTTTAAAAATAATCCCCATTTAAAGTGGTTTTGTGTTAAAAAACAAAAGTTAGCGATTTTGTTTTAGTGTATAAAAACAATTTTGCTGGGACAACTCTTAGGGCAAGACTCTAAACTTTTGTCTTTTTTGAGTACTCTTAATTTGATGTAGCAAAATTGTTCAGGACAGCAGTTCTTGATTTTTGTTTCTGCGTGTATAAATTCTTTTAAGACTAAAACATGCTTGTTTTGGCTTTTTTGCAGTAAAAATATATATTTTCTCTTTATTTATTGTTCTTATAATTTAAGGTAGGTACCCTTAAGCATCAGGGAATATTTTTATAAACATCTTATAATGTTACATTTTTTTAGACTGATTATTACCATGGTGTATCCCTTTTCGATGATGATGTTGCTCAACCCAACAACGATATCACAACCAGACTGTCCTCAGCAGATCCGGTGGTCATTTTGGATGATGAGGATGATGACGACGATGTTATTGTTGTTTCTGATGGAATGAAGGTAAAAGAAAAATTCTTTACTATGGTAGTTTTTCTTTTTTCTCAAACCTAACAATATATAAAATCATAATATTTTTTTAATTTCAGACTGTTATTACTATTGATGATGACGATGACGATGATTGGTCTGTCGAAATTCAGCCCACCAAATCGGCGCCACCTATAGAGATACTGTCACCTGACAGAGTTATACAACAATGTCAATCCCAAACTATAACTAGCACTAGTCAGCCAACTAAAGCACCGCCACCTATAGAGATACTGTCACCTGACAAAGTTGTGCAAACAAATCAGTCCCAAACTACAACTAGTACTAGAGAGCCAACTAAATCACCGCCACCTACTGAAATACTGTCACCTGACAAAGTTGTGCAACCAAATCAGTCCCAAACTACAACTAGTACTAGTAAATCAACAAAATCACCGCCACCTATAGAGATACTGTCACCTGACAGAGTTGTGCATCCAAGTCAGTTCCAAACTACAGTTAGTGCTAGTCAGCCGACCAAATCACCGCCACCTAGAGAGATGCTATCACCTGACAGAGTTGTGCAAACTAGTCAGTGCCAAACTACAATTAGTACTAATCAGCCAGTTGATTCCAGGCCACCCCATCGAGTTGAAAACATTGATATATCATCAGATGTCAACCTATTACCAAAAGAAGGTTCATTGGTTTTAGACTCATCATTGTCTATTACCCCTATGGAGTCAGAAAACTCAGTACCTGAAATTATATCGCCATCAAAAGAGACTATACCCGTACATCACACAGAATCAGTTCCTAAACTAGTAATAGCACCTCAAACACGGATATTAGGTAGACAAGTTAAAGAAGTCGATAATTCTTTAAAAATTACGGTGGTATTACCGCCCAGTGAATCAACACCAAAAGTATTAACTTCATCTTTGGAGATAGTGCCAACGTCAGAAGTGGTGAACAAATCCGTTCTACCGGCTTTGGAATCAGTTAAATCAACGCCCGTTTTGGGTGAAAAAACACTGGAAAATATATTGCCACCAAATAATTCAGAAACTCAGATGTGTCCTGAAAAATCTTCATTGCCATCCACAGTATCGGAAAAATTAGCAGAAGTTTTACCATCCAATGAAGCAGTTAAATTACAGATAAAGCTGTCAGAAAATATTTCTGTAATATCCAGTATAAATAAAATGGAAGAGGTATCAACACCCAACGATAATATGACTACTGAGCTTTCAAATTCAGAAAAAGAATCTTCCAATAAAGCAGTGGAATCGGGAACTCTACAACTAGAAACACCTCAATTGGATAACAGTACTAAAGAATTATCATCTAAAAATATTTTAGATGCTCGTGCGAGTTTGGAAAATGCCTTACCACCCAGTGAACCAATGGAGACTGAAGAATTACCGGCCGAAAATAATGTCGTGTCTGATGAATCTGGTTCAGAGGAAAAATTACCCTCCAATACGTCTTCAGAAGTTGATTGCTCAGGTTCAAAAGAACTTTTACAGCAATCATATGAAAAGGGAAATAAAAGTGCAGTGGAAATAAATTATTTATCTGATACCAGTGAAAAATTAAAGGATGTTGCAAATTCGACTATGAATGAGGAAATTGTGGGGTTAATGGGTAAAACTACTATATCGCCCATAGTTAAAGATGGGCCCATTGGTGTTTTACCTTCCAGCAAGATTCCTGAAGACTTAGATGATACTCAAATATCTTTTTTTAATCAAAGCAGGAAGAATATTTCTGTACCTGAAATAACCCTTAATGTTAGCGATACAAGTAATATTACTTCCCCATCCTTTGACAAAAATGAAGTTAAATCACTTTTTTTAAATGAAAAGCTGGATGAGATGGGCTCCTCTTCAAGCACCACTGAAACAGATACTTTGACTTCAAGTACAACCACTGACTCAACTGCAGAATCAACATCATTTGATGAATACTCAGATTCAGCAGTAAACATTACTTCAAAATTGGTCTCAGAAACCAAGACATTTGAAGGTGACTTGAATGCAAGCTTCTCTGATAAACCAAGTGCGAATATTCAAGAAACTACTGTTATCCAAGAGCAAAATCTTAACGAAAGTCAAGGTAAATCGTGTCAGGAGTCTGCTCAGATACCTGCCTCAGAAAGTGAATCACTTTCTTCCAAAATAAATGAATATATAACAAGTTTTGTAACAGAAGAACTCTCTGTTGAAGACATAACCAACTCACCAATAGATTTAACTGCTTCTACTGAAAACGCTAGCGACGTTATCGTAGTCAATTGCCGACCCATAGAACCTCTAAAAGAAGAAGAGAGTACCGCTTCAGGAGCTGAAGCTGTAACCTTTTCTACTGATGAAGTTTTAACTCCTACTGATGAGCCTATAACTTTACTGGTAACATATCCCGGATCATCTCAGGAAGAGAGCCAGCATTTTATAATGTGCGGCACTAATCTTACACTTTCAGACACCTTTCCAAGTAATGAAATTAATCCTTTAAACAATTTTGAATCTGAGATTTCTAATAAATTAGATTCTGAACCGGTTGTGTTGCCTCCTAGAAGAGAGACCATAGACAGTGCCTTGTCATTATCTGGTTCTCAACCTTATACCCCACAAAGTTCGCCTAGTACTCGTATTGAAGCAGTGAGTAGCTTGGAAATAGGTACTGGTGCCGTTAATCCTTGCCTTAAGAAAAGTGAAATTCCTAGTTACCAGATAAAGACTTCACATACCCCTGACTCCACTAAAGTTGCAAATAGTAATGATAACTGGGGCGTTCATAACCCTACTCAACCTTTAGAAAAAGTTAGTAAAAACATAAACAAAGTGGCCAAGCGAAGAAAATCGTCCGAATCCTCTCTTAAAACAGCACAACCCTTAAAAATGCGAAGGAAATCTTCCGAATTGCCGATAAATAATACCCTAGATTTGGTAAACAAGACTGATTTACAAAACTGCGATAACTTCTTAAGACCGGCCGTTGTAGAACACCTCCCAGAAGATTTATCACAGTCTCTGACATCTGCAAAAGGAGTAACCCCTCAAGAAGTGGTGAAAATGTCACAGATGCCTTTTAGATACAGCCAGCCACAATGGAGTGACAAATTACATCAGGAGGCTGATGAAGTAATGCAGACTGTATCACTGTCTCATAAGGAATACTGTGAAATTGAAAATCTATCACAACCAAACATAGCTACTTCACAGCAGAAATCTAATACATCACAGCTAAGTAATACATCACTACCAAAATCAACTGTAAACTTGATAAATCCAGTGGGTGAGCATATGGACAGCTTAACAAGATCAGCAAGCTTTGTTGAAAAATCTCTACATGATCTTTATTTGAAAGAATATGGAAACAATTTATCACTGCAAGGTAGTCAGATATCACGACCTAAAATTCAAAACATAATGGATCAAGAACATTCATTTGAAGAAGCGCGTTCTGTGAAAATATATGCTAAGGATAAACCTAATAAAATGGTATCACAACAGAAAGACCATGATAGATCTCTAAAATCGTACAAAGCACTCATTAAAAACACATCGTGGAGAAGTCCAAGTGTTACACAGCAAGATAAGGTAGTATCACAAATTCCCAGCAACATACCACAGCAGGAAGAAGTTCCAGTGATACCAATTAATGAGTCTAGAAGCAAAAATGTGTCATATGAAAGGAATATATATGACCACAGTGACCTCTTCAATCATGCAATGGAAGGCCCCATAGGCAAACCCATGGTGAACCGAACTAACGATGAAAATTTTCTTTGGGAAAGTGAAGTCAATGCAGCTAAACCCAAAGACGACAGTTTTAGAGATATTACAAGCGGTACAATATCAGTTAGGCCTGATTCACAGCTGTATCAAGAACAAAATGAAGCACCTATGCCAGAGACTCCTGTGAAGAAGGCAGACTTGGTATCCAGTCTAAAATCTTCGCGATCGAAGAGGGACGACAAGTCTGCGGAACTTAAAAATTCGGAGAAGAAGAAAGTAACTTTTTCCCAACAAAACGAGGTCAAAGAGTTACCGTTTCCGGTTTTTAATAAAACCTTATCAGTAAGTACTTTTTTTACATTTATTATCATTATTATTATTTACTTTTTTTTAACTGTCATTAAGGATTAGATTATATATATACAGAGTGTTACGAAAGTAGTTTAATATATAGAAATGGGTAACTCCCCAGACAGTGTTGAGTTAGGATTAATAGTTTTTTTTTTTAAATTTGCCTTTTTTTATTTTTTTTTAAATCATAATTTTCCGACCCTCCAGCGCCGTCCTGTTTTGTGATGTCTTGAGTGGCAGTACAATTAATATGGAGAAGGTGATGTTGAAAACAAGATCATATAATTATGTACAACATTGCCCAAAAATTCAATGTGTCTTGTATAAACTTATTTTTAACCAACTTCAAAAAAAAAAGTTATCAATTCGACATGTATTTGTCTATAATATTGGAATTGCGAAATGTTCACATAGGATAATCTGTTAGGTCTCCGACCCAATATACAAAATTTTATAGGTGTATGAATGTTTGTATGCTTATTACAAATAAATATTCCATTTTTCAATTAATTATGAAATAAAATTAATAAAAAACAGATTAAAAAACTTAATAAAATTATAAATAATATTTTTATATATATATATATATATATATATATATATATATATATATATATATATATATATATTATATATATATATATATATATATATATATATATATATATATCCCAAATAACCAACAAAATAAATCAAAAGTAGGTAAAAAAATTTGGGTGCCAAATTTTTTTTTTTTTTGGTTTTTCCATATATTCATTTAAAATAAAAACATTTTTTGACATACCTAAAAAAAAATTGTAGTGCCACCTATTTCTTTTAGTCTATTTTTGTTTCGTTTTGTTGGTTAATTTGGTACATGGTATTTTAAAAAAAAAAATTAAATAAATTAGTCTCCGAAAATCTTTACTTTTCCCTTGATTTTCTTTTTTCAAAAATCCCCCTATCCCGGGTTTTAAAAAAATTTCAAATAAAAATTTTTACAATATTCCCTTTTAAAGTTTAAAAAAATTAAATTTTTATTTTTAACCCGGGTTTACAAAAAATGAGGACAGGGGGTCCCATCTCATTGTCACCTTCCTTAAATTTGAGGAAAAAACTTAAAAAAAAATGACTTTCCCCTCCATTTTCTTGGTATTTGAGACCATAAACCCGTAACAAGAAAGAAATAACCTTCAAAAATTTAAATTAAAAAAAATTTTTAAAAATAAAAAAACCCCAAAAAAATTTAAATTCCTTTTTAAGCCCCTAAAAAAAAAAAATAAAACAATGGACACAAAAGAAACCCACAAATTTTAAATAAAACACCCCTTTATTAAAAAAACTTTCTGGTTGGCCATAAATAAAATTAAGTTTTTTTAAAGAAAGAATCAAAAGGTTTTTAAATCTTTTCCCCAAACTTTTACACTCTATTTTTAAAAAAGAATTTCACAATTTTATAATAGTCCCAAAAACCTCAAAAAAATATGAAAAAACACATTTTTTCCATGAAAAAACTGAAAACCTGAAAAATTTTAAAAAAAATTCTGGCTATAACACAATCTTTTAAAAAAATTTCAGTTATCTAAAAGAAAAATTGAAAAAATAAAAAAAAGAAAATTTTTTAGAGACCCTTGTAAAAATCCAAAAATTGCGGGGCCTGCCGATCTGAAAAAAGTTTGACAAATGAAAAAAAAAAAACATTTTAAACCCCAAAACAAAAATTTTTGACCAAAACACAAAAACTAAAAAAAAGTTCCCGGAAATTTCAAAATTATTTAAAAAAAGAAAAATAAGAAAACAAAAACTGAACTTTAAGAAATTATATAAATTATATTATTTTAATTTTAAATAATATTAAATTTAAATAATAATAAAATAACAATTTTTAAAAAAAAACAACAAATATACAAATTCTAAATGTCCCCCTTTAAATAAAAATTGTTTTTTTAAAAAAAAATTTTTAAAAAATTTTCCCAATTTTTGCATGGTTCTTTTTTGTTAATTTGGTTTTACTATAAAAAATATTATTTCTTAATTTTGAGTTTTTTTTAAGTCGCTTTAATTTTTTTCAAAATTACCTTTTTATTACATAATTTTTAGTTTTTAATAAGCACTAGAATATTTGTTTTGTTATAAGTACTAATAGTTTTATTGTAAATAATTAAAATATTGTTGATGATTTGCATACATGCACCAGAATTTAACCAAGGTTTTAGGATGTTTTTCCTTTGACGACACATCCGTAGCTCATATCAATAAGCCGACCGTTGCACTTACAATTATTAGTCCCCTAGCTTTTCGCCCGCTTGAACTACACGATTTTGACAGTTTTGTTTTTTCCTCGATTTTGCTTGATATTGCCTCTTTTTCTATTCCATCGCTGCCTAGTTAGCGTCGTGCGATTAAGCATTTTTCTATTATCATATATTTTGTTATTTAATTTCTTATACAAACTTTTAACATCTCAGAGGATGTCGACATACCAATTTTTGTAGGTCTAGGTCCAGAAATAAAATTCCATACAAACATTCCAACCCCATTCTACCCCTTTAGGAGGGGGAAAGGGAGTTTTCTATAATCCTTTCTTAGCTGACATCTCCTATTTTTCTGGGAAATCAGAAGCCAAATTTCCAACTCCCATATTTACAACTTTAAAAATAACGACTTTTTTTATACAAACTTTTATCCCAATTTTAACCCTCCAAGGTATTTAATTTCGAAAAATGTTAAAGCAGATTTTTAATTGTAATTAATAGCCCATATACCAATTTTCGTACTTCTAAGTCACACACCTCCCTTCAACCTCTTTAAGGGGGGTGTTTCTTAAAAATGTTTTCTTAGCTGATGCCTTCTTCTCATAATCTAACTCTGTGCTATATTTCATTCGCTTTTCATGTATATAGATATGTATTATAAAAACTACTAAACCGATTTTGATGAAATGTGTACTGTTCTCTAAGTTGAGGTAAATGTAAGCCAACAAAAAAAAGATCACAATCCCATTAATAGTTTCGGAAAAATGCGAAGACAAACACACATACACCAAGAAAATTTTATATATTTTGTTAGGAAATAATATATTATCATATGTTTCAGTAATTTTTATGTATATGTATCGAATTGACAACCTTCGGTTTTTTAAAGGCGGTTGGTCATAAACAAAAGTTAAAAAAAAAAACGACAAAATAATACAAAACAATCCTTTGTCTTGGTAAAAATCAGCCTTTTCAATTTCAAGTTGGACCGACATGCAGGTGTTCCATAAAGTTAATTCAACAATTATATTCATTTTGTGTTTGATCTTATAGAGCTACTAGATTTCTCATTATACAAAGAACATAAACAGCGCGCCGAGGCGTCAGTCGAGCTGTAGAGAGTACATCGTCAAAATGGTAAGTGTATAAAACATCCTCAAACATGTTATCTATCGCGTCGCAGGATTTAAAAAATTTGTAAAATTATTTAAAAAAATATTTTCTTGACAACTAATTTGGTAATAAAAGTTAGTTAATGTGTTATCAATGTGATTGGTATATTTTATTAAAATAACAAGGCAAACGTTTCCTCTCTGTAAACCTACAACCTATGGATAAGAAACTCGTAAAGAAGAAAGTAGCATAATTCGGCAACTTTGTCTCAGTTTTTTGATCTTACCATGTTATTTGAGACTCACAACTTGCAGCTGTGCTTGTCATCGACAGTAGAAGTTTAGCATGTGAATTTAAAGGCATTTAGAGATTTGATACAAAAAGGTCAATGGCGGGTTTGCTATTTTTACTTACATTTTTGAGGTATCTCGGTTATTTTTGTCGGTCCGCTGTTTTTAACAATTTTTGGTTTAATTTATTTTTGTATGAGGATTTCGAGGTTTTTGTATATTAAAATATTTTTATAACATCCTGTATATATTATTATCTGTTCAGTTGAAAATAGGTGTTTTTTTATTTTACAGGGACACAGTTTCATATTTTCTACTCTTTTCAGTGTTATTTTAAACTGAATGTGTTTTTGTGAATTAACAAAAAAGTATCTTGTACTTTACTTATTTCTGGGATATGCTGGAGAATATTTTTAAATGGAAAATATATTAATGATCATAGTTATCAAATATATGTATTTTTTTAATGTAGTAGTTTTTTCTACAGGCAATCAGCAAGAAAACATAAGACCGTCGTCCAGAGCTTTGCATTATAACTTTTACTGACAGTACCAAAGATATTGTTTTTTTTCCTTTTTACACTCATCAGCAAAACTCTTGCACACCCCCCCTACATTTTATTTAAAAAGAGTAATAACAAATTTTTTTTGCGGGGTGATTTAAAATGTGGAAAAAAGTAAAAGACATAACAAAATTACGCAACTCTATTTATAGCAAGAATATTCTTATTAGAAAAACATACAAAATTAAAAATATAGGTAACTTCGTTTTTACAATTATTGGTAAAAAAGGGTAAATAAACTAACTTGTAAGGTTATCAGTTCATAGTGTTTTCTCCCTTCCTTCTAATCAATGCATCAACTCCACCACCAAGCTATTGATGGTTTCCTGGGACAAGTTTGCCCATTCCTCTTGGTTATTTCTTAGGAATATGGCTCTTGACACATAGTCCCAAACATATTTCTTATGGATTCATATCCGGCGATAATGGAGGCCAGTCCAATCCTGTTATTTCACCTTCATTTAAAGCTGCCTGGACTATTCCAGCTCGGTGAGGGCGTGTTATCATCCATAAAAATAAAATTATTACTAATTTGTTGTCGTAATAGATAAATTATTGAACGGATAACATTTTCTACATAGAAATGGGCGTTCATTGCATGTGCTACGTGAACAAGCTCCGTGCGGTAATTATACATAATTCCTCCTCAAACCATTTCAGTGCAAGGCAGTATTTAGTCGATGCCGTTGACCTGCCTCTCTCCACACTTTTTGCTGATAATCATTATTAAATAACCCTATTCTTGTTTCATCGGTAAAAAATACATACCTCCACTGAGGTAATAACCAGTTCTGATGTTTTCTAGCCCACTGTTATCTTCTTTGTCGGTGATGCATAGTTAATAAAGGCACTCACAGTGGTCTTCTACGCCTTAATCCATTTTTGAAGAGCCTTCTTGACATAGTTTGGCTTGATATAACTCAATAATGTGTACGTTGGAACTGGGATCGTAGCTCTCGATCTAGGCCGACAAGCTACACCGCCGGTGTCTTCATAACGCTGTATTGCCCGACTAACAGTACTTCGCACTATGTTCAAGCGATCAGAAATATGATGTCCAGGCATTTTTGCCACCGTTTACTTTGTATGTTGTAAACTCTCTAAAAGGATAAATATAGGTAAAAATATACAGACATAAAAAGGGACATTAACATTGTACTGATAAGTTTTTTTTCTTTTGACACCTTTGCAAATACTTTCTAAATAATTAATAGCCATAGCCGCAGCATTAGGGTATACGTAAAAATAAAGTTATTTGGGGGGTGCAAGACTTTTGCCAATGAGTGTATTTATATTTATATTCTTTATTGTCATAAAAACATTCAAAACTAAACATTGACGTCACATGCGAACAAGAAGTCATTAATATACACACATTAAAAATTAAACTTCACAGTTCATTTAACACTTAATATAAATTAAAAAATATTGAATTACAAAAATAATATAAATTAAAAATCAGGGTTGTGGGAATTCGTAAAATATTCTTCCGATAAATAAAATTCCTTTCCAGTTAAGAATTGTTTTAAATTTCTTTTAAATGAGTTAATACTCTGTGCCTATTCTAGATTTAAAGGTGTTCTGTTGTAAACCTTGATACAGCTCACCAGAGAATCCCTATAAAATAAAGATGAGCTATAAAGTGGCATAACCTAATCATCGCTACCACTTGTGTCGTTGTTTTCAGAGATATTCCAATTTATGACATACATATGATGATTACTTCTTAAGAACACATAACATAGATGAAACACAGTCATCATATTTAGAATCATAAACTTACCGCGACATGATTCAATATGTTTCATCAGAAAATCAACTCTAATAATCTCCTTCTGAACGTTCAACACGCTAAAACGGTACCAGAACATAATACTGTACAAAATTAGGTTTTGACACTAGCACTCAAGCAAGAAACTAATTAATGGAAGTTCTAGATAACTGTACTCTTTTAGTAGAAGATATAACTCAGGAACTGTTATCTGCAAATTGTCAAAATTTTGTGATATTGAGTTTCTTTTTTAAGTCATTTAAAAATATTGAAAACAAGATTGGTCCTAATATGGAACCATATACTCTGCCCAGAACCAGTACACGCTCATACTTCTGTTGGTCAGGTATGATTCTAACAATTATTAGGTAACCCACAAATACAATACATTCCAATTTATGAAGCAACAAGTTATGGTCTATTAAGTCAAAGGCCTTACTTATATCATATACATACCAACATTGAACAAGTTATTTCAAAATAGTTTAAAACTCTTATATTTATTAACTTATTGAATACTTCAGAATACATAGGTGGTACTAAAATATTCCTATAATAGAGATAATCTCTTTATTGTCCCATATATAGATTGGAATCACTTTAACTATCTTAAGTTGATCTGGAAAATACTCTGCTTTAAAACAATCATTTTTCAGATCAGCCAGTGGAGAATCTATAATATCCGCCACCCCCTTAGTCACTGCAACAAAATTTATTATACAAATAACTTCTTTCATTGTTGTGGATTTTAAGAAAAATGAAAACGGTACATTTTCAATAATTTCACCAAGATAAATGGCTTGAGGGAGAACAACCATTCCACTGACATCAAACTGGGATGCAAATAGAAATCCATGTTGAGTTAGTTACATTTTTTGAATTTACTATCAAATGGTCCTTATGTAGTGCCTAACATATTTTCAGAATGCGTTTTTTTTATTGTTATAAAAAGACAGTTTTAGATTGTCACGAGTGCTGATTGACAAAGCATACAAATCTCGAAGATCTTGTATAATTTTCTTTATCTCCTTACAGACCCAGTGCTTTGATAAATTGGACCTAGTCGTAATTTTTTTAAGAGGGATAAAGACACTGAAGCAGTAATCAAAACCCTATAACGTTCATCAACATCTACCGCTCCATACATCTCATCCCATCCTTCATCGACCATAGCTGCTCTAAATTTACGCGAATTATCGTGACTTAATTGTCTTCAACAACAAGCAACTTTTTGTAATATTATTGTAATCTTTAGCAACTCAAGTATTAGAGTGTAGTAGTCTAAAATGTGTGTTCTTTGAATATCACTTTTAACACAACTAACTAAATACTTTCTTTGCAAAAGGCACAGCTCTCGACGGTCAGGAGATTGTTGTGTATCCGCCCAAAAAACATTGTTAAGTTACATTTCTATCTTAGGTTAATCTTACTCCTATTGACTTAAAAACTTTCCGAGAAAATGAAGCAATAGCAGCCAAGGAAAGAAGAAAAAAGCAACAGAGACAATTATACCTCGCCAATGAGATGAAGCAGAAACAACTGAGACAGTTATCTCTGGCAATGGAAATGAAGCAAAAGCAGCAGCAGTCTCTTCAGAGAGATGACAAATTTCTTCTACATATTTATGATAAGCTCGAACCTCAGGGAACAATAAACAACAATTGGTTCGCTAAGGCTAAAGCTAGCTTTGAGGCCGCCTCAAATGTTAGTTCCAAAGTCCATAGTTCTTACTTTTCGCCAGGTATGTATCATATTTCAGTTTTCTAACATTGGGCTTTTGGGTTACAGGATGAAAACGAAGCTGTCGCTGCGCAAGAACAGCAACCTAATTTGTTTGATTATAGTTTTAATAATTTTTATACCAATCAAAGTAATTTAAACATTCCTTTACAACCAAATCTCATGTCACCTGAGTATGTTAGTCGATACTATTCAAATTTATATATGGATAGTAATATCCACCCTGGCATTTTGGGTACGGAGCCGTTCCCAGGACAACTATCGCCACAAATTCCGGACCCAAGATGCCCGACCAAAATAGAAGAGACCATGACTAGTAAAACTCACCAAGAACACTTTGAGAAAACTCCACTTCCCCCTAAAAAGCGTAAGTTGGCAGAGGAAATATCGTACCCAGCCCAGCGTCAGCTCTGTATAGCTGATATACAGGCTGACTTTCCGAAAGTGAAGACCGTGGCTGCGAGAAAACTGTACCCAGAGGCCACGGGCTATTCTGATAGCAAGTATTTATACCCCGACAACTTCGATTACTCCAGTTTTGAGAGTAAACGTTCAGTGATGAACGTGTACATCAATGGAGTGCGCGAAGGGGCCGGAAATTATCCAGTATGCCTGATGATTGGGACTGTACATACATGTCCCATGAACCAATCGCAGGATACTGCTGAAAATGCTGGCCTGGGAAGACCGTCAGCCGAGGGACCCCCTCTCAACGCTGAACATCCTCAAACGGGTGATAACATTCAAAACCCTCGGCAGGAGGAAGTAGCAGTGGGGAAGGCGAAACGGAGTAAGAAAAATGGAAACGGTGACGCTCCCGCAAAGAGGGGGAGGGGGCGTCCCAGAAAAAATATATAAATGTTGATAAGGGTGCCGTTCCAGGAAATATACTACACAAGGATGGATAAAACTTTAACTTATAGAAAAAAATAAAGAACAAGATTTTTTTTAAGAATTCAGGACTAACAATAAAGGTGACTAGTGGGAAATTAACTCATTTTTATTGATATTAATAGTAGGAATATAAGGGTAAAATGATTAAGCTAAATATTGACAGGGCACTTAAAAATAAAGGTGGAATCTTAAGAATATGCCGCACATAGGTGATTGAAGAGATTTTTGAAGGTTGAAGAACTATAAGTGAAGACTGAAACGAAGAAATGAAGATTTTTTACAAAAAGCAAACACTTTTTTAATTTTTTTTATGTATATATATTTTTTAATTTAAATAATTACGGCTGTGTCTATCCAGGTATTATAATTTTAACTTCAATGCATAATTTATTAAGTTTACACATTAATAAAACCTCTATGCAAGACAGTGATAAAAAAGGAAGATGGTTTTTCTGAAGAAAGAAGAATAATTAAGATTTTATAATTAAGGTAGAAATTTGCTGTCTTTTTTCTAAGAAGACTATCTTGAATTTATTATTGTTGTTCTAGGGTAATATGGATGTTTTGTGTGGTCATATGTATTTTCTGTTTCTAAACATCGAGATTTGCAGTATATTAATTTTTCAAAATATTTTTTAAAAATTCTCATTTGAGGAAAAATTTCACACCTAAAAAAAAACTATCTAATTAATTTTTTTTTGATTATGAAATATACAAATAGAAACTTTTACAAAAAGATTGAAAAAGCTATTGTAGAGTATTACTGTATCAAATGTTAAAACATTAAAAAGCAATTTTCAACCAAAGGTGCATCATGAAAATGATTCCGAGGTCACCCGATATGCAAAATTCCCAACTCGAGTTTAGAAATAAGAAAACACTCAATAAACACTTTATTTGGGCTTTCTTGCCAGGTGGGACGCACAGGCAAGTGGCCCTAATGAAAAAATCTACCTAAAAAATACTTTTAAAAACTTAAATAATTGAAAAGTCTTTCACGCTTCGATTACATACCAGTCACCGTTTTATACGCAGGGCCAGAAAATAATTTTATTTTATCAGATAAACATAACTGTGTAGCCTCATTTTACTTTAATTTAAATACAGTGTATGTTAACTATGCCTAACGTACAATAATTAAAAAAAAATCGCAATAAAAATACTAAATATGTTCTATATTTCGACCCGGGAAATTGAGAACATGCGCACTAATTGACGCAGAACAATTTTCATGGTTGCTAATGTCGGTACAGCTTAACATATTTTTCCTTTTCTAAATCAATGAGTAATTGAAAAGCCTTTTTAAGAAATAATGTGTTTAAACAATTAAGATTTACAATCTGTAAATGATTATTTATAAATCTACATGCGTATTAAAACTAACATTAATCGATTCTTGATGTTTTATCTCTTTAAATCGAAGAGCTACACGAGCAAAAAAAAGTAATAATGGAACGTGGCAACACTTATGTCGTAACAAGGCGTTTTGGTCTGGCGACAAATTTAAAGGGCCAGATATAAACTTTAAAAATGATTTTTTAATAGGCAAAAGAAAAGATTTGTCATGTTTTTAGAATAAAATAATTTTTTGCAAGGGGCCCATTGTAAATATTGTTCAGTTTTTACAGCTTTTATTATTTTTTTAATATCTTGATATACGTTAACTTATTTAGTATTTTTAGGGTTTTTAAATGTATTTTCTGGTAGATATTTGCGATTGTAACAGTCAATTGGGGCTGGGACGGAAGTGATCCCATGGGACATAAAAGCCCAAATAATATCTTTCTATATTTCTCAATAACAAAATATGTTAGAATAATGTTCTTACAATTAGGAATATATGTGTTACTATGTAAAAGATGTCTTTGAAGAATCACACTCTGATATATACAACTTTAGTCTTAATTCATTTGTCACGAAAGGAAATGACCTGTTTTTCTTTTTAAGGCAAAGTTAGGGAACAAGTACCGGTGATTTACAAGAACGGTCACAAGGTGGCGGAAAAGCGGAAAAATAGTAAGTTTTTCTTTAGTATTAATTGGTCGAATGCATTTCTATTTTTTATTTTAAGATGGGTGTGTAGGCGAATCAATGTTTTGTGTGTTCGTCTCTTTATGTATGCGGGCTGGGGCAGATATAAATGAACTTGTAGATCCGGTACTATAGTTGATAAAGATATAGGTTACCTTATGGAACTAGAAAATAAACTAAATGGAAGATATTTTTGACTTCCATTGCTTTAATTTATTTAAAATACGCATTTGCTCTCTTGCTTGAATTACAGTAAATCTTGGTCCTTTACCAAAATCATAAGTCAAAACTTTTGTATTGAATCTTCTCCACATTTAAATTTTATTGGTGAAATTGTTTCTTACCTTTAAAGGCATTTGACATAATGCGCTTCTTAAAAACTGTTTGTAATAATAGTAAGTTCCCACATCTTCACTTAAACTTTGTTTTTGGCTCTCCAGTATTCTTTCTAATCGGCCTATATCAGTTATTGCAGTAGATCAGCGGTTCCCAACCTTTTTCTAAGTGCGCACCCTCAGAAGTGTCATTTCCCTTGATTATACCCCTTGTATTCATGAAGTTTGTTTATGTTTTAATACATGATTGTCGATAATATATGTTGTTGAAAGTTCAAGCAACTTTTCTTTTTCCAAGATTGACTGGTATTCCTTTTAATTGGTAATACATACATATATCGTTTTCCGCCATAATAACATTATTTTTGCGTACCCCAGACAACATATTGCGTACTCCGGATTGGAAATGGTTGTTGTAGATGATCACCTTTGTAGCTTTGACCAAATTAATGCTGGACTACTCCAGGCTTCAGTATTGGCATCTTCTTTCTTCCGATCAATCTCATTAATAGTTTTGCTGATGATAGTACTTTATTATTCAGTTTCTCAAGCCAGATTTGGAAAACAAGCGTGGACTAATGAAGAAATACCTTTCACAAAAGTTTAAACATTTAATACTTTAAAAATACAGTCATGTTCGCCGTCGGATCAGAAAGTACTTCTTCCCTTCCAATTTTTATACTTTGTGTGTATCCCAAATTAGACTCTATTTAAAATACTGTTTCCATGTCTGGGAAATGGCATCACAATCCATCAGGAGAGGTCCCGAACCTAACTCCTTTGGTCATACACTCATTCATAGAGTGTCTAATGTGGAACATGCTGCCTAGGGATATTTTTCCTTTTCCGCCAATTCATAAAGTCCTCTTGATACACTAGTACTTAGGCTTTTAACCTTCATTGATCGTCCCAAGTTAAAAAAAAATATATAGCACGGCCCCCAGGTAAACACTGAATGTCAAACAACTGTTAATAGTACCGAGACTTTTGTTATAAGACCTCTTGACTCGCAACACTGTTTAAAAATGTTAAAAACTCCAATATCTGCCTTAGTTTAAATAGATGTTATGCATGAATCTTCACCTATACCCATGGATTAAAAGAAAATTATTGGTAAATCATATAAATCGTAACGATGTTCAATAACATCAGATTAGCTTATGGTCATGACTTCTTTTTTACATGTATAACTTTTTGCGTAATTTTTAATTTACTGTCAATATAATCATATTATAAATACTCGACGATATAATTCGAATTCACATGTAACCATATGGTTAAGGTTATCACAAAAAAATCCTGGTTTTACTGTCTCAAGAGCTGTTTACAAAATTTACAAATTGGGTTGGGTAACAAAATCAAATGTTTTTTAAAAGTAGTTTGATTTGAAACAAAAGGGACGGACACAACATAAAATTATTTCTTAATGGAAAACCTTATTCACTAAATCGTTTTTAAAAGCTTCTTATTTTTTGATCCAGTATTACCTCTTTCTGTTTTCTAATTCAAGTTGCATTTTTTTTTATATGAATGAAATTAATTTTGTTACTACTAAAAGTGATTTCGACATCTTTTTTTAATAAAACGTATCAAAAGTAATAATAAGACGAACCAATATTTTTTACATTAACTGAGAGTGAAAATTAAAAAAATCTTGGCAACGTAGCACATTTTTAAACATTTAATGCCAACCGGTTGTCAACAAATAATTTCGTTTAGGGTTTTGCTTTTAAAATCGATTAAGCATAAAAAATATTAAAGAATTAATCAGCTTTCACAAAATATGATAAAATAGGTTTGGCACTGTAACAAAGTAATTTTATATATTTTCTTTACAGGCAAGCCATAGGATAGATAGCTCAAGTGGCCAATACTGCAGAACTTTTTTAAATTTGGTTTTTTAACAGGTTCTTTTAATATAATTCATGCTTATTAAATTTTATTGATAAATTCAGTTAGTATTACATCTAGAGTAGCAAAATATTTGCTTTATTTTCCCTAGAAAATTGCTTCAGTAATAAATATTTCTAAATTTATTTATTTCCACTATTTTATTACCTACTGCTTTACATATCCATATATTGTTTTAAAAACAAAATAATTAAAGGAATTTTATGTATATGTATATTTTTTTCAAAAGGTCTTCTAAATTATAATTAATGCAGTCTATCAGTGTTGATAATTGTTATTAGAAGCCTTTTTAGCTAACACATACCCTCATTATATTAAATTTATTACGTTTTCTTCCTAAAAAATTAACCTAGAAAATGCTCCTTCCTTAATATAAAATGACGTTTCCAAAGCTATAACATGCGGTACTAAAAAACCGTTAGATATCCGACGTAGTATATGTCCGATTCGCCTCAATGCCTTGTTCGAAATCCTTATTAAATCTACTCCCGAGTGTAAAACTTAATGAAAAGTGCCATGCACAATAATTGTCCTTTTTCATTAGTGAACTTTTCCAAGCAGACCAAGCTCTGGACCGCGGCGAAATTTTCGTCACTGGAAAGTTACTCAGATTATCCATCGCAACCTTTAAGCATATACTACTAGAGGCAGCCTTGCAACTTGGTCGTGCGAACAAGGTGCGGGAGAGGGAAAAATGAGTACAATATTTATTTTTTGCTTTAGGTGCTGATTAATCGGCGAGAGGAGTATATACCCCTCGCTGCGTGCAGATTGATAGGCGGGGTACCATTTTGAGCACGTTCAACTTGCAAGGCTGATCGAAGGTTGCGATCAGTGACGAAACTGTTTCCGCGCCCCAGAGCTCGGTTTGCTCTGAAAATTTACTAATGAAAAAGGTCAATTAAAGTACATGGCACTTTTCATTACGGGAATACTGAAATCGTACAAAACGCTCGAGCTATGTTTCCAAAACCAAGAACATCTTTTTTTGCGATGCAAAATTTTTAGATCAAGTTTAACACGCTAGATTGATCTTGACAAGCATTTCAAACAAAGCATTAGGGCCACGTCGGGTCTCTAACGGTTGTTATACCCGTACCGCATGTTATAGCTTTGGACACGACGAATTATATTTCAAAGAAACCTGTTAAAATACTCAATTTAAAAAAGTATTGATCATTTATTTTAAGCTATCTATCCTACTGCTTATTTTTGAAGAAAATATATTCATTTCTTTTAGGGTGGCAAACCTATTTTTTTTTAATATTCTGTGCAAGGTAATTAATTTTTTTATATGTTTAACTAGAACTAAATTATTTTTTGACAAATAGTTAACATTTAAGTTATGTCCTGTTTCCAAGAGTTTTTATTTTTCCCTCGTTGTAGTTAACCCACTGTTAAGTTCATCGTTAAATTTAACAAGTTCGTCACTCAGTCGTTTATCTACAAATAAATACACTTACTAATCCAGATCACAAAATACTCTCTAAAGAGTCATATTTTTTGGATTAGAGTTTTTTTTTAATCTTGGGTAAATTTAAAAAAAGTTAGCTTGGGATATGGTGACGTAAAATATGCATTTTCTGCACTTATCTTGTTTTTAAGGTAGAGTAACAATGTAGGGTCCGTTATTTATTTATGTTTATTTGTTTTTAAGGAGACTTTGAGGCCGAGGAGGAAACTACTAGAAAAAAAATTGGTAGGTTTGAACATATCTTAACATCTTTTTTAAATTAAAAAAAAATCTCAAAAAACTACAGAACTATCCTTTCAAGCGAATTTTACCAAAATTTCTTATATTTTTAGCTGTAAGGACCGACTTGATCGAGAAAAAACCCAAAAATTCGGTACTGAATGGAAAAATTGTTGGTAAGTCCTTCCTTTTTTTTAATTTTCTTTTTTTTTTTGTTGTTAGTTCTAAGTGGCTTTTTTACTTTTGCTCGGGGTATAGAAAAGTGAAAAAAAAATTGTCCTTTATGGATTAATTGAGATGTTAAAACGTTTTTTTTTCTTTTAAGCAAAAGTCAAGCCGATCCTTAAGACTGTAAAAGAAAGCCATTCAACTTCTTCCAAGGGTGTCGGTAAGTACATGTTTTTACTTCTCTTTGTATATATTTAATGCTAGATCTGTGTGAGTGTGTAAATACAGGACATTAAAGAACTGTTGTAGTTAAGTTTAATGGCCGATATGGAAGTTCATGTTTAATTTTCAAACAGGCACTACTCAGCGTGTTTCTTAATGATAAATAAATATTTAAAGGCGTTATTCTACAAGGAAAATTAAAATAAATTGTTTTATAAATTACACAGGCCCACAAAAAAGTTATGTGTGCTGGGTGTCGGACTAGGATTTTCTGGAGTATTTTTTTTCGCTGAACACGAATCCGAAGTTAAAATTAGGGGTCAAACAGCAAATAATCGAGAGAAGACGTAATTTCGTAAATATTTTTTTCTCTTTTCTTTACATGCCTTTACCCTGTATTTTCGTAAAGGAACATTTTTGGACCACAGTTTATAAAGCAAACCATCTTGATTCTCCATGTAAAATTACACCTTTAATTATTTGCATATACCTAAGAAACACTCTGTACAATCTTCTTGGTTTACTCTTTTTTTTTAATAAATATATTTATTCAATAGAATACACAGTTTTGTTTTGTGATTGATGTTTTAAGAAAAAAAAATATATTTAAGCCAAATTTTTTTCTATAGTGCGCATATTTTTCATGTTGCAATAAGATATTTCTTCTTTTGCTTTGCCAAAACGCACACTTTTTTTTTGCTTTTCTGTATCCCCCTGCAACACACGCATACCTCCTAACCGCTACCTTTTCTCACGTAAAGATATGTATCAGCCACATCATAAAGAATGTGCCCTTTTTGTACATGTTGCTCGACCGATGGTTAAAATGGAACTCCAGATAATTTAGGTAACTGGTAAAAGAAAAACTTAAAATGAAGGGTGATGGAACAAGAATCGGACGCCTTTTTAGTTTTAATGGTTATTTTTTGTGTATTATTTTTGTTTCACCTTTTTTATATCTTGGGGCAGTTTATGAGGGCTTACAGCTTAAGTAGTAACCTACCATGAATGCCTTACATGAAATAAGAGGCAGTTTATTTACACGAGACCTAAAAATTTGGACCAGCAACCAGAATTAGCTTTGCGAGCTACTGGATTATATACTTTCTGAAGTTTTGTTTAAAAATAAAGACTTCAGCAACGTCAGTATTTTTATTAATTTTTTAAGGCTACTAACAAGAAAATTTTCACAATACAAATATGGATATTCTTTAACAGTTTTTTCCTATAAAGCGGTTTAAGTAACCTTTCAAAAAGAATCTCGTCAAAAAATCAAAATTTTACGATTGGCGAAAAATATATGTTTAGCTGCGTTTAGTTTACATTAACAGAAGAAAACTTAACAAATAAAACACTAAAAAAACTAAAGAAATATAAAAGATTAAATAAACACAAATTTTTCTATATGACCATATAGAGGTGGTCGCAGTGTGCCTCGTTCGGCTCCGGCGCTGGTAGCAATACCGATGAAGAATTATAATGTGGCAATGTGAAAAATAATCAGAAAAATTGTTGGCTTAAAGACTTTTCTGTTTTTGGTACATATTTTTTTTTCTATTTTCAGCATTACACGGAAACGACATGGATAATAACGGTCCCTCTAGCCCGATCAAAACGACTAAAAGTGGTCGAATATGCAAAAAACCGCGTCGAGCAGATTACGACGACTTGATCCAAAGTCACTATGGGGATTCACAAAAAGTTAAGAAATCTGTCAATTTTAAACTCTGATCGATGGTGGTGATGGGGTAAGAGGGGGTTTGGTCACTTTTGTCATTTTAACTATGTTTTTTTTATAGTTTATTTAGAATATTTATGGTGATTTCTATATGATTAAAGTTAGTTTTTGGATTCTGGTTGATAAAGGAAATACTAAAACAGAAAATGTTATTTTTAACCTAAAAGCCGTTTGGCACGATTATATTTTGGATAACATTTCTGTGAACAGTAATCATAGCAGATTTGAATTCAGAGATAACGGAAGTAATATTTAATTGCTGCTTGCAGCGATAGGATTTTTTCGATAAAATTTACTACACACGCAGGCGCATTGCCAAGTAATTTAACTAACTAATTTAGTAATAGGGTATTTTCACTCAATTGATATTGATAATGTTGTGTGTAAAAATTAAAAGTAGAAACACAATTAAGCAAAACCTGCTAAATAACACGGAAAAATACAAACCCCTTACTTTTCTATTTAAGGTTTAATTATCATTGCAACTGTTTAGGAACTATCGATATCGACAATCGTATCGATTTTAACGAAATGCTAAAATGCGAAATGCTTTTTAGACTTTACACTAAAACACAGCCAGACTACCTAAATAGTTTCAATTGGAATAAAACATAAAAACTTACATCAAAATGGTTTTCACAACAATAATAGGCATGTCCTTTGGGCATTTTCTCAATACCTACAGCAGCACACCAGGCTTTTCTCCTATCGTCTTGTTTTGGAAGAAAAAAGAATATTTTTGAAGATCCTAAACTCGGCCGGCTTCTGGTTTCGCAAATAATAACAATACACTTTTTTCATTTTGAATAAAATAACGGAAATTTACTCGTAAAAGGGTTCATATAAAGGAAAGTTTGGCGATAATAATAACTATAGTAATAAATTGGAATATTTGAAAAGAACACACTATTTACAAATTAGAAATTATTAATAAATATTAGAGGTCACAGGTTATACAGGTTGACATTGACAATATGACAATTGACAGGAAACGCCAACTTTGTAGATGTTGCGCATATCGATATTTGATGACAGGCGTATCAATAACAAAAGCTGACAACAAAGCAGAAATTCCACCAATAGAAAATTTAGGGACGTGACGTCACGGGCCTACAAAATTCAAATTTAAAATTGATTTTAAGCGTTTCCGGAGGAACATAGAGAAATCAGGAGAAAATATTTTTGGCCTTTATTTTTATGTGGCTTGGCAATAAGTTAATAAAAAAAAATCATGAAAAACGCCTATTAACCTAACTTTCTTATTATTTAAAAAGTATTTGTTTTTTTTTTCTATAATATAATAGTATCTATAAAACTACCCAAATGAAGGATAAATCTTTATTAATAGCTGCATCTTGAGTTGCATTTTTAACAATTCTTTAACTAATAAGGAAAAGAAACTTTGTCCCGAAAAGGAATTTTTAGTTAGATAATTAAATATTCTAGCACGGTAATTGGTATAATTTTTGCTTTTGACTGTTTTACTAGGGTGGAGCGAATTTTTTGTTTTCTAAAATCAGTTACGTCTGACATATAGAAAGTTGTATAAGGTTAGAACAAAATATTTTCATAAAAACCAAAAAAGAATTTGTAAAGTGCTTCCACCGCCCCACCACTTTTATTATTTGTTACATAATATGACGAACATGTGGCGATGGAAAAATAGGTCTGATTAATGTTGCTATTAAACATTAATATTTACATTTAATGTAATACACATTCTCTAAAGTCAGGCGAGCATAAGCATAATCAGTTTTGTTGAAGAGCTGAGAACAAACTATTTTGTTTTTTGACCAAGTCCAGTCAACCACCATATCCAGTACATTTAGCCACAGCTTAAGTAAAACTGCCTGCTTAGGGAACTTACAAAAAATATTTATTATCAACTTATGATAGCACAAATATTTAAAATTGCTCTGTGCGGCAATGAAAGTTTTACAAACAAATAGAACAGTAAGCCGCAGACCCCATCTTTCTATCTTTTATAAAAAGGGAGCTGGTATATGAAAAGATATGAAAACTAAAGAGCTTGTACGTCACACTTCCATTGTTACATGTATTTTATACGATTTTTATTCCAATCGTCTTTAAGGTTACATTAACTAAATTTTTTGAAATAATTTTTCCATTTTGCCCAAAGTGATATAGGCCCTGGGATTCTAAAACTAAAGATCGAATTAAAAAATATTCTTACCCATGAAACATAATTCCTGATGGTTTATCCGCCTTTTGGATATAGTTCTTGCATTCTCTAACGAAACACGGTATAGTTTTTAAATAGAAATCACCAAAAACGCACAATAAACGCTCCGAATTGTAAAATAATACACTGAACAATTACAAAACACAAAAGAAAGACAAAACAATCCACAAAAAGCCGCTCGTAGGGGAAATGGATGCGCATTCGTCTAAGAGCATTCTACTGCCCTACCATAGAGGTGTTCAGTACACCTCTAAATTTGATTTTTTACTCTCTGAGACTACATTCCTGTCAGATCAATATATATGTTCTACGCAGTTTTATGCGCGTATTTTAAATGAAAATTAGGACGTATTCTAAATTTTTCGCTCATATGTTAAACATTTTAATATTATCACAAAAATATGCGTTTCCAACAGGAAAATATTTTTGATAATATTTCTGCGCGCACAAATGTTATTGCCAGTGTGGTCGTGTCAAACCACTTAGGTCAATAATTTAAAATTCTAATATAAAAGCATCATATTACATAGTATCCTTAAATAAATATTTTCCCTAATCTATTTTTTCTAGAGTGTGGCGTTAGACCCAAAATTATTTTTTTATATATTAATTTAACAAATAAACTTGTATGTATTGACTCTAAAGAGGATATTTATCATATTAAAACAATATTAAATAATTATGTTTAATTTTTCATTTCTTTTCGTAGAGAAAGGAATCTTAGTTACATAAATGATTTTTGGATATAACTGTCACACAAATACTCTTTAATATCTTATATAATTGATCTCTGCTGTGTTAATATGGCTTAAATTATTTTAAATAAAGGAAAAATAGTTTTAAAATCGCCAAAAGTGAATAATTCTCTTTAATTATTTAACTCTGGGAGGACAAGAGCTGTTTTAATACCTACATGCGTAAACTTGTTTAAGTTACCCCTTCGAGTACCAAACTACATTTTTCTTAAAAAATAAATTGTAATTTAACTTTTTGGGTGCTTGTATGCATTTATTTATTTGTTAATTAATTTATATGTAGATTTTTTTTTTATTCATTAGTCTCACATTTTTCTGCTGATATTTTTCGATGCTAAGAGTGATTTGACATAGTGCCATCAAGGTTACGTCCGCATGTCGTTTCTAAAAGTGCAATATAAGCGAGGATTTTTCCGCTTTCGAGCTGTGATTAACATTAGTAGTAAGACTACACTTGTTGCCTAATTTTAGCGTATGTGTGTTTAAATTTCAGAGAAACAAGTTAAGCAGGTAGTTAACGTGTATCGCAACCTTCATAGCGCAGGGACTCTGTAGGACGTTTTTCTTAGAATGCTACCGCACTTTTAAATGATACTAAATACCAAAATTAAATTTTAATTTATTGACTCAGCAAAAGTTCGTTAATGCAACATGTACTCGCTATTAACTTGTTTCTTTGACATTTAATGTAGCTAGTAGGTTAAAAATTGTTGCCATTCTTCTTTAATTTGATTGTTTTTTAAGTTGGAGTGTAATTTTTTAAAATCTTTACATAATTTGTGGCAATAGATGTTTTATTCTCTATTTTACCATAAATGTGATTGATGTTCGATGTAATTTAATCAAGTCATTTAGTGTTTGTGGGTTCTTGCATACTATATTATGTAGGGTGGCTATGTTATGCTTGTTTGCAGTTCCTTAATCTTTATATACAGGGTAATTAAAAAAGTAGAAGCACATGAAAATACTTGGAATAACTATTTCTTATGTTTTTATTTTGAAAAAAATGGTTCACATACAAAAACTACTATTGGAATTATCAGATTTTAGGTAAAATGTACAGGTTCCACAAAAATTATGAAAAATACAAAATACCCTTTTTTTAGTAGTGAGCATATTTTATACAGCCTCATTAATTGTATACTTTTTGTTCAAAGCCTTAAATTAAAACAAAAAAAAAATTAATAGAAAGAGCATAATTGTTTTCGGTCTTATTTTTACAATAATTTTTTTTTTATCCTGAGACAGTCGACGAAGACTTAATGCCTAAATGCTAATGTACTATGGGTGTCCTAAGTAAAGAAAGAGGCAGTTTATTGACAAGAGACTTAAAAGATGTAAAAGGAAATGAAAGATGATCTCTACAGGCAAAGGGTTCAATAGCCTAGACACTCTAGGAAAGAAGATTGAAAGACAATGGAAAGTGGCACTTCATATTACTTTGTCGGGTGTCACTAGGAGAGAAATAATATTGGGTAACTCCTCGGAGCAGAAGCCGTGAAAGTACATATAAAAAACGACAAGTCCCCCACAGCTTGTCGGAGGGCAAAAGAAGAAAACACTTCTTTGGTGGGGTCATTAATACCACCAACGGTCCTTTTTTAAATGGACTCAAGAATGCTAAGAGTTGTGGCAAGCGCCATTTCCCAGACATGAGATCAATACTACAAGCATGTCGCACCTAATATAAGCAATCTTTATTTCACCTACAAGCCTGTATTTATATACTCTATTTAGTAAATCGATTTTTAAAACAAAATTTGTCGATAATTTTAAAAGTTTTTTTTTCTATGTGCACCACTTTTTGTTTACTCTGTATATGGTAATATAGAGACCCAATAAATAATATCACACTTAAATTTAAAAGTTACCTTATAAGAACTACAAAAAACATGTACAAGGTGATTCAGAATTTATCTCTAGAAATTAAAAAGGTACTTGATAAACTACTATAAGTACGATAAAACTACAAAAGTTGCCAAAGGAGTAATACAAATATATATACCCGCGCGCCACTGAAAAGTACCACTGTAGTTTAATTTGACAAGAGACCCGAGAAATATTTTTTGCAAAATTAAAGAACTGGCAAAACAATTTGTTTTACACACAAAAATAAATTGAGATATCGTGTATACGTGGCCCAGTAAGTTAAATAGTCCTATATTGTTTAACCTACTAAGCTGTTTTTAAAAATATTTTTAAATTTATCAATATTAACCAACTTAGACCAATGTACCCTTAACCATAAGTTCTGAGTCACCCTCTAAAAAAGATTAACCGTAGTTAAGGCGAAATAAAATCCTTCAATCTTCTATCAAGAAACCAACTTTAAATGTTTTTTATCTGCTGGCCGTCTATTTTTTCTTATGGTTCAAAGTATTGTATTATTTTATTTGTGATTTTTATTCAAATAACAAAGTTATTTTATTTCTGTGTGTAGCGTGCGTCATTTATTTTATTATGCATTAGCTAGTCCCTTTAGATTACAAAAAAATGCCACAAACTGCAATATTCGCCAGTGTGTGGACAAAGGCAATAAGTATTATTTTTTTAAGTACCAAATGCTTCTAAGATAATTCAATCACCGCGTAACCTAAATATACAGGGTGTCATGTGTGCAAGGACTCTCTGTTGTCTTGGGTATGTGGAGCACGAAGCTCGTACCATATTCATTTTGGTTAGATAATCGGATTAGTTTTTTTTTATATAAATTCGATTTTAAATTCAGAATTACATATTAAAAATTTCAAACTCAATTTTTTTCTTTTTACTGTATAAAATGTAGAATTTTTTTTTACCTCCTCTATTTTTAAACTAAAGTGATTGTTATTCTCTGTGATGATGTAAAAATTTCTAATCCTACCATGATAATTTTTAGTTAGATAGTTGGATAAGTTGTAACATATATTTTGTATAAATTTAATTGTAAATTCGTTAAGTTATTGTATATTTAAAAATCCAAATAATTAAATTATTTTTTTATTTATGTAGTTTAGAACTTATAAGATTTTTGTACCTCTTCTATTGTTAAGGCTGAAGTGATTGTTATTTTATGTGATGATGTGAACATGTTTAAATAAATGTTTCATAAAAAGTATTTTAGTATTATTCTTAAAAAAAACCTGTTTTAAATTGAAACAAAAGAGGTACGGCAGAAAAGTAACATTTCCCTAATAGGATAAATTTGTTTTTGAAAGCATCTCATTTTTTTCAATATATTTTATTTAAAAAAATGTAATTCATTTTTAGTATAAAGTAATTTTTTTTAATATATAGAAAGCCACAAACATGGCCCTTGTTCAGTCCTCCTTGCATGACCCTGTACTTATTTATGTTTAGTTAAGAAATTTTCATCACATAAAAAATTAATAAATCGTTGGCTAGTAGTCGAATAACTGAAGGGACAAAGCTGTAAATAAATCTATAAGGTGTGGTTCCTTCCACGCGGCCGTCGCATCCGACTAACGCAATGCGACTAACGCATGCGGCCGCCGTTTAATCGGGTGGTTTCTTAGGACCGCGGCTCAAACTCGCGATAGCAAAATTATTAGTGAAAGGGAATAATCTTTGGTAAGAGTCGTGATGGATGATCTAGCAATATATTTATTATTAGAAGAAGGAGGAAGAGGATGACGAAATACTATTACAATTAGCCAATCTGAAACATAGCAATGCCTCTATAAATCCAATATTTCAGCAAAGACGCAATGAGGGTTGTTATACTACATTAATAAATCGACATCTGCAACAGTGAAGTTGAATTTAGAGTAAAGTTAGTAAAATTTAGATAATATTTTAGACTGAATAAAGCAGAGTTTAGTTTTATTCTTGACTTAATAAAAGACGATATAAAGTCCGAGCCAGACAAAAGAGTTGAATATCCAATAACCCCAGAGGAAAAATTAGCCATTGTATTAAGGTAAATCTGTACAGGGTGTACCAAATTCGAGTCTTATCATTAGGATCTCGGAAACTTGAAGAGATACGGGATCGGTTAAATGAAGGCAAAGTTGCGCAATATGATGCTAATCAAAATGCCACCTTAGAACTTTAAAATTTTCGAATACTTACTTTTGGAAAAAAACCGATTATTCGCAATTTCGTTTTTATTTTTTTATGACTTTATTTGAATCGATGTAACAAAATAACTTTTACATTTCCATTGCTACTTTTTCTGTTCTACAAGATAGTGTTATTAGATTTATACACCGACGTTTCGTCTTTGAGCTGTCATTATCAACTGTTTTTTTTTTTAAATACGGCCCTGGATTTTTTAATTATGTATTTTAGGAGCTATTAAGTTCCCAAAACCAATAATGTATTGCACTTATTCGAAAAATTTATATTAATGGCAATTTTCATAACAAACCATATGTTAGAGAGAGTCAGGCAATATATTTTTGGCAGGATCTTGGGAAAACATTAAACTGATTTTTTTGAAGAAGTGCGAAACATCATTGGATTTGGGATCTTAAAACCTCTTAAAATACGTAATAGAAAAACCAGGATCTCATTTAAAAAATAAAGTTTCAATTTTTAACAATTAAAAAAAAAACACCGGACATTCCACACAAAACAACACAAACAAAATATCAGTCGCAGACACGACTGCGTCTACACTGCTTCTTCAGCAGTCCACTCGCATCAATCGCAGTCGTTGACAGCGGACGCATACGACGGCCGCTTGGAAGAAACCAGGCACATTTAAAAACATTAGTAGAAGTGCTTTGCCGCTAACGTAGTGCGTTAGCCGCATGCGGGGCCGCGTGGAAGGAAACATACCTTTACAGTTTTCCCTTGTGGCGCAATTCTTAGGTATTCAAGATTGCTTTCGAGCGAAAAAAAGTTTATCAACATTAACAGGTGGGAAAGGGCTGAAAATGGCCCCTCAAGGCCTGAAAAATGGGTTTCCCGCTAATATCTGCCAAAATATGCGAATTGGAGAATTTTTGCTTAGACAAAAAATGAAGATTGCTATGAAATCTACAAAAATGGTCGCTATAATTTTAAAAATCGATAGTTTGCGAGATAATAGGACCCAAAAGTCCCCTCATTTTTGCTGCCGCTCTACCGCTAGAATGCCGCTATCTTTATGGGTTCATTTATAAGCGGGCGGTCGAATTGTTCCATTACTCGGGCAATAATGTACATTTTTTAATCATTCAAAATTCATCGGAATGTGAAAACCCGTACCTATCATTGCATACTGTTTTGTGGGTCATTCTGATTTTTCTAGAATAATGAAAACGATATTTTGAGAGTATCTCAATAATTTATTGATATTTTTTGTAAAAATGGTTTGTTATTTACATTTCCTTTTTATAATAAAACCTTAGCAAGTGTTCAATGATCCCAGAAAATTTCCTTCACCATCTTTCTTGCGTTTTGATAAAAAAATGTTTTGCACATCTGCAATTTTTAGCCGTTTAGCCATATCTATCCAGTGTGGAATGTTATGAATTTTTCGACGGCCGTTTTTGCGAAAAATATTGGTATTGCCAAAAAAATAGTAAGGACCATTTTTGTAGATTTCTAGGTGATCTTCATTTTTTGTCTAAACAAAAATTTTCTAATTCATGCATATTTTGGCAGATATTCGCGAGAAACTTATTTTTGGGACTGGGACACACTGGATAAATATGGTAGTAGTAGTTTCTTACTAAAAAATAAGTGGTTGGTAAGGAAGCCAACTTTAAAATTGGGGTCAGCTTGTAGTGGCTGGTTTTTTGTGCTGGTGAGTATATAATCCGGCCATTTTTATCTGAGAATGATGTAAGCAAAAAGCAGTTAAAGAAAATTATTCCTATTGGTCAATTGCTTTGTACCTTACTATGGTTATTGATTTTTTTGGACCAATGCGATACATTTTAATTCAGTTGTTTTTTATCTTGGAACAGTCCATGAAGGCTGAAGGATTAAGTCTAGTAAAAGGGAGTTTATTTACACGGGACCTAAATATTTAGAGGGAGGAAGGGAAATCTTCTGCAGGTAGCAGGTTTTGCAGTTTGGATACTCTAGGGATGAAGGAACAAACAAAGTGGGAAGTTCGAGGTCTCTCAAGTTAAAGTTAAAAGGGATGCATAAAAGTGGCACTATGTGTTGCTCTGTTGGGAACTACAAGAGGAGGAATTAAACTGTCCAACTCCTCGGAGCAGAAGTCTTGAAAGTACCTATAAAAGAGCGATAGATCCCCTACAGCCCGTCGGTGGGAAAGAGAAAAAAGCTTCCCTGTAAGGGTGAGACCATTAATCATTATTAATAAGACAAACAGCTCTTCTTTAAAGGAATTAGGAATGCTAAGAGTTGTAGGAGACGCGATTTCCCAGACATGAAAACAATATTCTAAAGAGGGTCTGATTTGGGATACATACAGAATATACATATTAGAAGAAGAGAAATACTTCCTGGCTTGAAAGAGGAATCCAAGCTTTTTTGAAGCTGCTGAGGCTATGGATGTTATGTTTGTGCCAGTAAAGGTTATTCTATAAAGTAACGCCAACAAGATTAAATGACCATATGTTCTGCAGAACTTGGCCGCTCATATGTAATGCATGAGCATTGGCAGACTTTTTTCGCGACAGCGAACATGACTGTGTTTTGGAAGCATTAAACTGGACAAAATTTTTGGCGCCCCTTTCCAAGATTAGTTAAAGGTTTTGTGAAAGAGCTATATCTATTACCCTGCGCTTCTTTTCCAAATTAGGCTTAAAGGCTGACTTGGGAAATTAAATATTAGAGTGGAGGGTACTATCGTCAGCAAAACTATGAATATGATTGATTGTGAAAGAAAGAAGATCGTTAATGTGAAGAAGAAACAGAGTTGGTGCCAGTACTGAGCCTTGGGGCACCCCAGCATTAATTTGGTAAAAGCTGAAAGAACGACTGCTTACAATTACTGATAAACGTCGACTAGAAATTGGAGAGCCAAGAACAAAGCTTAGGTGGAAAACCATAGAAAGGAAGTTTGTTAAGGAGCCGATCGTGGCAGATTTGGCCAAAAACTTTGAATATTCGGAAATTAATGAATTTTACTGACAACTGAAAGAAGGGATTTGGTCTATAGTTAGAATGGAGAGTTTTGGATCTTTTCTTGGGGACAGGTTGTATGGTATCCAGCCCTAAGGATTTTTTGGTATTTAAAGAAAGGATACAATTGATCTGTTTGACCTTGAAAATAATATTGGGCATTTTATGAGGAACAGAGGCCACATGGTATTTGCCTTTTGAGATAGTTTGATAATACTGATTTCATGCTTGGATGCTAGCCTGTCTATTCTCGAGACTAGGGTTTTAAAGAAAGTCTTTGAGAGCTTGAATTTTTAAAAATCTGGCTTTTTTTAATGGAAACCCTCCCAGACTTACTGGAGTAAACTCATTTATTTTTTTAACTGTTAAAACTCTATTAATACAAAAAAAGGAATAAAAAAACATTTTTACAAAATAAAGTTCACGTCATTGTTCCAAACACTGGGTTGTGCCTGCAAATACTGGGTCCGTACTCTTCATATTGCTCTTTCGTGTGACATACAGTGTAGAATTCAGGCTAAAAAGAGATTTAAAAAAAGACAATTAAGCTTTCAGAAATGTAACTACCTAGTGGAAAATGAAAACATGTTTTTCCTCTTAACTTTTACTTACAGTTGAGGCCAGCATACTTCCTCCAAACCATACTGCATATCTCTGCATATGATGGGAGACTACTTGTACATCTATGGGCTTAGGCTGAAAAAAATATATAATACAGTGCACAGCAAAAAATATGCCATATATATGAACAACTTTTAAAATTAGTTTTTTGAAAAATTTAACTGTTGGTTTACAAGTTGCCATAGAAAAAGGATAGTAATGAAAGGAGTCATTCAGAGAGAATGAAAATAGTATGTTTTAAGAAAAAAAACAGCCTTGGAATAATTAATATAAAGGAAAAAAAGAAACTTATGAAAAAGCCCTCTGAGTAGGTCAGTAACACTACTAAATATTTGTGTTATATATATGCAAAAATACAAATGTGTAAAGTATAAGACACAAAAATGGTGCTTGTTTATTCTTAGTTTTTTAATTTATTTACATATTGTGTGATTTTTCACAAACAGAACCCAAAAATAGTTTGTGCAATTGAAGGTGAAACTTCGAAAAAACTTCCATTTTGAGGAATTTCAAGCCCAAAAACAATAAATTATTAAAACTAATAATTCTTTTCAAACAGCTTCACATGAGAACAAGGACTCTCCCAAGGATCACCATTATCGCCATTATTATATTATTTATACTGCTAAGCTATATACAGCACAAATCAAGGAATTAATCTACATACATACATGCTACAATTTGCCGATGATACTTAAAATGTGATAAATAATCTGCGAAATTTAATGAACAAAACACTAACATGGTTTTACCAATGAAGATTACATCCTAACCCTACAAAATCGCAGTTTATTATCTTCTACTACAATATTAAAGATAATTCCCCTATAATTAAGGTAGCCAATTCGGAAATAAGGCCAAAAGCGTCAGTGAAATACATATGAATAATAATTGGTAATAAACTTAAGTTTAATCAGCACACATCTACTACCAGAAAAAAAAAATAAACAGGGCCAAACATTTCAGAACTTTAACATACAAGGACCAAGGAATAAGCAAAACAACTGCCAGCCAAATATACAAATCCATATGCAGATCTCACCTTGAATTTGGTCATACAATGTTTCTTAATCTAAGAAAAACAGCATTAAAGAACCTTGAAGTTGCTGAAACTACATCCCTTTGCATAATAACAAAAGCACAACATCCCAGGAATCCCTTACATAATCCATCAAACTAGCTACTGTCCACTACTACCCACATCCAACCAATTTCCACCAGACTAATACAATTATCAAAAAAATTCACCCTAAAGCAGGTCAATTGCCCATTGGCATAGGTATAGTTTATTGTATTGTGTCAATAAATGTCTTGATAAATAAATAAATAATATTAAAATTATTATCTTAAAAAAAGCACATGCTGATAGAACCATTAACATAAACACTTACCGTTAATCTACCTCCTCCTAAAGTTTCACTTAACTTTAATCTAGCATCTACAGTCTTTTTAATGTCCCTTTGTAATCTTCTTCCAAAATCTTTAAACATTGTTGAACCACCTAAAATCATAATTAAAAATATTTTTTATTTTTTTAGCCATTCTGTATTATCTGCAGTAATATTTTCTTTCAAATAATTGCTTTATTTGATATATCTTCTAGAATTTTAAGTTTTATTTAAAAAGAAAGTTCACATCATACCTAAGAGAAGCTTAATTTTTGTAATTCGCCGAAAATTTCATTTTCAGTTAAACTTGGTGCTGAAGAAAAGTCTAATAGTGATTGTGTTTAATTTGAAGTAAAGAATACAGGGTGTCTATAAATTAGGTATAATAGGTCTTTTCCATATAGTTTGTAAATAAATGGTTTAGATAAACAAACATAAAATTAAGAAATATTCAATTAGTAGTATGGTTTATAATACCTGATAATACTATATTATTGTACAAAGGTCTTCTGACATCTATAGGGCAATTTTGTATAACATCATCAACTATTTGTGACAAAGGAATGTTGAAATCGGGATTTGAAAATTCTGGATGGAAAAATATTTCTGGTCCCAAAAACCTGAAAAGATGTGTTAAAATATGTTTCTGGTAATTTTTTAAATTATTTTTAAATTTGTGCCAATACCTTTCATATCCAACATCAACAGAAAACGGTTGTTTAGTCACAGCATTCATCCCATCAAACTTCTTCATCCATTTAGCTGGGTCCGAATCATACTTGGCAAATTCCTTCGCAATATCAGGGCAAATGTAGCAGTACTTTTCTTTTATTGCTTTGGCAGTTTCCAGAGATTGTTCTGGAGGAATACCTGTGACAAACAAGTTTTAAAATATACAATTCTATAAAAATACCTTGAGTTTTTTCACTTGCCTATTTCTCTCTCTCTTAACAATGATTGTATAAAGTAAGTAATGTTTCGTCCGGCAATAGGTATGTGTTTAATACAGCTTCCAATCACATAGCCTTCAGCCTAAAATGTTAAGAAAAATTAACATGAATAAAGAAAATTAAAAATAAAGCAAACATTGCAGAAGATTTTTTTTTCTTATTTTTTATAAAATTGAGTGAAATAAGTATATTTTGCTGAATTTTTTTTAATATCAAATTTGAGAGGTAATGGAATTGATAAAATGAAATATGGTAATTTTTGGTTAAGAAGCAAGCAAAACTTAATATTGAAACCAAGTTTGTTTCTTATGTCATTCTATAAAAAAAATCCCAAATATGATAGACTTTTTGGTAGAAACTGTATTAACAACAAAAAATATCTTACCACTGGAATAACATGAGTGACTCCATCACCACTATCTATAACAATTCCTGTTAAAGTTCTTTCTTCAATACTTCTGCTAGCCCAACTAGCTGCTAATGCTAATACTGCCTAAAAACAAAGGTTTTTTTTAAAGGTACTGTATTACAATTTTGCAAAATGCACTTTATTCTTAGAATAAGTTGTACATACTTGTACAGCTATATACAGTCCAGGTACATTAAAACTTTCAAACATAATTTCAGCAGTATATTCCCTATTTTCTGGAGTATTTAATGGGGGCTCAGTCAATAAGAAGTAGTGGTCTTCAGGCTCTGCACGAAGATACTTGAAGATACATTGTTCTAAAAACCTTTCCATTAGATCCCAGTCTTCCACTAGACCATGACGTACTGGGTACTAAAAATTAAGAAGAAATGTATTTTGTACCTATTTATTAACTATATTTAAAGTTACCTTAACAGCATATCCAGTGGCATTAAATGCTTCATCTCCTATGTAAAAATCCAAATCTTCTACGCCCTTTGCAAGTCTTCGTGTACTCTGTTCACCTACTTTGGCAGTTTCCTTGATTGCTATTGCAGAAGGTATAATAAACTGGGGTTCCTTGTTGGCAGCAAAACCTAACTTTGTATAACTAAAATTCAAAAGAAAACGAAAACTCAGTGATAAGGCTGCATATTGGGTTTAGGTAAGTATATTATTTCTATCCCTATGTAAATGTTTTGAGATAACACTTAAGACCTCTTTATCTACTCTACTTTAAAGGGACTAGAAAATGGTCATACCCTGTTCCGACATCTATAACACAAGCCGGCAGTTTTCCGTCCATCTTCACCTAATTTTTACAAGAAATTTAAAACAAACTTCCTTTTAGAACTTGACAAATTTTATCACAACAAAAAAAACCGCACCTAAAATCTGGGAGGCCGATTTCCCGAGTTGATTCATCTACTTCTTTTGTGAGCATGCGCACTGCTAATAAATATTTATTATTTAGGATTTTCCTAATTTTTTTGTCGAAAATTTTAAACATCAATATAAAAAAAATAGTAGACAATTCAAAAAAGTTTAGGTATTTAAAAACCTATCTTTGTATTATTATTAATAATTTTTGTTCACCTTCGAGCATATACCTACTAGAGGTAGCCTTGCCGCTTAGCCATGTGAACAGCAGGTGGAGAGAGAAAGCTCAATAAGTCTAGTTCGTTTCTCTCTTACTTTGCGTACTGATTGGTCGGCGAAATTATATTTCCTCCTCCGCTGACCATCAGCATAAGTTTACTATATAGACTTGTTGCGCTTTCTCTCACCAATCGCTGTTTTCGTGTTTTCATCTTCGAGCATATATCTTCTAGACCGCTCATCAATGCGAACAAGCGTGCGAGAGAGAAGAAAAAATCCCTTACAAACCCTCCTCTTACTTCAACGTGCTGATTTGTAAATAGGAGGTGTATATACTCCGTTCTGCCTGCTGATTGGTAGGCCTTCGTTGACTATAAAGCACCTTGGAGCTAGGGAGAAAGGTTAGCGAGGGTTTTTTTATGTTCGGCGAGCTTGTTTGCACCTGCCAAGCAGTAGGGCTGCCTCTAGTAAGTAAATGAAGATGTTCACAGACTAATAGCAAATTTAAAGGTAACAATGCAGCATCCATAAAAATTACTTTGGTCAACCCTTGGCCACCTATCAGCTGACTGTCAAAAATTGTCACTGTCACTTTGACATTTGTATTTTGTATGTTTTCTTTTGTGGCGATTAAATTTGCGTCATTTTTTATTGATTAACATCAAGTAAACACCTTAAATACCTTTAATTAATAGACTAAAGATAAGTTCTGAGACATTTTATTGTTTTAAGAAAAGATAACAACGCATTAACAATCTGGACTAAAAATATTCAACAAAAACTAGGACTTAGGTGGTGACCTAAGGTTATTTTTTTTTTCTTTAGGGTGGACTTACAAAATAAAAATATGGATTCGTATCAAAATGGAAATCAAACTCGAGACCAGGACTTTCAAAAGTTATCTCAGACTATTGGATCCAGTATACAAAAGATTTCTCAAAATGGTAAGTCATTTTACAATTGAATGATCGAGTAGGGCTTTGACATATATTTTCTTGTAGTATCCTCCATGCAACGAATGGTAAACCAAATTGGTACTCATCAAGATTCACCTGAACTAAGAAAGCAGTTGCACTCACTTCAACACTATACACAGCAACTGGTAAAAGATACAAATGGCTACATCAAAGACCTTAGTACGATCCCTCCTTCCTTATCTCAGTCTGAGCAGAGACAGAGAAAGATGCAACGTGAACGGTTACAAGATGAGTTTACGAGTAGTTTAAATATGTTCCAACAGGTAAGCATTCATTTCTTTTTTTTTTAATTAAGAACAAATTTAATTTTGGATTTAACTTTTTTGTAATGTGAAATCAACATGATTATATTTTTTTTAAGTTGTCAAATATTTTTATTCTTAAAATTCATTAAAAATAGAATAATTTTAAAAAAATAAAAATGTCAATTTTTGTATAAGAAAAAATTTATTTTTTTTTCAAAAATCCGAAAATTATATTTTTGATTTTTTTTAATTATTTGTCTTTACACATAGAATTTGAAAGAAAGCACTAGGATTTGATAAACTTAAATGTATTTCTTAAAAGATTTGTAAATCCACCATAAAATAGAACAAAATAAAAAAAAAAACATGCCAATATCTCTGTTTTTCGATTTCTTATGGCCAAAAATAGATGGGGCGGCGACCCTAAACAATTACCAACTTTTTTACAAACTACTTTGTACTTTTTGATTTATGCAATATTTTACATGATAGACTTTATTGATGCCACTATGTATGTTACAGAAGTTAAAAGTAAGCTATGTATATTGTTTAGGTACAAAGGAGTACAGCACAGAAAGAAAAAGATCAAATTAAGAAAACTAAACAGCAAGTGTATGGAGATCAACCACATTTACGTAAGTCCCTTAAAAATTTTCTACCCCTTCTCTGGAGCTTCAAACTTGTGTAGATTATTTTTACATGTATTTTTGTTCCCTTTATACAATGATATGTATTGTTTCTTTAGCTGGATATAAAAAGGAACAGCAACTAATAGAACTTCAAGATAGTGCGGCAAGGCACCAGATGCAGATGCAAGAAGAAGCAGACCTAAGGGAGCTACAAGAACAGGAACAATCTATTAGACAGCTTGAGGTAGGTTATTTGGTCTGTTAAAATTATTTTTAATTTGATGTACCTCAAATTATGACAATATAGGTATCTTACATCTAATACCTTTTGGGAAGTTAATAATAAAACAATTTCATAAATGAATCAACCACACATACAATACATTTTAATAAAGAAAACTTTTTTCTTTCAGAGTGATATTAATGATGTGAACCAAATTTTCAAAGAATTGGGTCAGTTGGTCCACGAGCAGGGTGAAACTATAGATAGCATAGAGGCTTCAGTTGAACATACAAGTGATTTCGTTCGCCAGGGGGCACAACAGCTTCGGGATGCTAGTGGGTACAAAAATAAAATCAGAAGGAAGAAGTTGATCCTCGCAGGTATTGGGGCTCTTATTTTGGCTGTGATCATTGTTATTATTATAATAAAAACAAGTTAAGAAAAGTACCTACTTGGTGATTGGAAGACATTTAGGTTTGTCACTGGTTCAAGGGGAAAATTAAAAAATTTATTTGCTTTAAAGCGCCCATAGACACTAAGATCAGCTGCAGGATCTGTCCATCTGTGGGTACCTTTATACATTTTAACAATAAGATGCTTTATAAAGCATATCTGCAGTTTTTGGTATTTAGTTAGACTGTGACATACCTAAATAGAGTAATTGGATTATTCCCAGTAAAAGTATTACTCGTTACACTGTTGGCAATATAATAAAAAGAAAGATATAGTATATTAATAAGGTCTAAACTAATTTTTGTTTTATTTTCTTATAGTGTGAGGCTTGAGAAGATTCTTTTTGATTTTTCCATGCCATTTAAAAATAATTTTTATTTTTTGGGGCTTTCTTCTATATTAAATTTCTTTACTTTAGTATGATCTAAGGGTTAATTTAAGCCTAAAAATAAGTCCACATACAAAGGTTTGCTTTATATATTTTTATTTATTAATCTTTTGTTTGCCCCACATGTATATTATTTAGTGTTTAGTTTTATAATTTGTATATAACTTTAACAAATAAATTATCTATTTATCACCCTATATATGTTGTTTAACTGAACTTCAGGAATAATTGTTATTTTTTGTACTCCGAGAAAGGTAAAGTTTTATGTATGAATCCTCCAATGTTTTTATGGAGTCTGATCCAATACTTTTGGGACCATAATGTTTTAAAAACAAAATAAAACATTTGGCACCTTATGCAAAATTTTTAAATAATTTTAAAGATAATTGTATATAGGGTATTAAAAAAAATGGGTGCACTGAATAACTAACCTATTTATCTCTCTTAACATGCTGATTGGTCAGCGGCTTATATACTCCACCCCGCCAGCCAATTATATATAGCATGTTAAGCGAGAGCGAAAGGTTGTACAGATATTCTTTTCGAGAATATACCTACTGAAGGTAGCCTTACCGCTTGGCCAGGCCAATGGCAGTTGGAGACTGAAAAAGAAAGACACCTGTTTTTTGGCTCTTGTGCAAGCGGTAAGGCTACCTTTAGTAGGTATTTGTTTATATTATTTATTTATTTATTTAAATTTTGGCAAAGAGAAATGTCCCTATATTTTTTTTTAGTTTTGATGGATTTGCTGCGAGGCAATTGCCAGATCCCATAAAATTTAATGGTTGGCCTAATTTAATTAGGGGCTGTTTGTATCTAATAACCACTTTAGTTAGGTTGACCACGGTTGACCATATCTTCCTATTTCCGGAAAAAAGTTTTAGCAACTTTGATTTCTTTGTATTGGTAAGATGGCGTCGTGTAAAGAACGTAACAATCAACAATCCCAACAATCGCATTGGTTAAAAAGCCGAAATTTGACAGGAGATTGTTATGCGAATTACGCCAATTGGACGCCGCTATTAGAGGCAGCCCTGCTGCTTGGACGTTCAAATGATAAAGAAAATATGAGTACAGCCGTTTTCTCTCGCTCCGCATGCTGATATTAATAGGGGGCACATGGAGTGAGAGAAAAAAGTTGTACTTATATTTTTCTTCTATCACGCTGGCTTATTCGCAAGACCATACAACAAAGCTGTTTCTAAAAAGTATATGCTCGAAGTTTGTATCCTTCGAGAATATACCTTTTAGAGGCTGCCGTACTGTTCGGCGATGCAAACTATGGTTGAAGAGAAAAAGCGTAATAAGTCTATCTTGTTTCTCTTGCTCTGCATAAGGATATTTTCGCGACTTACCGTTTTTAACTACTGGTTGATAGCAGTTCTTTCCCCCACCATTCTAACCGTGTTTAACCCGCCTATCCTCGCAAAAACGAAACGGTTTACGTATGTCAACTTACATACTAATCGTTTAATACACTTTTAAGTTTAAATTTAAATGAAAGGTCTTTGGAGAGTTAAGAAATAAGTCGAATAGATAATATATAAACCACATTTTTCATTTAATAAGATATTAGCTGTTTCCAAGTCAACTATAACAAGTACATGTTTCCTTTATGATTTAAATATAATTGCATTAATTCATACATTTTGGAATTAACTAGTAAACCGAAAAAATCTGCAATCCAAATAGTTGTTAAACCATAGCAAAAAAACATCACAAGAAACAAAACAATAGAAAAGCCGCGAATCCTCCATTATTTTAAATTTAAATTTGACATAACCATTATTAACGCTCCTCCTGACCAGTGGCGATAGCGGTAGATACTGGGTACAAAGTAATGACGTAGATACTGATGTCAGAACATCTTCCCCTACGTTACCGCTTCTCGCGAAAATAAACCGGTATGTTAACTGTCCTAACAATGTTCAACGCGGTATGTCGTGAAAATTTGATGCATGTGATGTTGATTAAAACTGCAAACGTGACATAAATCTGGCTGTCGTCTTCGGGCGGATTTGAGAAAAAACCTCTGTAGTGTGATGACTTTGCAAACACATAGTTACTAAAGGCATCCTTTGGCCGTGCGAACAGGTGTCCAAGAGAGAGAAAAATAGCAATTTAGCGTTTTTCTCCTGCTCCACGTGTCGGATTGATTGGCTGGGAAGGGTATATATTCCGCCCACCATTAGGCATGCAGAGCGGCAAGACTGCCTCTAGAAGGTACATACCTGAAGATTTGACTCAAAATGTGGTACATTTTTTGGTACATTATCAAATTATTTTTGGTACAAACTATTTTGTTTTCCTGGCAACCCTATGGAGGTTATGTTAGGTTGACAGATTTATCAGAATCGATCAGAATTAATAATATTGTATAGAACTAACTTTTTCTAGTTTGTGTCTTTAATCAACTATTTGAACTTTAAAGAGTTATTTAGTATCTTTTAAAAATGTCTGAGCGAAAAGTTTTAAACAAGTATTATCCCCCCGATTTCGATCCTTCCAAAATTCCTCGCATGAAACTACCTAAAAACAGACAGTACACGGTTCGTCTTATGGCCCCCTTTAACATGAGATGTGCCACCTGTGGAGAGTACATTTACAAAGGAAAGAAATTTAATGCTCGTAAAGAGGACGTAGAAAACGAGGATTACCTAGGAATTCGAATTTATAGATTTTATATTAAGTGCACAAGGTGTTTACAAGAAATCTCTTTTAAAACTGATCCCAGAAACACGGACTACGAAATTGAAGCTGGAGCGACCAGAAATTTTATGGCCTTAAAACTTGCTGAAGAGCAAGCATTGAAGGAAGAAGAGGAAGCAAAGGAGGAAGAGGCAAATAATCCAATGAAACTACTAGAGAACAGAACTAAACAGTCAAAAAATGAAATTGAATTGCTGGAGTCATTGGAGGAACTAAAAGACTTAAATAAACGACAACAAGTGGTAGATTTTGATACTATGCTTTCAGCCTATGACTCCACACTAAGTGAACGTGAGAGACAAGAGAAACTAAGGCAGTTGGATGAGGATTACATTAAAACAGTCAAGTTTACTAATTCGCAAAAGAGAAAAGTTATAGTTGAAGAAGAAGTTATAGAAGAAACAGAACCTGCATCAAAATTCCTAAAGAATAACCAGTGTGATCCCCTCGGTGATTCCTCTACAGACGCAACAACTTCAACAACTACATTACCCAGCACATCTATAAGCAACTGGACAGTGAATAGTAATAGTAATAAACCTAAAGACATAAGGGCAAAAAAATCATTTTCAAACTTAGTGAAAGTAAAAACTAATGATATAAAGCAAAGTGACAATATTAACTTAGAAAATAATGTTTCTAAAGATAATGTGGGTAATAAGGGTACCACCAGCTTGTCTTTGTTGGGTGCATATTCAGATAGTGAATCAGATTCGAATGGTGATGATTGACACAGTGAATTTTTAAAGTTGATAAGCGCCTAAAAATTTATGAGTATACATAAAGTTATGTACATTTTTTAATCTATTATTAGGCATTTAAATATATAATATTAGTGACTGACATAACCAAAATAAATGTGTTTATCTAAAAATACACCATGGTAAGCAATTTTTTAATTATGCTCTAAATATTTTGTTATTTCAAGGAAGTAAAAAAGTGTCAAATGCATAGAAAAAAGAGAGTTTGTTGAATGTCCATTGGTCAAATAAAAGTTCAGATATCTAAATTTAAAGAGCCAATGTATGTTTATTATGGATATGTTATAGTTGCTCACTACACAAAAATAACCTACATACAGTGGTTTGGTTTCATACTGTGATTTTGTGTAATAATCCTTTGGATATCCATAAACTACTCATAGTTAAGTGACACTTTTGTATAAAAAATGGACAACGAGTAACAACCGGAAATAAATATTTCCTTATTTATTTGGGCAACAGAATATGTTCAAAAAAATAATGTCTTGTGGATAATATGTGCTGTGTGGTTAGAAGTAAAAGATCTTGTTTATTTCTGGTGTGATATCCATATTGTTTTTCATTATTTTTATGGTTTTAATAACGTAAACACTACTTAGCATAATAAGATTTTTGCAAATAAATATTGTCCGTCATTTTAATTTGACCCTGATTTAAACAGTTCTTGAAAAACCTTTATTTTATACACCTTGACTGAGTTACTTTCAAAATTAAGATGAGGTCCGTATGTTATTTAGAAATAGTGAACACTATTATACTAGGTCTGTACAAAAAGTGTAAAATTTCTAAATAACAAACAGAACTATGGTGTCGTCTATGAGAAAGTAGCAAAAGTTTTTTCAGACAGCAAATTTATGCCATCTGACAATATGTAAACAAACTATTAACAACATAAAACATTTTTATGTCTACCAGAAAAATTTGACATAATTTAAATAGATGGCGCTAGTTGTGTTAATCAACTTGCGCGTTCGCCATATTATCGTTGCGGGTTCATCTGTAACTATCTTCCTAACAATGGCAGTAAGGTAGTTAAACAGACGCCTGTCTTCTAATGCAAGTAATAATAAGTTTAACAAAAACTTGATTTACTTACAGTATATCAAGCTGTAATTTACTGCATTTACTATTATTATAAGTTAATTCTTTATTATTTTTTTCAGAAGCTGCAAGGAAAAGGAAGATTACTCTTATAGATGCCATTATAGAGCAATCAGATGTGACTTAAAAAAAAATGCTCTGCTTCTAGTACTGTAATAAATTATAAAGGAAATATCTTATGTTTATTAAGGTTAAGTTATTTATATTGATGGAAAAATGTCTACAGTTCATTATTTTTGTTTTAATTTTTTTTTTGTAACATTTGTATAGAAAGTTGAATAAATATTTAGAAACATATTTCTTGTCTTATTTTTAATTCTAAAAAATATTGGAATATTCTTGAACGCCATTTAATTGGTGTAAATCACCTTCACCATATTGTCAAGAATATCACGAACCCAGACATTTGAGAAAGTACTTTTCGGGGCACTAAAAAACAAGTTAAAAACGTGTTTTGGCTAAAAATTTGGTTTCTTAAAAATAGGGAAAAAATATAAATTTTGGCAACATCGACTATCAGGAGCAGAAACAAATATTTACCTCCTCGCATTTCTGTGATCCCAATACAAAACCCATATTTCAACTATTTTGCGGAAAAATTTAACGTTTAAGTAGGCAAAGTTAAAATATATGGGTTTTGTATTAGGATTACAGAAATGCGAGGAGGTAAATATTTGCTCCTGCTCCTAATACCCGATGTTGCCAAATTGGTTATTTTTTCCCCATTTTTAGGAAACCATTTCTTTTGTCAAAATATATTTTTTAAAGTAATTACCAAAACTACAAGGAATTATTTACTTAAATGTCTGTACTTCTGGTATTCCTGACAAAATGGCGAAGGATTAAGAAGTTATTTTACATTCTCTATAACTTTGCCGGCGATTATATGGATGTTATTTCATATTTAAAGCATAATGGATAAGTATACCAGCTTCTTTTTTGGATTAATGTAAGAATTTAAAGACATTTATTACTTTATACAAATTTATTTAAAAAATATAGGGTAAATCTACAATCTTAACATCTAATTTATTCTAAGGGATAACCAAAAAACATAATCCAGTGCACATATAGGTTTCCTGCAAAAGTTAACTTCAACAAATGCTGACGTAATGATTTTCTTTGGAGGTCTTGTGCCTTAACCACAGCCTGATATTTTGCTAGCCTAAAATTGAAAATAAATATAAGAATATAAATATATTAAGAATATACAAAAATAAAGTTATTTTTTTCAATTTTAAAAACATTGAGCATTTGTGGTGACTCTGATGCAAGTTTATTTCTTGCCAACTAGTTTCACCGACAAGTAAGCGTGTGTCTCCAAGAAAGTAAAAATATGACATACGCCATTGACCGCAATTGTTATAAAGTTAGCAATAAATATGTATTACAGATTTATGTCTAAATTTATACGCCAATGGAGACACACTCTATCATATACGATAACGTCTCATAAGCTGTGTGATGATATTTTGAAGCCAACAAAGAGAGATAGCACTACCAAACATGAAATAAATTTTCCATAAATCTATCTCACGATGGAGCGCTTCCAACTGCGCATGAGTAAAATTCTAACATCCTATTGGCTGGTCATCACAACGGTTATCGATCGTCTAAACTTTCACCAATCCAAAAAGCGCTCTTAAAGCATGCGCAGATATGCTGACTCCATCTTGAGATGGACATATACATTTTTACATGGGACGTCGAATATGCCTTTCTCTCTTTCTTGGCTTCAATTATATGTCAGTGTAAGCAGTATATTGGTTTATAAGTATATGCACTCTATGACTCTACCTGATACCGGGTGTTGTCAAATTGTCTCTTTTTACCTATTTGCCTATTTGTAGAAATGCTTAAATTAATTTAAACAGATTTAAGACAAAAGTGTTTATTGCTGCCACATTATCAGTACAGTTTATGGAGATTTTTTAAAATTATATTAAATCTAACAGCAAGCCACCAGTACCATTAAAAAAAAGGTACAAAAAAACCTGAAAAACCGAAATCTGTTTAAAAGATTGCTTTTTTCTGTTTTTTTTTATAGGAAAAAAACTGTTAAAAATAGCCATTTTTTTAAGTGAAAAATGTTTATTTAATTGTTTGATGGCTATACTGCCAATAGCACTTTTGTAGAAAATCGAAACAATATGGTTTTTTGCTGTTCCTTAGTGGTACATTTTTAGCAGAGATTAGTAAAAAAAACGCTAAAAATGCCAACTTTTTAGAAAATTTATCGCTGGGATCGTTTTGAAGGTGAAAAGCTGATCTTCAGGAAAATAATTATTTATGACATGTTGCTCAAACCGAGGCTTAAACGGGCAAAAGGCAAACGCAGTCCAATGCGTGGTTTTCTTAGAATTGCAGTTAAAATACTTGGCAGTGATATTTTGGATTTAAATGTAGGGGGTCATCCATAAATTATGTCACACTTTAAGGTGGGAGGGTGGTGTAGACGTTTGTGATATTGTTTGGCAAGGGGTCATTAGCTTTGTGACATCACATGTAAAAATCTAAATTATTAAAACACAAGAATTAAACCATTTTGTTTGTTTTAAGATTTTTTACAAAAGTTCTACTGACAACATTGTGATTAAATTATTTTTATGTTAAAATTTTCCACTAAAAAAAAACGACTATTTATGACAGTTTTTTTCATATAAAAACCACAGAAAAGCTAACTTTGGTACGAATTTTGGTTTTTTAGGTTCTAAGCATCTTTTTTTAAAAGATGGTACTGGTGGTTTGCTGTAAAATTTTATTTGTTTAAATAGCTTTCATTTTGCTCTGTAAACTATACTTTTACACATGTTATTGTGGTAAAGAACATTTTTTTTTAATTGTGTTTTTTTATGTTAGAGCACTCCTAAACAGTAAGGAGAACATTTAAAAACATCAACAATAGAAAACCCAATGCCCTTCAACTTGTATTGTTCTAATATTTCTAAAAAATACCATATTTATTATACTCATGTTACTGCAGCATTTACATAGTTTGGTTTATAATTATAAAAAAATCATTTTTTGATTTTTTTTGCTTTGGCTTATTGTAATTTGTGGCATTTTTTTCGGGGTTCTACGTTTTTTTTTGGGGACTAGGTGTCTACAAGAAGTGTAAATAATTTTTGAATAACAAATAAAATAACAGACCACTAATGTTTTAAAAAATATGTGCAGGTCAGAGCTCCACGAAAATACCAGATAATTCTGATATCAAAACTTGTCAAAACTAAAATTACCCTAAAAATAATTCAGCTTTTGACCAAGGGTAATAAACTTAACATTACCACCCTTGGCTTTTGACTTGCAAAAACACTAGAACAGATTTGCTTTGCTTTGCTTTCACTTTTTTTGGTCTCCGTCGGTGGACGTTCAACCAGCTCTCCCCCTTCCAGACACATGTTGTTATCAACGTGGCTTTCCCAGGCTTTGTACGTGGAACTTCTGGATAGTCGGGCTCTGTAGCCCCCAAAAATTCCGAGCTTTTCAAAAACTGAAATTCTCAAAATTTTCTAAAATATTTTCTTATCGATGCAGGCACAAAAAATGGACATCCGACCAGATGACTGCTACTGGTATCGCGCATAACCGTTTTCTGTCAGTACTGCCTCTTCCTGCTGAGCGCGCAACCATCTTCCGCCATTAGGAAAATCCCTCGTGCGTGGGGCTCCCAGAAAGAAACAGATATAGGAATCATCGCTCACAGCGCTTGGCCCCAGAGGAAGGACTCCATCTTTTGGCTTGAGTTTCTTCTTGATCCCCGATGGTAAAAGCCGTTGATACAGCTCCTTCAGCCGCCTTCCCGGAAAAAACTATGTAGTTTTTTTATCGCGAGCACTTCACTGATCGGAGGTCAAATAGAAACTGTAGAACAGATTTAATTGATTGATTGATTGTTCCGTTTTTTGGCTTTGATTTCTTCCAGGAAATCGTTTGCCAGCTCTCCCCTTTCCAGACACGCGTTGCAGGCAACGTGAGCTTTCCCAGGCTTTGTCAGTGGAATTTCTGGATTGTCGGGCTCGAAGCCCCCGGAAATTCCGAAATTTTCACAAAACTTAAAATTTTCTAAAAGATTTTCTTATCGGTGCAAGGCACAAAAAATGGACGTCCGACCAGGAAACTGCTACTGGTACTGCTCCTTCCTGCTGAGCGCGCAACCATCTTCCGCCATTAGGAAAATTCCTCGTGTGTGGGGCTCTCAGAAAGAAACAGGTATAGGAATCTTCATTCACAGCGCTTAGTCCCAGAAGAAGGACTCCATCGTTTGGCTTGAGTTTCTTCTTGATCCCCGATGGTAAAAGCTGTTGATACAGCTCCTTCAGCCGCTTTCCCGGAAAAAAACTATGTAGTTTTTTTTATCGCGAGCACTTCACTGATCGGAGATCAAATAGGAACTGTAGAACAGATTTAATTTTTGTTAAAATTCCATATTTTGAGAGATGCACAGAATAAAAAAGGGTTAGTTTTTTTGTGGTTAGTTGTAGAGATGGATAGGATAGGATACTGCCTGTTTATGGCGCTGCTGCAAGGCAGTTGCCAGCTCGCCCTCACCTCTCCAAAGCTTAGCAAGAGGTGGAGCAACCCTTCCACAATGGTTACACTTCCGTTAAATCGGGTTGAGGGGCTAGACATATTTCTTAGGAACTCCGATGTAGTCCGGTTCGAAACCCCCGACTATTTCAATATAGAGAGCTATTCAAATGCACATTCAGTTGTCGAGAAATGCAACAACAAAATCCAGATATAACCGGTTTCTTTCAGTTCCTTTTTTTGTCCTCACGAGCCTGTGCTCTATACCGCATATGATCAACGTCACCACGTGTGATTTTAAAAAGAAGGGTTATAGGAATCACTCTAGACTTCAAAACTACACTCACAAAGTATCCACCAATGCTTTGTGACTACACTTTCACTACACTCTGAATGGCAGGGTGAGTGATACGGTTCCTCCTACCGCCTTCCCGGAAAAAACTATGTAGTTTTTTTATCGACCGCACCTCACTGGTCAAACAGAAACTACATTGTAGAGATGCTTGTTCCTCGGGTACGAAATAGTTAGGTTAGACCACAAAGGACCCACCAAAGGGTTCTGTGAGTGGGAATATAGTACTAGGGTCGCAAAATTATAGTACACATGAAAAAATTGTAGTAGATTAGAAAAAATAATCGTTTTATATTAACAGTCCTTTCGACGCCAAATGAAAACAAAACAGTCAAGACCGATTGTGGGGGCAGTGCGGTAGCTGAATCACTCAATGTTAAGCATTGTGCGGCATAATGCGGTTTTGTGCGCTAATTGAAAAACACCCATTATGTCTACTATAATTATAGTACAGTTGCTAATGCTGTAGTGGACACAAAACACGAAAGTAGCTAGGACTTCGGCGGGAGCTGTAGAGAAAGATAGACATATTTCATGATATTTCACGAAAGGTCGAAAGGAAGATGGAAGATGTTGTAAAGTTGCAATTATTTTCTCCATATAGTCCGTTTGAAACAAGATTTAAATTTTTAATTATTCAAAAAACTGGCTTTTACTTACTACTATGGGATGGCCTTCGCACGAAGACTTGCAAACGACTATCGTCCATCGCCACAGAACTTTTGCCAAATTCAACTTACGAGCGTGTGTTGGGATCATTCGTGCGTATACGGACGTTCATGACTTCGCAACTTTTCGGTTCCAGTGGACGACTAGTCTTTCTCTCTCGCACGGCAAGGCTGCCTCTAGGAGGTATATGCTCGAAGCTGCAAATCAACCAGTTTTCGTTCCTTACCCACCAAAATACGCCTCAGGTCCTAAAATCTAACCTAACTAAATCTTTTATAGCAAAATGCTAAAATTTTATAATTTTCTAAAAATATCGGAAAAATGCTCCTTAAAAAGTGTTCGGTTTCTTTCAAACACACTCCCACAACCCTCGGTAGCTGAAAAACCTATTGAAACAGGTAGATATATTTGTTACAAAGAGAAAACCTAGCTTAAAAAATTTTTAACCTTATTTTAGAAGTCTCGGCTCTAAAGGAAGAAGTTTTGAACCACCCTGACTACTTTAATGTTCATAATTTATTCACCGTTAAAGACCTTTTTGATGCCAGAGTCCACTATGGGCATCGGGATGGATCTCTCGATAACAGAATGCTACCCTACATCTATGGTAGTAGATTGGGACATATAATCTTTGACTTGGATAAAACGGCAGAATATTTACGTCAAGCCCTCAATGTAGCGGCCCATGTAGCATACAGGGATGGTATTATATTATTTTTTCATAGAGGAGCACAAAATGCACATTTAGTAGAAAGATATGCTAAAGAATGTGGAGAATTTGCACATACCCGGTTCTGGAGAGGTGGAATTTTCACCAACTCATTAAAACAGTTTGGGGCAGTGACTCGCTTACCTGATTTGTGTATATTTTTAAATACTTTAAACACTATTTTAATGCAACATACAGGCATTAGGGACTCAGCAAAAATGGGAATAGCAACAATAGGAATAGTAGATTCCAACTGTAACCCCAATTTGTTGACATATCCAGTGCCAGGCAATGATGATTCTCCCTCAGCAATTGAACTGTATTGCCAGTTATTCACCAAAGCTATTTTAAGGGGGAAAGAGAAGAGAAAAGAACATTTGGAACTTAGGAAGTAGAGTGTCCTAAAGAAGTTGTGTTGTAAATAAGTTAAATTTTAAGTACGATTAAAAGATTTTGTTTAAAATGTCTGTAAGTTTTATTTACAACTTTATGTAACTAATTTGATGATAATGTAATTGTTACTCATAATCATAATTTGCTTGCTACAGTTTTCTTACAGCAAAATGAAAAGAAGGAAATAACTCTTACATTACAATATATTTATACAATCCCTAAAAATTTTCCTAAAAAAAAGATTGAATAAACTTCTGAGCATTGTTAACCAAAAAATAAATGAAAAATTCAAATAAGACCTAAATATTTAACACAAATAACATCTCTGACGTCATATATCCTTCTTGGCGCCCTCAGTTTGTGTAGTATGATTTTCGTTATTTTCATTGTTTATCACATGTTCAGATTCATTTATATCTTCATCCTTTTGTTTTTTTAGAAATTTGCCCCCCGCGTATCCCGCTACGGCACAGCCTACCGCTGCAATCCCGCCTACTTTTAGACCTAGAAAGAGTCCTATGGGTCCCCCTATAAGTGATCCCACTACAGCTCCTGTGGCTGGGTATGCTACAGCATTCAGTCTGTAAAAAAAAGGGATTATTTAAGGTGCTGTATACTGCGTTCATTAAAGTACCTAGAAAATGTCTTTGTAGACTAAAAAAAAATAATGAATAACTTACTTATTAGCAGTTACAATGTCCTTGAACCCTCTATTAACATTTTCTTCTGTTGATGTAACATTATCCATAACCTAAAATTTTACCATATATCTACAAAAACTTAGTTTCAAAAATTCATTATACATTTTAAAATATGCACAAGATAACACAAGTAATTTAGTGGTGCAATGGTGATCCTTAACGTAATACAAATTGCATAAAAAAAACTAAATTTGATAAACTTTTAAACTTATGTATCAATTTACATTAGCTAAGATATTTTTTCAGGAATTCATATATAAAGGTTTTTTTATATTATGTAATCACATTTATTGTTTACAAATTTTTCACTACAAAATGTCCTACCTGGACCACTCTAAAAACTTGAAAAATTGAATTTTAGACCTTTTTACCTGAGTCACCTGTTGCCCCTGATCTTTAACCAAAATATGTAAATCTCTATGCATTTCATGTAAATCTTCTGCATTTTTTCGTACCTCTTCTATTCTGTTTAATCTAAAAAAATACACATCATAACACAAAAGATAATTATAAAACAAACTTCTAAAAAAGGTAACAAATAAAAAATCAAGCATAAACACTATTAGTAGCAAGGATCTTCTAAGGGGGTTTTTCAATCAAGATAAACATACCTCTCATGTTCTTGCTTTAGTTTTAATTCAGTTAAATTAGCTTTACATTGTATAGGAGCAGCCCCTTCAAAAGGGTTTATTCTTTCATCTGGTGATATATCTTCTGGTGGTAAAGATCTTGCTATGATTTTATCTGCTGTTTTTTCAAGTTCTAGAACATAAAAGCTTTTAAATAGTAACAGTAGGGATATAATATGCATGTGTGTTTATTACGCTTGTAAACAATGAATTAGGTACCAAAATAAAATACCTTGATATGCTTTGGTTAATTTCAAAATAGCACTTCTTAGCTGCATGGTCTTGGTATCAAATGAATCCAGATCTTCATCTTTCACTTGTGTCCTCAAGGTATCGAGTTCATAGAGAAGGTCTCTTAGCTGTTTTACTACCCTTTTTTTGTCTTTTACTTCTTTTTTCAGCTGTTCTGTGTTATTTACTGCCATTAACTAAAAGTCCAATTTAAGAAGAAACGGCACTATCTAAATAAAAATACTTACACAGACGAAAAATAAGATAGGATTTACCTTATGAACATAGGCTTTGTGATCTTCCAACAGTTTTTGATGATAAGGGATAACTTCATCAGAAAACTTGCTTAAGGGTATTTCTACCACTTTTAAAGGCTGCTTTATTATACTAGGACTTGGTATAGATGCCATCTTGTATTGTTTCATGACATGTATTTAAATTTACGCTGAAATTTCTGAAAATTTAGTGAAAATGCGTTGTTTGTAAACAAAGACTGAGAATTTTGAGAAGTGTCAAAGTCGAAGTTCCTTCAGTTCCTAAAACGTAAAAAATACCGAAGTTAGTCGCTAAAAATTGTCTAATCTTGGTAGTTTTTATTTCCGTAAGATGTCGCTTTTCCAGTCAAGAGATTTCGATTCAAACATTTCAACCAGGTTTTAGGTTTAGGTATCTCGTCCAAAATTACTTTTCTTATGGTAAACAGCTGACTGTTAAAATTTCTAATAAAAAATAGATGTTTTTTCTCAAAATCTTGATAAACAAATAGAATTAGAATAAAAAGTAATGGCTGGCTCAGCTCTCCGGCGACTTATGGCAGAGTACAAACGTAGGTGTTGAGTTTTTCCGTGTTTTATTCCCTATTTTAATTTGCATGTATGTTTTAGAGTTGACTTTGAACCCTCCTGAAGGAATCATCGCTGGGCCTGTGAATGAAGAGAACTTCTTTGAATGGGAAGCGCTTATAACGTAAGGAAAAGCTTTAAATTTTTAAACTAGCAATATAAACATTTTTTGTTTATTTAAGGGGCCCAGAAGGAACATGCTTTGAAGGAGGCGTTTTTCCCGCAAAACTAACATTTCCCCCTGATTATCCTCTAAGTCCTCCCAAGATGCAGTTCACTTGTGATATGTTTCACCCAAACAGTAAGATTTATCAATTAATCTACATAATTATACATAAACCACATATTTTTTTAGTTTACTCAGATGGTCGAGTATGCATATCAATACTCCATGCCCCTGGTGATGATCCGATGGGGTACGAATCCAGTGCTGAAAGATGGTCACCTGTGCAAAGTGTGGAAAAGATATTGTTGTCTGTAGTTAGCATGTTAGCAGGTAAACGACCAAAGTTGTATCCCTCTTTATACTAAGACATGAAAACACATTGTGTGCATACACGTGCCTCTTAAAATTTTTGAACTAAAAATGTATTAATTTATTACAGTTGACTATGTTTTTCAGAGCCAAATGATGAAAGTGGGGCCAATGTAGACGCAGCTAAAATGTGGAGGGAAAACAGGGATGAATTTAATAGCATAGCAGAAAAACTAGTTAGAAAAACTTTAGGAATTCCGTAGGGGTGACAGTGACATTAAAGTTAGGTGAATTTTACTTAAAATTGGGCTTAAACACGTTAACGTAAACAAATTTTAAAGTAAAGGTTTTTTCTGGTAAATGGTTTTTAAGGTGTAAGGAACTCCAAAAATTACTATTCTAAATAAATTTACAATTTAAAAAGAGAACATATATTTATATTTATTTTAAATAAAACATGTTTTTTAATTTTTTCTCTTTATTTTCCTTCTTACATCAAAATTATGTAACAAATATATAAATGTTATGGGAAGCGATAGGAACCGAAAAATTGTAATAAATTATACAAAAATAAAATTTGAAATTGTTTAACGAAAAGATTGTATACATAAATCTGTTAAATCACAACCTACTCTCCTCTAATTCTAAATATGTGCTCTGTTCACTGCTAAGGTTTTGTATGTTTGATGTTACATAAAGGGTGGAGCATCCATCAGCTCGTAAAGCTTCTGAGAATGTATAGACCCTTCTTGTACTTCAACCAGACCGAGATGGTATGCTGATTTTTTGTACCCCTTATCTGCCAAGCTATTTTTACAGAATAGGTAGATGAATCCTGCATTAGATAGGCTTCGACACTACTATCTGTGCTATGCAGGCACAGTACTACCTTTACTATCCAGGCATTAGCGCTAACCAGTGAGCAGTAACACAGCAATTTTGTCTAGACCTTTTTTCCAATGCATCATGTTATCTATAACACTTTCTACATGGACCATTACTGCTTAGGCTAAGCACAGAGTTTTTACCATAAGCAATGTAACTTTGGTGGCCTATTTGTGAAAACTCTTTGTGGGCAGCACTTTGGGATTTTTTTTTTGGTCTGATGGCCTTACAAACTGGTGTATTGGCCACGAAAGTTTATAGTGCATAATTAAATATTTCTATTGGGGTCATAAAAAGAGTAAAGGTCAAAGTTTATTTTATTACAAACATATGTTTGTGTGCAATGTATATATTTACTATTATTCAAAAGGTAATATAACCAAATAGATCAGGAGAGTAGGATAAATAGGAATTAAAACAGGGACACACGCCACTTTGGGATTTATTTGGGAAGATTTATATAGCAAGCCGTGTATTATTTTTTAAAATGGGTGTTTTAACCCAAAAAGCTAACAATTTTTAAAATTTAATAAGAGCACAATTATTTTACTTTTAAGTGTAGATAAGTGACGCTGTTGGCAGATTCACGTATAAACATAATTTTTATTTTATTTTGCCCCTATTATATATTTTTTTATCTAGGTGTTATTGCATAATTGTAAAGGAAAACTGTTTTAAACCAGGGTTTAAAAATATCTCAATATTTATATAAATTGCATATCACATGATATATATCAGGTATATATCATTTTTAGAAATTATTCGTTAGATTATCACTTTATTACAGTTTAAAGGATGATTTGATGTGGTTTGACATGGATTTACATGTACCAAGAGTGCATATTGTTTATGAAGTAAAGCAAGGGGAAACAAAAGAAATGCATATAACACGGGCATAAACAAACTTTTGACAGATCTAATTTAGCCTCTGCAATAGTTTAAACATAATTTGATTTTTACAATTTGATCAGTGTCAAAATGTCTTAGTTTAATGCATGCTATAATATAAACCGTGTAAAGTCGACAGTCACGCGTTTAATTGATTTTAAATCCGGCACTGGTCCTGCTTGTTAAATACGCATGCAAAATGACACTATCGTTTGTTTAGTGCGCGCTAGCATAAACTGGACCTGGTGGGAGAGATATAAAAAGGTGTGAGCCACAATAGACCGATCGGTCGCGGTGGAAGGGTGTTATACCCACCCACTTTAAACCTACCTAGCATAAACTTGCCATAAATGCGATTAACCATTACATACGGTAGCCTTCGACTTCGAGGGCCACCCAGGTAACGAAGAGGCCGACGACCTAGCCAAAAGAGGATCAGCCATGGAAATAATAGGCCCTGAGCCATTCTGTGGAATCTCGGCAGGCGTCTTTAAAGCATCTATTAAGAGCTGGGTAGACAGAGAGTTTCAAAGCTGGTGGGTACAAAAACCAGGACAACGACAGGTAAAGCAGTTTATTAAGACTTGCTCGGACCAACTGAGCCACAGTCGTAAGGTCGTAAGGATAACGGTAGGTCAACTAACAGGACATTGCAAACTCAACAAGCTCCTGGAAAGAATAGGCCTGGTGGAGGATAGCCTGTGTAGGTTCTGCCAGGAGGCTGAAGAAACAGCCGTACATGTGTGGTGCCACTGCAAAGCACTATGTAGGCTTAGGTTTACTAGACAGGAAAAGCGAAAACCGGCAAGATATATGGAGTAGCCAGTGTCAAGACTCTGGAGTCTAGTTAAGAAGACGGACCTGGACAAGGTACTCTAAAGAACGGTAGGAGAAACCACAATAAATCTGGTAAGGTTGCAGTGGTGAAGGTCATTTTTGCCATCTTCCCTCAAATAATCTAATCTAATGCTGTACCGGAAAAAGCACTGATAGTTAATTTAATCAAAAATGGACTTAGCCAGCGAGTTGCTGCTCGACGATTGAATGACACGTGCAGCGGTTCGACGGGCCTGCGAACGTTATGACACTAGATCCTTTCATCGGCCAACAGGAACAGACGGAAAGCGATGTATAACGGAGCTTCATGACCGCTTTATTATGTCAAAGTCATTAAGAAACCGTCCTAGGTAGATAAGTACTTTTTTTAATTTAATACTGTTTGAAATACCTTTCGACAACAAGTTGACAGACCAATGTTTTTTATTGACAGTGACGAATACTTGACATAACCAAAAATATAAAAAATGAATAATCATCAGACACCATTTTTTTAAAAATGGGCATAATTTCGACTTTACCTTTTTAGGTTACTATATGTACTTATGAGGAAATTAAAATCTTATAAAGTTCAAACTATTAGAAGTTGTATATGCCCTTTCAAAAGAAAAATAATATTGGTATCTAGTGGCGATGAGAAAGCAATAAAAATTAAAATTTGAAACAAAAAATGTTCAACCACCATCTTTTTAAGACTTCATTCCAAAAAAATCTGTAGCACACCATTTGTTTTTTATAAAAGTGATGGCCACAAGGAGCGTTCTCAACCATTGCCACTTAGCACTGGGGATCATTCGGTAAGAACTTAATACAAAACTAAAATCAAAGTCAAGGATGTACCTTAATAATATTATATCAGTACTACAGCTTAGAGCCAAAAATAATAATTAAAATTAAAATGATTACTACGAAGGACCAATCAATATTTTTGTTCGCTATTTCTAAATTCTTTCTACAATATTAACCATTATATTTGAAAATAAGTTAAATCACATAAAAACTTTGGTTTTAAAAATTAAATACTAGAAGCTATAAAAAAATTGAGGCTACTTGTACATGCGCCCCCTTATTACACTACTACCCTTCTTCATTGTTTTATTATAAATATTATTATTAAGATTAATTATTATTACATTGCACCATGGAGCTTTAAACTTAAAGAGCAATACAGTGACAGGCCAAACCTCTATTTTCAGAAAATGTTTATTATACAGAATGTCCCTTAATGATATGCAAAAATGTAAGGGTGTGATTCTACATGAAAAATTAAGATAACTTACTTTATAATCTAGGGTCCAAAAATGTTCTGTTCCAAAAATACAGAATGTTAAAAATTAAAAAAAGAAATATATTAATTAACATTTCTAAAACTGCTTCGGATATTTAGTATGTAGTGTCATTTATTAGGGGTGGCATATTTTTTTAAATAAATATGATATTTTTAAAGACAAAAAGGTACGACACTGGTTTCCCCCCAAATAAATCCACTCACATAGTTTCAGAGGAGTATTTTTTATTTCAAAACTTAAAGCCGGGACCCATACCTAAGTTTGGTATAATCTAAGGTCAATGTGTGTTGTAATAAAATTATAAATAATTGTTTTTATTTTTTTTTCTTTGCTTATTTTTCAAACTGATGAAGAACTCAAACACAATTTGTATTTGAAAAAAGCTCAAAACAGAAAACAATTAGAAAACGGAAAAAATTACGATTCCCAACCTCAAAATCCAACCGAGTACATACATATTTCTGTCAGATTGATATAAATTCCTGTTTATACCATCCGTGTTTACCGTCGCTCGGCCCGAGAAAGTCCAATCCAACAAAAGGTGGATTAACTTAAAGGACAACATTGGCTAAAAAAAAAGTCCTAAACGTTTATACCGGTCATTTTGAGCAGATAATAATTATCAGATAGAATTTCTATCCGATGAAATCATAGATACTATAACCTCCCAACCGCTGTGTTCACACATCGTCGTTGTGGTTGGGCCCAGTAGGATCTTTTGGAACATGCGCTAGAGTTGCTGGTTATCGGCAACTCTTGTTGCCACTGTATGGAACGGGATCCGAAGCTAAGATGAACACAAGGCTTTAACTCAAGGTGTTAGCATACCGTGCTGACGAGTGAATGACATCCTGTGCCTTAAACAGGTGTTCCCAACGGTGCCTCTGAGATACAGGACGACCTCTCAGAGTGTCTAGCCTTACTGCGGTAATGCGGGGCTCTATGTGGTGGACTATTACTTCCCTAGTTCCAAACAGAAAGCAGACAACCGCTTTCATAGGAAAAAAGTGACAAAGGTGCGCTGACCGAAACGAATAAATCCGTTTCGAGAGGTGCCACTCAAGGTCACAAGCAGACAAAGGTGCGCCGACAGAAACGGGTGAATCCGTTTATGTAAGGTGCCCCTGAAGTCACCGGCGCCTGTTTCACGGGGAAGGGCTAATCCATCCCAAACAAACAGGTGTTTAGGAAGGGTTCCCTGAATCCAAACAGAACCGCCTTTATAGGAAAAAGGGTTCCCTGGCTTCAAACAGAAAGCGGATAGGACCGTTTTCATAAGATAAGGCTGGACATGCGGCCTCAGAAAGAACATCTGGTTCCTGTAACAAGGACCTGGTAGCTACCCACGTCACCAGACCGGGAGAGGACGGCATGATGGATCTAATCGTCTGCTCATCATACTCTCCAGGAGACAGGGACACCAGAACACATTGTGCTCGTATCCGGTAGCGACACGAGTAAGAGGGGATGTAAGAACTCTCTCCCAATCTGGTATCGGATCATTAGAAGTCCGATCCTATCGGGAGAAATATAAAAAGGTGTGAACCACAATAGACCGAGCGGTCGCAGTGGAGGGCGTAAAAAGTCCACTCACTTTAAACCTATCTACCTACCTACTATAACATGGTCAGTATTAGTAAGCATTTTACTGTTAAACCTAAATTTTAAATTTATTTTGATTAATATGCACCTAATGTCACTAAATATGAAGAAGAATGGCTAAACATTTATTAAAAGTAACTTATAACAAAGTATATTTGTTTTATTTTATTAATGAAATATCACTAAAATATTTTAATTTTCCATGTATAATCACACCCTTAATAATTTGCATCATTACCTAACATCCTGTGTAATGTCTTTAGGGCAAAACAAAATTTTGTTACCTATATTTGTGCGTAAATAGTATTTTTAAGATTTTATAAAAGTCTCTTTGTCAACGGAATTGATTCAGCGTACCTGAAAAGGTTTTAAATTGGTACCTAATCTTCCTCGCCGTTTTCATCTGGAAGACCCTGTATTATATAAAACAGCCATAGGTTATTCTATTTGTTGTCACCACTGTTCAAACAAACAAATAACTCAGGGTTAGAAAAATAAAAATAATAATACAAAAAGAAAAATAGTTCTTTTAACACTGGCAAGATGAAAACCAAATTGGTAAGATTGTCTAATATGGAGGGTCGTAATATATCATGACATTTATAATTATTAAAAAACTATGGAAAACACTAGTGCAAAAATACTATTTTTATTCAATGCTTAGGGTAAAAAAAGCCATAAAATTATGAAACTGCGGGCCGGTCCCCCCCATAAAAAAACGAGATTTTTTTTCGCCCCTAGCACATCAGCGCATACTTTTTTGTTATTATCGATCCAAAGTTCGTAAAATTATACAAGATGTTTAAAAAAACATGGGACAGCGCCTAATGGGATATTTCTTGAACAAAAATAAGACAAAAATGTTATATAAACATTAAAAAAACGACCTTATTTTTGAAATACTAAATGTAAAAAAAAAATAGAATTGCAATTTTCCTTTCATTTTTTTATTGGCTTGTTCAATTCGAATGAAACTTGGAAAAGTTAGAACACTGAACAAAATACATCTTTTGTAATAAAACTGTTTGTTATTCAGAAATAGTGTACTACACTATTTTACACCTTTTTTACGTCAGCGCTAATATCGAAGGGACTAGGTGCGTACAAAAATCGTAAAATAGTGTACACTATTTCTGAATAACAAACAGTCCTTGCTTGCTGCTTTGTTTTTTGGCTTCAATTTCCTCTAGAAAATCATTCGCCAGCTCTCCCCTTTCTAGACACACGTTCTGAGCAAAGTGAACTTTCGCAGGCTTCGTTGGTGGAACTTCTAGGTAGGCTCTGTAACCCCCAGAAATTCCAAACTTTTCAAATATTTTGATGCAAGGCACAAACAATGGCGGTCCGACAGAACTGCTACTGGTATTACATATAACAGCTTTCTGTCAGTACTGTCACTTCCTGCTGAGCGCGCAACCATCTTCCGCTATTGAGAAAATCCCCGGTGGGCTCCCAAAAACAAAAAGTAACAGGTATAGAAATCTTCGTTCACAGCGCTTAGCCGAAGAAGAAGGACTCCATCGTTTGGCTTGAGTCTCTCCTTGATCCCCGAGGGTAAAAACAATTGATATTGCTCCTCCAACCGCCTTCCGGAAAAAACTATGTAGTTTTTTATCGCGTGCACTTCACTGGTTGGAGGTCAAACTGAAACTAATAAATAGACCTGTTATGTTACTATTATGCATCAGTGGCATAGCTTCGGGGAATTAAATACATTTTTTTTACTATTATTTCATATACAATAGTACAATACATAGTACTTATTCTCTGCTTTGTTTTACAAAAAAAGTTTTCTTAAAATAGATCGTTTAAAACAATGGCTTTTGAGAAATTTTAATTTTAAACTTGCAATTTACCAAAAAAATTAACATTTAAGATTAAAGACAATAGTAATTTTTACAAAAAATGTTTAAAGTATCCACCTCTTGCTAGAATACATACAATTAGGCTTCGTTTCATTGATTTTTTTGAAAAAATTAAAATTATTAAAAAATTTTAAATATTATCCTTTCCGTACCACGCAAGTTTAAAATTAAAAGATCTCGGAATTCCTTAAGTCATAGAGGTATTTTAAGAGTACATTTTTTATACAGCACACAGCAGAAAATAAGTACCAAATTATAGAAATAGTGATAAAAAATTAATATAATTGCCCAAAGGCACGCCATTAATCTATAATAGTAACAAAAGTTTATCTTCAAAAGGTGTATTTTGGTAAATGTTCTAACTGTACCAAGTTTTATTCGAATAGAAAAACCCGATTTTAAAATAAAGGGAAAATCGCAATATTAAACATTTTTCTTTAACACCCTGTATTTTAAAACTGAAGCTCTGAAGCTTTCTTTATACAACATATTGTCCTATTTTTGGCCAATTAATCTTCCATGTCTTTTAAAACATTCTGTACAGGACTTAAGTCTTTTAAAACTATTCTACTGTCAAAAAGTAAATTTAGTCAAATAAGTAAACAAAATTCCGCTTGCTGGCAGGTTGTTTTCATAAAACCGGCACCGGCGCCAGATGTATTTCGACTCGTGTAATGCAGCAATTGATGCAACAAGGATGCAGTTTATACTGCTGCAACAATAAACGTCTATGTAAAATTTATTTCTAGTTAATTTTTGTTTTGTTTTGGATTGTATTTATTGAATAATTAATATGTAAACAGGAAAAAATATCTCTAAGTCTGCCTGCTAAACAAGTAAAAAACATTAAATTGTTAGTGCATGGTAGATTCTAAAAGTATTCTCGATCATTTAAGTTGACAAAGTCAAAAAGAGAAAAACTAAAGAAATATTCTTGTAACTAAAATATCATCGCTTAAACTATATATATCTTTACATTTATTTCTTGTTAAAGCCGTTTTTAAACTAGAGAGCTAACAAAATAATAAAACTGACGGAATTGGGAAACCATGTATTTTATGATCTAAAAACGGGAATATCTGCAAAAAGTTTAAGGTGCGATTTAAGGATAGAGGGATATTAACATTTTTATAAAGCAAAAATAAAAATAAAAATTACCTTGATTTTGTTGTTTAAAGTTTTTCAGTTTGTACAACGATAGTTTTACATTTTCTGGACTCCCTGTACATCAGATGATACTCAAATCATATTTTTTCACACGCATTAACTTATCTGGAATTAATAGGTAACTTTTTTCCATTATATTTCAAACCTTTTTAGACCCTGTCTTTTTATCGCGCAGAAATGCTTCAATAATGATCCAAACATCATGATATATTATTACTTGACACACGTCAATCAACCCTGTCCCTACTAATAACATAGGCATTGTTAGTTAGTCCTACTACTATGACTATTAAATACAATATATTCGTTGACAGGTACTGAGGGGCGGCTAACATTCAAACTGTTCAATTCGTTAACATCCTCGCTATTGCCGTTGTTCGAAGCTGCGGTTCGTTCGTTCGCTGATATGGTATTACTTACGTTACTAGGCACGGGAGGCAGAAAGCTGCTCCTCATAGTGCTGTCTCCCGAGGAGGGCAAGTTTTCGTCGGCGCTTCCACCCAGGTCGATGAAGTGCTCCGAGTAGTAGTGCGGTGTGTTCAGATAGTCGATCATACGCCTGGGGAGGGGCAGTTCGGGGATCAGGTCTCGGCGTACGTTTTTGTGGATCACGAATCTGAAAAGGCCAATTTGGCTGTTTAGAGCTTTTGTGACTTAAGCATCAATATTTAAAATGTTGTAAACGACATTAGCCACAAATTAAAATACAAAGTCGTGAGTTATACCTTTAGCAGTTTTTGAATTTTAGTAAATAACGTATTTACTATGGAGAACTAGAGGAGGGTCTGAAATTGCGATGCACAGAAACGGGCATGGAGCTGTTAAGGCTCCCATATACAACTGTATTAAAGAAATTATACACAGAAGTAGTAATAAAAGTAAAAGTGGTTTATTCAATAGTTTTAAAAAAACAACCCAATAACTAACCAGAACTACCAACCAACCACAGCCTGTTTTGCAGTTTGGAACAAAGCAGTATCTTTCTAATTTCATATTTAATATAATAAAACATATATTTTAATGCACATAATTAAGACAATATTTTATTTTGACAATTTTCTGAATTTCATTGCTAAAACCTCATAAAAGTTTAAACTTAAAGCAAGGGTGCCAGATGCAAAAAATGTAATTGTTTAGATGTGTGGCCTCCACCTTTATGGGATATAAAATCAACATAATAAAAGAAATTTTTGAGTTGAAAATAAAATAACTAAAAAAAATATCTAAAATTTCAATTTTTGATTTTTTTAATTATTTGTCTTTACACGTAGAATATGACAAAAATCAATAGAAATGCTAAATTTAAATGGATGCATTTTATTGATGAAAAATTGATGAATGTCCATTTCTTTATTTTTAAAATAAAAATTAACACCAAGTTTTTTTTGGTTTTACTTAAAAGATTCGTAAATCCGCCGTAAAATAGAACAAAATGAAAAAAACATGTCAATATCACTATTTTTCGATTTTTTATGATTAAAAATAGGTAGAGCCACACATCTAAACATTAAAAAAAAAAAAAAAAAAATGAAATCCTCCTATACTTAACAAAAATGGTACTTGAAATTATTCATCTTTAGGTCATAAAAATTACTACTAAGATGACGTTTCGCCGATCGCAAATCTTTATAACTTTGCTTAGCACAAATGTAGCAAGGAAACGCAAAGTTAATGACAAAAACCATACATATTTACTAGTAAGTGATCATGTTTGTCATAGAGATACACATCATGGTGGTTTAGAAAATAGAGATTAACTAACTAAACTAAGAAGTTATAATCATTCTTATGAATTTTATCAATAACTAAATCTTCCTTTTTATTTGAAAATTTTACTTGCCTAATTTCCAAACAAAATAGCTTACATAAGAAATACAAAAAAATTATTTATGAAAAAAAAAATTATATTATTTTTGGAAAAAAATGGATAAATACCACTACAATGTTATGTTTGGCAACACTGTTTCAGATAGCCACTCTATGGTAGCCATCACAATCTATCTTTTTCTAATAAAAATGCTATACACTTTGGACAAATTGTTTTATGGTTAACCTGGTTCGTTTTCTCTTCTACCTCTAGTTCTCCATAGTATCTATGTACATTAGAAAAATAATGTTGGTCTGACTTTTGACACAGAGTTTTTTTGATATGTTGAAAAATTCTGTTCGGCACATATACAAGAAAAAAAAACTAACCTGCACATATGCTGCAAACTCTGCACCTGCTTAAACCTAGACACTGGGTGTAGCAGCTGAACTCTTACAGGCCCTATAACAGGCCGTCTATGGAGAAAAAACAGATATCGACCGCTCCTCGAATGTTCCACCGCGTTCTCAATAAATTCTACAATTGTTTGGGATTTGAACTTTGTACAACTACCAAAACTAAAATTACCTGAAATAATTAAAAATTAAGAGAATGTAATAATTTCTACGCTAAATATCTAGCAAGGGGTAGTACGGATTTTTAAACAATAAAACATTTCTATGACATGGGTCAATATGTTCGCGATATTTCAGTATTTAGCCGGAGTCGCACATGCGGCAGTCGGCGAACCCCGAGCTAGAGTTTGCCAAATTGCGATCAGTGCAAGTGGGAAGTTTGCAGTTTGGAAGTTTTCCGCGCAAAGTTGGTTAATTTGCACACATCAAAGAGGACAGGACATCAAGGACGCGCTTGTCTTGGTGTTCAAGCATTTGTAGCTGACCACTGGCGACGTGAGTGTGTGGATGTACCAAAGTATGTAAAGGAAACTATGGCTGCTGTTTTTTTTTATTTATGAAAAGTGTATTTGAAAACATGAATGTTATTATCTTTTTTTCCATGGTTAATATGTGTCACCTACAAATATTTGTCTTATCATTCAACTTTCTTATCAGTCACAAAGTATAGTAAAGTCTTCCCCAATTTCTAAAGCTTCCGTGTCCACCTTTCTAGGTATTTTATGTAGAGGTAGCCGACAAGACATCGTTATCCTGGGCATAGCCCGATTGCGGACCAAATAGGCAGGTATAAACTTATACACTCACCGGCCCAAAATTCCGCCACCCTGAAATTTTGGCCAAGTTTGATGTTTTATAACTTTTTTACTTTTTATCCAATTTTCATGATTTTTTTTATCAGTTTGTAGATCCATTCATTGTCTTCTTTTTTAATCATTTTATAAAGTAACATTTTTTGATTAGGCTATATTATACAGAAGTAAATGAAATGTTGTTTTTGTCGTAATTTCAAAACACTCTGTGGGAAAATTGAGGTGGATAATTTTGTTTACATACAGTTTCTTGTAATTTTTGATGTATTCTAAACATTTTGTTTTTTGATTCAGTCCATTATCTCATTTCTGCTGCATGCTGCAAAATTTTAAATGAAACGCTGATTTAAAGCCTATTTTTATTAAAAAAAACAAACACTAACTATATCATAAAGTTAATTAACAAAAACCATTTTAATAGGTAACATGTATTTTCTCCTCTCACAGCAATGACAGCTTGCAGTATTCGTGGCATTGAATGAATAAGGTTACTTATTCTTTCTTGAGGAATAGCATCACATTCTTTGGTCAGCGCCAGTTGTAAGTCTTGCAAGATTTGTGGTTGTACAGGACAACGACGAACGGCCTTTTTAAGTTGATCCCAAAGATGTTCGATTGGGTTGAGATCCGGGCTACATGCGGGCCATTCCAATCTTGGAAGTCCAATTTCATCCAGATACTTGCTCACTACATGTGCAACGTGAGGTCTAGCATTATCATGCATTATTGTAAATTGGTTTCCAATGAAAGGAGCAAATGGAACAACAATTTCTTGGGGGATTTCCTCAATGTAACGGTGGGCGGTTGGAGCTTCATTTTCAATGAATACAAGATTGGTGCGTGCTTCGGTGAAATACCCGCCCAAAACATGACGGAACCGCCATGATATGAGATTAGTTCTGATATGGTGCAATCAGCATATCATTTCTACGTCTGAATAGGCGCTCACGACCATACGGCGACCTTAAACAAACCCTGGATTCATCTGTAAATAGTACGTTTCCCCACTGTTCTCGAGTCCAGTCAGAATGCGATCTTGCAAACCTCAATCGGTGTTGGCGATGCCGAGGAAGTAATTGTGTACATATTGTTGGCCTTCGTGAATGAAGGAAGCCCAGCTTCTGCCAATCTTCTACATATCGTTCTTTCACTTGCATTTACTCGACGAATCATTTGCAAGTCATTTCTTAGACACACAGCAGTAAATCTTTGATCTCTTAAAGAACTTACGGTGACAAAGTGATCATCAGTTGCAGTGGTCATTCTCCTTCTGCCAGCGCCTTGCCGCCCAGTAAAAATTCCCGTCTGTAAAAACCTATTCCAGGCATCTCGAACTGTAGACCGCGGAAATCTCGGAGTATGGGCGACATAACTTTTGCTACGGCCATCCTCTATTAAGGCAACAATTTTACCCAGTTAATACCATATTGAGAAACAACAAATTATAGTACTGTCCAACATTCTGTCACAATAATCGCGTCCTTAGCCAACGTAATTTTTAACCAAAAGCTTGACATACATTTTTTAAAAATTACATCGTTTTAATTAAATTTTTGTAGCTCTGAGCAGAAATGAGATAATGGAATGAATCAAAAAACAAAATGTTTAGAAAACATCAAAAATTACAAGAAACAGTATGTAAGCAAAATTTTCCACCTCAATTTTCCTACAGGGTGTTTTGAAATTATGACAAAAAACAACAGTTTGATTTATTTCTGTATAATATACCCAAATTGAAAAATGTTACTTAATAAACTAATTTAAAAAGAACACAATGAATGGATCTACAAACGGATAACAAAATCATGAAAATGGGATAAAAAATAAAAAAGTTATAAAACATTAAACTTGGCCAAAATTTCAGGGTGGTGGAATTTATATATATATATATATATATATATATATATATATATATATATATATATATATATATATATATATATATATATATATATATATATATATATATATATACATAATTTTAAATTTGAGTGGCAATTCTCCACTTGGTTTAAAATTTCTCTTCTACCTATATATAAATAAAATTGTATCTCTCACAGGACTTACCCTGATCATGTTCTATCCGTACATGTCTTACACTATTATTCAGTTTAAAAGTTAAAGAGAATATGTAATGATCGTCACTACTGTCTCTTACAATAAAAGAACCGTCCGGTTCGTTGGATAGTATTTTCTCGGCCGCTTCGCTTGAAATTGGACCCCAATACCATCCGTACTACAAAAAAAAGAATCCAATTATTAATTAATCCCACAAGACTGCAGAAAACGTCAATAAAGCTCAAAGAAACAAAACATACCCGTTTATGTACAGTCACTTTTATAAAATAAGTAAATACCATATTCAGATTTATAAAACTAGTTTTGTAATATCTGAAGTTTCGGTAAAAAAATTTAATATTTAACATAAAATTTGTAAGCATTTAACAAGTTTGTTTGTTTCTTACATATTTCAATTGTTGATATTTTCTAGAGATAATAACATATATAAACCTATTTATAAAAAAACTAAAAAAACAATATGATAAGGTTATAAAAGAGAAAAAACCCAAAAGTTTTGAAATGAAAGTAAAATTCTTTGATAATAAAAATAAATGTATTTTGCTAAAAATCCTTAAAAGCTGGTAAATATCTGCAATTTATATTTGTTAAATATTATTTCAAACCAGACAATGATCAATCAATGGATTTAAGACCTATAACTTTTAATGAGTAATTAGATATGGCACAAAAATTAAAAAATAAATATAGTAGCGGCAGTGATAAGATCCCCACAAGCATTGTAAAACTCTCGATTGACGGAACAGTTGATATTCTGAGCAATATTATTCACCGAGTGAAATTTGAAATTTTTTCCAAAGCAACTAAAACTTACAAACATTATACTGCTTCATAAAAAGGGCTGTCCGTTAATAATCTTAGACCTATAAGTATTCCTCTTGCGTTTTTAAAACTATTTTAACCAGCTATGTGCAGTGACTTAATATACTTTATAAATAAATGTCAGCTATGGTTTGATACACAGCATGTCTACCTGTGAGGTGGTAGAGCAACTACATCTGCCATTTTTCAGTTTACAATAAAAGCTATTTTAAATCAGTTTAAAAACAAAAACTTAGATATCCTTTTAGATTTGAGCAAAGCATATAACTGACTAGATAGGAATTTGGTATTCTATAAATTAAATAACTATGGTATTAGAGGTACCTAATGCTTATGAATGGATAAAGTCATACCTTTCGATTAAACACAAAGAGTAGTGGTTTAATGTGATAAGAGAGATAATGTATTCAAGGTCTCCAAAAGTATCCTATATAAAATTATCCTTTAAAATATGAATGGAATAGTTATTTTTTGTGCCATAAAAAATGAATTTAAATACACTAATTATACGTAATTTGTTATTTATAGGGGTCGTTTAGCCATTGCTTATACATAAAACAGTGATTTATATGAATGAATGGTCAAAATATTATAAGACAGAATTATCGTAAAAAAGTTAGATTCGCTTACGTCTTTTACTCTCTGTATGCTGGTAGCAAAATCCAGTGCCTGTTCGACGTCAGAGCCAACTTCCTCTTCTTTTTTCGGTAGAGGCGGCAATGCTCTACCGCTTAAAGAATTGCGGAGTTCCTCAATGTTCGAACCGATCTCAAAATGGATTTTTTCAATCTTGTTAGCCTCAGTTTTGTCCTGAAATAGTACAAGTGTATAAAGTATAAGTTTTAGAAAAAAAGAGAAATAGTCAAACTTACCGATTTCTCTTCCACAGACAGAAACCTCCTGAACCTAAATATATTGCACAATGCTTGCTTAAAACTAAATAACTTTCGCTTTTTTTCTTCTTTCTTAACCGGCGATATCGTCAAGGCTTTAGGATTATCACAACTGTCTTTGACTTTCTTGTTTTTTAGGTTGATTAAAAAAGTCGATTTTTTAGGCCTACTCAAAACCTGAAATAAGACAGACAAATAAATATACAACAATATTCAGACAGAAACTTTTCATGCATAATCTAATAAAAAAAAAACTTACAAGATTATTTCCATATTCAATAGTCCTTGTTTGGTACTTGTTATTATTATTATTATTAATAACAAAAACTCCGTTGCTACAATTCTTTCTCCTGAAATTGTTTTCTTTAGTATCACTGGAATCGGAACTGCTAGAATAGAGAGTCTGCAAATAGTTCCTTACTTCCTGAAGCGTCATATGAATTGGCTCATTTCCTTGATTAGCAGATGTTCCAGCTACACTATGACGTTTTGTTTTAGATTGAAATATCCAATGTGACTAAAATAATTTTTTTTTATAAAACTGGAAATATATACTCTTGGTACATTACATTACCTGTTCACTTCTAGCGATTATCTTCCTCCCATTCCTTTGCTGACCCCTCCCTTCTAATTTTCCTTCTTCTTTTACTGCTAGAGTCGTTGTATTTCTTCTTCTCTTTTTATTCCCCGTGTTTAATATATTCCCAGCACTAAAATTACTATATGCGCCGCCTCTCTTTGGTTTAGCTGGTTTCTTGACTACGTCTACTGGAACAGCATAGACGTCACTGTCAAATGGGACGTTATACAGATCACTGATTTGATTGGAGGACAAAGTGTCATGTGATACAGCTTGAGTTATAAATGAAGAGTCATCAACTTTACGCGCGTGTGGTACAGAAAGGGAGTTGTGTGAAGAGCTAAGCCGCGAAGACCCGCACAATGAAGATCGGGAAGAAGGGCGGGGGGTGTGACTAACGTATGGAGAGGCGGAGCTGGCGAAATTAGAGGCGGAACTAGCAAAATTAGATGTGGGACTAGGAAAGGAGGTATTGTGCTTTAAATAAGATTTATTAAGACTTTTACATGGGGAGGCATAACTGAGATATGAGGATGACTTACTTATAGTCGCCCTCGTACCAGTAAAGTTAACTGGAAATTCAGGCAGGGGCCGAATGGGTGGGGGATTGTAAAGGGGGATACGAGAGGGCAAGGGAGGCGGTGACATCGAATAAGTTTCTTCAATGTAAGGAGGCGATATTGACCTAAAAGCCATAAAATATTAAAATTCAAACATAATCTTTTCATAAACATTATTACCTTCTCTGAAATATTTCTTCCTCCCGATAATCCAATAAAGCACTGTGCAAAATCTGACTAGTCAGTTTATCACAAAAGAACTCCACCACAGGCGATGTCTCCATATCCTTAGGCCTGTCCTGGAATTCCAGAGGCGGCTCAATTGGAGACGCAGACTGTTTGATTTCAGTCCAATGAGGTCCCTTTTTCAAAGTGTTAAAGTTTTGACCACAAATTATATCTGACATGCCATCCAAAGAGTCGTCTTGAGATAAGGATTTTTCTTCACAATCACTGTCCTTTTGAGAAAAACATATTTAGTAAAAATATTTATTTTTAACTGCCTCTCAGTGAAAATTAAAGATCAACCATGATGTAGAAGGTCTTTTCTACATTGTGACATCTCTCTAGAAAGATTACTATAAAAGAATTTAACTACAAGTTTTTATTTTCATTTTATTGTTTGAGCTTAAGGCAATAATCACATCAAAATTGAATAGTTAACATATAGTTGATTTTAATATTTTAGTTGGTTTTTTTTACTGAAATTAAAAGGCCTTTGTGGCATTTGCTATGATATAGAATTCATCATTATTTAAAAACTTTGCTAGACAACTCTCTTTTTTCTTGGATAAGTACATTGTGCTTATGGATTTTATTGCTAAAAGTAATGTGGAGGAATATTAATCAATTAACAATGTAATATAGTGCAAAAATATATAATTTTGTTTGACAAAGCTTTGGATTTTAAATTGTCTTTATTCCATTGCTTATGTATGTTGTATACCAAAGGCCAGTTTAGAGTTTGTCTCTAAAAGACATCTAACAGATATTGCAAATAGGTTACTAAATTAGTTACACCATAAGAGTTGGTCAAATATAAGCTTATCAAAGAGCTTTTAAACTACTAACTAAATACAAACACTTATCATCTGTCTTAAAAATGAATTTATCTATTTTAATAAAATTCTAACATGAATCCACAAGAATTATGTAGATTTATACCATTCCAGTTTTCAGTTGCAAAAAAATCAAATGGACAAAATAACACAATCTCCTAAAGTTTTATCCTATCTCTTTAAATTATCTTAGTAGGTACAGGTCCAAATAATAATAAAACTTTATATAAACAAACTATGGCCCGGCTCCCAGGGCAAATTTTGTACATTTTTAGATTCAGACAAACACCAATACAGGATATGCATTAAAAATAAAAACTTACCTCAAAATGAAAATGTCTTCTGCCACTTCTACTTTCAAAACTAGTGCTTCCACTTGAAAAAGAACCAGTAGTCAACAACAATCCACTGTCATCACTCAAAATAAATGGTTGGGACCAACTTGAGCTTGAAGGGGGCGATTCCATCTTTGGGAGTGCCCGTTTGTTGCTATTTCATATTTGCAAAGTTCTGTAAAACAAACATTTATTGATGAACTACTTTTAATTTTTTATTGAAAAAATACTTTTTATTGCAAATTTATTACTTTTTTTTTAAGTAAAGTCCCCCCTTAATAACAGTTGGTTCATGAAGAAAACCTACAAGGTACCTAAAATATATATAAAAATGTAGCCTATTTCTTGAAAATCAACATTTTTGAAATTATAAACTTAAAAAACATCTAAAAAAAATATTTTTATAAAAAAAGTTTTAGTGAGAAAAGCAGATCCAAGAATAAACCATAATTCTTCCTAGTGTTTGAGTTTAATTTTTTCTTACTGAATAAACCAAAGATACAGGTAATTCATTGATACAGAACATAAAAAACGTGTATGTTGTTGGTAACTCAAAAAGCAGAGTCCAGCGGACAAGAAAAAAAGGTTTATAACTAGGCATACCTTTAATGGGTGTCTCAAAGGTTTAATAAGACATGCATAATGCAGATTAAAGAATGTACAATTGCTGCTTGCTATTTCGCAGGTTATAAAACGAATTACAGTCGAAACATTCATATTATTCTAAAAAAATTAGATGTAGCTCTACAACATTCAAGTAATCTGATAATCCCATTGCAAGGCAGATATCAGTCTTAGATAAAGCAATAATAAACCCATAGACAACAAGTAATTTATAACAATATTTACTTACCTACTATTTATGGTAAATGTTTATAAATAAACCAATTTTGCATTTAACAGCACCTACTTCTTAGTCACTTCAGAGGCCTTCTTACCCGATTTATTTTCACTAACAGATTCGTGTAGCTCTCTTGGTCTCGTTCATGCCGAAAATAGCACAGTGTATGCTTTTTAAAGTGTGCAAATTTCATTTACAGTAATACGCTAATTGCTTTATTTACATCTTTAATTAATTCGCCATAAATTAGACAAAATATGCAAATAAAATGAGTCATTTGACGTTTCCGACATCCGACGCCATATTGTTTTGAGAAGCGAATTTCGGTGAATGCATGGTTTTAAGGAGATATTGATTGGGTAACCTAAAATTACGGCGAGACGGCGACATCTCAGGGGAAGAATAAACACTATTCGGTTAAGAGTATTTCTTTTGTAACCTCGTTGAGAGTATGTAATCTACACAAATAAAATAATTGTGGACAATAGTTCAGGTAATCACTAATAGATAAATCTGTAATTTATTTTTTTAAAACTGCGTTTATTATTATTGGGCGCGTTCAGCGCACCAAATTATTTACACTAAACGTAAAATCCATAACTAAACAATTTGCTGCGTCTGTAATCGATACTTTTCAAGGTTATTAGAAAAATAGCTATTATGGAAAATTTCTTGAAATTAACGGGTTGTTGACTAATACATAAACCTCTAACATTAGAATTTTATTTAAGTTAGCCATTGTATAAGAAACGTAATTCTTACGCCTGAGCACCACAAGTAGTTGCCGATCTACTCTGTTACCGGCTAAATTAGAACTAAAACCCAGTAGGTGCAAATTAAGGTTTGAATGCTCTGTGTATTGAGGATTACTAAATCAGACACTACGAATTGAATAAATATACACATTTTATTTACAATGCATTTACAGCTTACTACACTACAATTATTTTGATGTGTAAATTGCTCGTATTAACAATTTTTAAACTAAAACTTTATCCCTTTGACAAATAATTGATTTGAAATTTATTTACTTTTAAATCACAGAAGAAAGAAAAAGGTTTTTAATTTACTTTTTTCACTAGAATCGCCCTAATTAATTGTCAAGAGGTTGAAAAATTTAAACATAGCTTATTATCCAAAGACAATAGTATCTGTTCACAATTTATCAAAGCTTACGTTTGCAAATAGTATGTGAAAAATGTTACATATTTTACTCAGAAAAATTGGCAAAATTTTGCTTTAAATCAGCAAGAAATTTAGTTGACTGTCTTTTGAAATCGAAATGTCTTACGGAGTCTATGAAACGCGAATTTATTTACGTTACGACACGATTAATAATGTTTTTTATCGCTATAAAGTTAGAAAAGTTAAAACCAAATTTAGAAGTCATTTACCATTTTAAGAACACCCGGTATTGATTCTTGACTCACTTTAACAAGGTTAAATATTGCCTTTACAATCTGCTAATTTCCGGAAAACTACCATTCACTAATTACTTTTCCTTTTAATTTACTGCTCGCCTTTTCTTACAACACTATGACAACAGGGCCAGTCCTGTCTTTTTCTTCTAATCACTTTACTTTACTTTTAAACCTTACGTATATACATGTCAAATTAAATTCGACAGAGATATACTTAAACCACTTATAATTTTGTTTGGTTACAGAAAAATGAAGGCAGTAATTCACACTGGCATGAATATCTGGTATTCTTCTGGAATATTTCGGTAATTCACCCGAAATACAAGAACCATTTTCAAACCCTCTTTCTTTAAAACGAGCGGTCTTACTGGTATTTAATAGAATATTTCGGTAAACCGCCTGAAATACAAGAACCACATTTAGACCATGTTTACAGACAAAACTCAAAGTCTTACTGGAATTTCATAGAATATTCCGGTAATTCGCTCGAAATACAAGAATAATTTCAAACACTGCTTACTTGATGAAGCCAGAAGTCTTACTGCATTGAAATTTGTTGTCGCCTCTTCGTCTCCGAGAGCCGCCGTACCGCCTTCGATGCGACTCGCTTTCTCACGGTCGAAATCTCGAGACCTTATTGGATGCGTCCACCTGCCACGCATTACCGGTTCACGGAAATATGTCGATGTGTTAGCGTTGCCTAGCGACGGTCGGTTTTCTTCGGTTTTTTAATTTTAGATTGGAAGCGAAGTTCCGAGAATTGAATGTTTGTTTCGATGTGTGGAATTTAATAAAGCGCTTTTGCAACGTTTATTTAGAAGATTTACTGTTTAAGTTTTAGATTTTTAATTTTTTATCAAGAATTAGAAGGAAAGTTAACTGACTTTGGGATACTGAAAAGAAGCTTCCAAGCTGCAAGAAGTGTTTTTGCAACATCCATTTTATAAAATAGAAAATTGTTGAACAGAACTGCTATGTTTATAGCTTTGATATTAAGTCAATTCGCCAGCTCTCGTCCTTCCAGATAGAGGATTCCAGGGCTTCGTCGGTGGAAAATATGGATGTCGGGCTCTGTAACCCCCAGAAATACCTTTTTTTTTCAAAAATTTAAGCTTATGAAAGGCACAATTAATAGCGGTCCAACCAAGAACTGCTACTGGTATTGCACATAACCACTTTCGGTCAGTTCTGTTGCTTCCCGCTGCGCAAGCATCCATCTTCCGCCATTTGGAAAACACCTCGTGCAACGAGGTGTTTTCCAAATGGTCACGCGACTTCACTGGTCGGAGGTCAAACAGAAACTGCCAACAATTGTTGTACTTGTACTTTTTTTAATGGCTCTTATATCTAAGATCAATTTTACCAGCTCGACCTCACCTCTCCAAAGCTTGACAAGATGTGGAGCAAACCTTCCACTTTGGTTTCAATCCCGCGCATAAATCGGGTTAAATGGGGCTAGCAATATTAGGTAGGGACTCCGATGTAGTCCGGCTCGAAACCGTATCGAAGCCTTAGTCGAATAAGGAAGCTATTTTAATGCACATTCAGAAGTCGCGAAATGCAGTCCCAAAATCCAGATATAACCGGTTTCTGTCAGTTCTTTTTTCGTCCTCACGAGTCCGTGCTGTCCGAGCTCTCGACCACCTCGTGGTTAACGTCACCACGTGTGATTCCAAAAAAAAGGTTATAGGAATCACCCCAGACTCCGATCTTCAAATACACAACATTAGCTGTTTACGAACAACCACTTTTCTTACCTAAGTTAAAGTTAGTTTCTGACCTGAGCTAAGTTGTTTGATCGAACACGCACGACTCCCCAAAACGATAAAAAATGTCAAATTTTGCTCAACTTAGGTTAGCCAAGATATGTCAGACAGAAATCCGGGTACCTTAGCAGGGGCAAGGGGGGAGGTCAGATTCTTACTTAGCTGTGACAAATCGTACGGCCAACTAAGTTAGTTTCCCTCAACTTAGGTCAGAATTTGTGCTGTTCGTAAGCAGCTATTCTAAATGGCGGGGTGTCGAAAATTGTTACTTCACCTTTTTAAAAACATTAATTTGATGTTATGTCACTTAAAGTAAATACTTTAACCGTAAAAAAAGTATGCTGACGCTGAGGGCCGATCCTGACGGGGGTGCAAACCGTGCAGCCGCACGGGGCGGCCGAATTTTGGGGCGGCCGAATTTAAAATAAAGAAATACATTTTTTTCAAAACAAAAAAATAGAACGTTTAAATGAAAGTTTAGCCTTTATAGGACCATTGTAACATATTTGCAAACACCTCAGGACATTTTAAGGTAGATAATTAAAAACAAACTATGTTCCTGTTTTCCTAATTTAACAATAGCCATTAGAAAATTTCTTACTTTACCAGTAACTGTTGCATCGGGAGAGCAAAGTTTTAGTAAGCTAAAACTTAAAATTATTTAAGATCTACAATGTCCCAAGAAAGACTGACAAATCTTGCATTAATATCTATAAAACAAAACATTTGCAATAATTTAGATTTGTCAACCCTAATAGATGAATTTAAAGAAAAAGCAGACGAGTATTATTATAGAACAAGAATATGTACTTTTTTTGTGTTTCGTTTTGGTAAGATTTTATTTTCGTTTAACATTTATCTATGTAAAGTATGTTAATATTGTAATTAAAAGTATATATGTACATCATTTTAATTTTAGTTAAGTACCATTTGTTTAGTATTTTCTCTTCCTCTTTATATATTTAAAAAATGTATGCTTATAATAAGAATCATATAAAAGTGTTGGTTTTGAAAAGTTGTAAATTTTTTTTCTTTACCAACAAAAAAGACGTAATTAGATAAAGATAAGTACTGATTTTTAAGAAGTCTATATTGTTTACAACTTAGAATAAGTTGAATATACAAAGATTAATATTACTAAAAGAAATTGTTAAGAAAGGGCGGCTTTTTTCTATTTCGCACGGGGCGGCCAAAGTCACAGAATCGGTCCTGCTGACGCGTTAAGTAAACAGTTTACTGTAAACGGTAACGTTTAGAAACATAAACATATTAAACACACTAAACCGTTTGGAGCAATGGACGCGTCTATTATTATGATACTCTAACAAGGAAGTTTTCTTCTTTCTGCACACTATGCATTAGCCAATATAATTTCTTCCCTTGCAGCTCCCACAATAGAGCAACGCATGAAGTGCTACTCTCATGCATTCCTAACAATCCATTTAAAAAAAGCTATAAACTTTCCACTTCCAATATTTTTAATTATACAGGGTTAATAATGGACAAGTACAATTTAAAAACGTTCCTTTCTTTTAAAAATAACTAAACTTAAAGTAGCCTTAGGTGCCTGCTAAAAGGTTACAATTTTTTTTCACCGATGTCACTTAATTATTTTTTTTAATGTTGTCTGTTCCTTTATTGGCCTAATTTAATTTAGAAAAAAGTATTATTAAAACCAGGTTCCGAAGTCGTAGAAAAATGACACCTGTCGAAACGATGATTTATTTAACATCTGTTTTACTGCTCACCTGTTGTTCTTATGGTGTACATATTCCATTTAGCTCATTTGGCGCTCGCCTCATCTATTGGATTTTAGGATATAGCCATCATTTTTTTTTAATTTCCAAAAATAAGACAGCGATACTCAACTGTGTCGAAAAACTGACGCTTTATATAATTTTAGCTTCTTATTCGCAAACCCCCGTATATCTAAAAATAAAATATCAGCATCCAATATCTCCACATCGCAAAAGAGTCGCTGATTAAAATGCGTGCAATTTCTCGTAACCTACATAAACACCCTGTAGATCGTGACGTTCTTCTGTTTGGGACGCATTTAGCACCAACTGGTCGAGGCATCCCGGTGCTCCAGTAACGCGTCTCGACGCCTCACCGACGCTTTGAGGTTATTTTTAACATATTTTCGAATTCGAATTCCGCATTTTTATGTTTCCGCGCCTTTATCGAGATTTTTAGCGCCCCATTTGACCTTGACGATGACCGTTGACGAAACGTCGGAAATTTGATTGTTAATTGGAAAATTAGTGCCTTTTAAATATGATTAAGTTTGTCAGAGGTAGGTCAGTTATTTGGGCTGCGATCTTTTTATATTAGTATTATATATTATTCATACTCAATTAAGTATGACGAAGCGTGAATTCAAAAGTTAATACATTTATTGGGTAAATGTAAATAAAAAAATAATTTTAATAATCTTTTTATCTACAATTTCTTCTTTCCTTTGACAACAGTTTGACTAAATAAACATCTTTTGTCTTAGATATAACGGGTTCTAAAGTTTATAAACTTGACGTCCCCGTTCCTGAAGCAGTTGCAGTTCCCGTTTGTAAGTTCAACTTACTGAGTTTAAGGCAATTCAGTTGTCGTTCAAGCGGCAACTACAGCAAAACGGCAACGCAAATGAAACGTCAAGTTTATAAACGGCTGTTATTCACATTATACAGGTTGTCCGGAAATACCGTTCGAATAATTCTATGGGTGATTCTACATGTTAAATTATAAAGAAAAGTTTATATTAACATAGGTCCGCAAATGCCTCATAGGGTTGCTATGTCCATTTAAAGATGACACCGGGATATAGGTTTTATTTTATATCTCTAGAACCGTTTTAGATGGCCATCTGAGTTTTGGCATATAGATTGCTTTTAATACATAGTAGGTACTTTTCAGTGTTCTTACTAAATTATTATTTTAATCAGGGGCGTACCGACAGGGGGCTCGATTTAATTTATTCACATTTTTATTAAACGTCATATTTTTGCAGTTAAAAGGATATCCTTGCAGAATACCTGTCAGGCTAGCCATTTTCGAGAAAAACTCTCCAAAGAAAATAGTGCATGCATGGTAGCCCAATAATAATAAAAAATTCTACATCAAAGTAGTATCTATTTACGATAAACGAATTTAATAAAGGTGTAAAAATAAAGTTTATTCGATTATTATTGTGTTAATAACAGTTTATTAAAAAAATATTGTTCTTGTCTTTCAAAAAATGCCGGAATACTCTACCATGCATTCACTATTTTCTTTGGAAAGTGTTTTCTCAAAAACGGCCAGCCTGACAGGTTTTCTACAAGAATACCTTTTTTATGTCATGTATACCGCGAAATCAGAATTTCCAAAGAAAACTACAAAAATATGACGTTAAATAAAATTTGAACAAATTAAATTCAGGCCTTCCCTGTCGGTACGCTCCTGATTAAAATAATAATTTAGAAAAAAACACTGAAAAGTACCTACTATTAAAAGCAATTTATATGCCAAAACTCAGATGGTTATTTAGAACGGTTCCAGAGATATAAAATAAAAACTATATGCCGGTACCATCTTTAAATCGCCATAGCAACGCTGATGACGCATTTGCTGACCTATATATGTTGATATAAACTTTTCTTCATAATTTAACATGTAGGAATACCCCTGGAATTATTTGAACGGTATTTCCGGACACCCTGTAGGTTATACACAAGTAGGTCAGAAAAATTAGCATAAATAGCACCTGAGAAATAGGTTTGCATAATCTTTTGGGTGACATAAGTTTTCAAAATTACATTTTTTTTCTTTAAAATCTTAAAATGTGTATTTAAGGGCTTCTGGAATTAAACTGAGGCAATACAAATATAGCCTTAAATAGTTTTTTTTAGTTTCAACCATTTTTGGAATAAATTGTGAAATACTATAGTTTTTTATACAAAATGATAGGTAATCTATATTGATGTTAATAGGCACTTCTCAATTATTTAAGTTGAATATAAATGTGTTGAATAACAATGTATTTCATAATTTCTTGCAAAACAATAATACAACTTAAAAATAAAAAAGGCTTCTCTTGGTTCCACCCAATATGTTTTCCTAAAAAATTGACATATTGAAAAAAAATAATATGACCTTTAAATTTATCATGAATAATTTTAAAGATATTAAAAAAAACATCTTTAAAATTCCCGTTCTAGGGGGCTTTGGCCCGTGTAGAAGCATTTTTACTCAAGACAACTTGGTCATATTTTCATGTATTCGTGCGCTTTTTTCAAGACAAGCTGTATATTTATAACTATTTTGTATAAGCTTTTTCTCTTTCATAAATATTCTTTACCTCTTCCAACCTTTTAGTTGCAACCAGTGTTATACAAATTTAAAAAATATTAAAACTGCTAACTTCCCTATTAAAAAAATATAATAAAAATAAATTTTTAAGGTGAACCCAATCCGGAACTCTTACCCCCTAGATTTCGCGATGACAGCTCGCAATGTGTAACTTTTACCGAAAACACCACTGCAATCCTGAAGGCGGAATTATACGATATCGGAAAGCATACCGAAATTTCATGGTAAGTATTCACCATTTTTCAGAAGTCTCAAGAGACTTATCTTTCTTACAAAAATAATGTGCTATTTCGATAAGTTCGAACTACCCAGGTAGCCAGTGTTACTGAACAAAAGGTTAGCCATTAGTAGTTGTTACCAAATTGACGTTAAGTTAACGACAATTCGTTACTGAGTCAAGTTTACCTACAAGTTGTTGACAACCTACCACCGCAAATGGCATGGAAATTGTCAGCAACACTTGTAGTCAAATACCGTACAATTTACCGACAATAACCAAAGAAGTTTGAAGGTTTATGGAAGGCTAATGCTGTAGAATAAAATTGTCTACGCATGCAGTGCAGCGGGAACAGGCCCCGCGGAACTCGCGCAATGAACAGTAGGTCAGGTCCGGACTTTCATAATTTTTATTTCCATGTATAAAGTTGACAATGTAAAATTTAAACTAACTATACTTTCACTGTTTTTTTTTTATTTTCTTGCGCAACATTGCTGGTAATTAAATAAAACTATTATAGAATGTTTAAATTTATTGTGTAATATTGGATTTTATATCATATGATTTAATATGGAAAAAATTGATGGCGCCACTTTACAGCCTTCCATTTAAATGGTCGAAATTTTTGAGAGTTCTGTATTTTTACCAAAAATCTTGATAAAATAAATGAAATCACGATTTTTTAAAATAAATTTTAAACATTGTATGGTAGTTTCGTGTACTTATCACCAATTTTGTGATAAAAGAAAAAAATATCTGCAGGAGGCTTATTGTCGTATCACGTAAAAAATCGAGGGGATATCAACAAAATATTTTGGCATTTCCTATAAATCTAGTAAATGGCGACTGTTTATAGACTCTTCTAAGACAATTCTAAAAGCAGTTTCATTGTTGAATAAATATAAACAGCTGTCTACACAACATAAAATATGCAGATAATAGGTCTGTTTATTATTGATAAATAGTGTACACCATTTTACACTTTTTTACGTCAGCGCTCTTATCGAAGGTGTATTTTAGGACTAAGTAGGATCAAAAAGTGTAAAATAGTGTAAAATATTTCTGAATAACAAACTTACTAGGCTGCAAAGTGGCTACATCAAGAAATACACGAACAACTTAAGAATTCGTTGGGAGTATACCAGAAACTGTTGTGTTTTATACAAAGAATGACTCTAACGCCAAAACTATGGTGAAAACATTGTTCTCAGTCTGAAATGTCTATAATGAATCTTTAGTGAAGTACGTATTTACCTCCCTGCACATAAGTCTAGGACTAAAACATTTTTTAATTAAAACCTTGAAAAGAGAAGGCAATACTTTTCTTTATTTGATACAAAAATTCGTGCGTTTATAGTTGGAGTAATATAAGAATGAAAATTCGGTGCTCTTTTAAAAGAAAGATAACATAAAAAGAAGCTAAAAAGGTTTGATTTGAACTGGCGGCAGCCTTTGTTTTTTATATGGACTATTTTTACAGAAACTACACATTATAAAAAGCAAAGGCGGCCGTCAGTTTAAAATAAACCTTTTTAGCTACTGTTTATGTTTTTTTTTCAAAGAGAACCGAATTTTCATTCTTATACCGATCCAACTTTACTTACGGCAAACCTTGAAGAATTATTCGTTGGGTCGCTAATACGAGAACTTTTTAAAGGCGAACATTTTTAAACTATACTTTTAGCAAAAGAAAATATAATAAATAATTTTTTGATTATTCGGTTATTTGATGATTGTCTGAGTACTGTCGTCCAAACTGTATGTCCCCAGTATATTATGAAATTTAACCTATACTTAGTGATGTACGGCACATGGTGTTCGCTGGCGGTTACCCATCTAGTTCTTAGCTTCTCAACAATGGTTTGTTGATAAAATATTTTTTTTAATCTTTGGAACAGTCCACAAAGGCTGATACCTAAGTACTAACGTACCGTGTGGTGAAAGGGAGTTTGTTTACACGAGACTTAAATATTTGGAGATTGGGAGGAGAAGAAAAAGCTTCTGTGGGCAGCAGGTTCCACAGTCTTAACACTGTAGGATAAAGGAACGAAGAAAGCGGGAAGTTCGGGGCCTCTCTAACCGAACTGTAAAAGGATGCATAAAAGTTGCACTACGTGTTGCCCTGTTGGGAGCTGCCAGAGAAGGAACTATACTGGCCAACTCTGAGCAGAAGCCATGAAAATACATACCTATAGAAGAGCGACAGATCCCCTACAGCTCGATGGTGGGCAAGAAAAGGAAGCCTTTCTGTAAGCGTTGGATCATTAATAAGACGAACGGCTCTTCTTTGAATGGAGTCCAGAATGCTAAGTGTTGTGGGGACCATTCTCAGACATGAGAACAATATTCTAAAGAGGGTCTGATTTGGGATACATACAGAGTGTACAGATTGGAAGAAGAGAAATATTTTCTGGCTCGAAAGAGGAATCCAAGCTTTTTTGAAGCTGCCGAGGCTATCGATGTAATGTGTTTGTGCCAGTTGAGGTTATTCTCAAAAGTAACGCCGAGCAGATTAAACGACTCTTTGTTCTGCAGAACTTGGCCGTTCATATGTAAGAGATGAGCATTGGCAGTGTTTTCGAGGCATTAAATTGAACAAGATTTTTAGCGCCCCAATCCAAGATAAGTTTGAGGTCTTGTGAAAGAGATATTTGCATTGACCTGTTTTCCAAATCAGAATTACATGGTGGCTTAAGAAATTGAATACTAGAGTGGATGGTACTACCGTCAGCAAAACTATGAATGGGATTGATTTTGGAAGAGAGAAGATGTAGAATAGAATGTGTAGAAGAAACATCGTGGGTGCTAACATTGAGCCCTGGGACACCCCAGCATTAATTTGGTAGAAGCTGCAAGAATGACCATCTACAAGAACTGATATACGTCGATTAGAAAGAAAACTGGAAAGCCAAGAGCAAGGCGTAGGTGGAAGACCGTAAGAAGGAAGTTTGTTAAGAAGCCCATCATGCCAGGCCTGATCGAAAGCTTTGGATATGTCATGAGCAACAATCTGGGATTTACCAAGAAACTCAAGGGACTTGTTTCAGTTGTGTGAGACAAAGGAAAGAAGATCAGCTGTGGATCTACTGTGACGGAATCCATACTGTCTATCATGTAAGATCTTATGTTTTTCCAGATACTTTAAGATTTGGGAATTAATTAATTTTTCCATTACTTTGCAAACAACAGAAAGAAAGAGTTTTGGATCCTTTTTTGGGTACAGGTTGCACACGTGCAGCTTTCCAACTCTCCACTGCCCGTGTCGTAAGATATTCGAAAGAGGCGAGTTAGGATGGGTGCAAGCTCAGGAGCACATTTTTTTAAGACTATTGCTGGTATGCCATCCAGCCCAGACGATTTTTTAGTATTCAGAGAAGAAAGAATACGCTTGATCTGTTTGACTTAAAAAAATATATCGAACATTATATGAGAAACAGGGACAACTGTTACGGAACAACCTCGTTACGGAACCCTTATGGTGCCAGTGGAAATCGCTCTTGACCGCTTATTTTTAATATTTTCAAGGTCCAAAAGATAATTTTCCGCTAAAACTATAATGAAAAGCAACGTCAACCCGCAATTCTAAAATTATTTTTGCAAATTTACCGACTTTTAAATTAACTTTACTTGTTTTGATTTATTTTTAAAACTGTTTGTATTGCCCAGCTTATTTTTGGCACGATGACAACAATCTCTCTGCTTCACACGATTTTCATTGATTTAAACTAGAAATCTGGTCCAGGATACCAATAAAATAGAATTTAATCGATTTTTAAACGGAGTAAATAGATCAAAATATATCCACATTCTTTTCGAAATATATTGTTTTCATTTATATTGAATGTGCATTTTCAAAGTTTCATATTGACTGTACGTTTTATTTTATACGAAATTTCTTTACTAACTATAATATGTCCATTTTCGATTGAAAAAAACATCTAGTAAATAATCACAAATAATCATGGTTTCTGATTTTTTCAACCAAGGGAATATATATATTTTTTCTTGTAACCATGGTTACTGACTTTTTGAACCAATCCAATATATTTTTTGTTCAGGTATTTTCGTAATCGAAAATGAACAGATTATAAGAGAAATTATAAATTGCTTCTTCATTAGTAGTAGATAAGCAATGTGCGTATGAGAGCAATAAGGGTAGTTTTCCCATAAGAAATACATGGGGAAATTTTCAGGTCCATTCTGCAATTTTAGTGCCATCTTCAACCCTTACTCAAAATAAGGGTAGCTTTTGTAGAGTGGTAGATTGGGGTAGTTTTTGTATCATCATCTTAAGTGAACGCCATCAGGGCCATTTTGGTCATCGAGGTCATTGAACCGTAAATAATTAGATACACATCATCCAAGAATTAAATAAATAAACTAGCAGGATTCGAACCGCCGTCCTATTGCTTCAAAGTCCACTGCGCTACCGCTGAGCTATGGGGGAATATTACTTGTTGTGAAATAGATGTATAGTAGAAGTGACGTAAATAATTTAAAAACCTAGCAGGATCCGAACCACCGTCCTATTGCTTCACAGCCCAACGCCCTACCATTGCACCACGGAAGAATATTAGATATTGTTGTGAAATAGTTGAATAGTAGAAGGGGACGTAAAAAAATTAAATAAATAAATAAAAAAAAACCCCAGCGATTGAACCACCCACCGCCTCGTCCTATTGCTTCAAAGATCAGAGCCATACCACTGAGCCCCCGGGAGATATTAAATATTAAGCGAAATAGATGTATAGTAGCTGGCGTATTTGTCATCACGCGGGACGTCGTAGAAAAAAAAAATTAATAATATTGTTAAACGTTGAAATTAATAAAATGACTGGGCAGTACATGTATTACAGGCAAACGGTTTTAAAAAATGTTTAAAATGAGAGATATCAATTAGCACAGTACCCCGGGACTGATTATTAGGCCTTAGTATTGGAATAAACCAAAGAATATTTGCTAGAAAAAAAAAAATATGGCGGTCGTCGAATTATACCGTACACGTAACCTAATCAGTATATAACGGATAGCGTTGGGTATTTAAAAATAACCCGATGATGATGATGGAAAAAAAAATAGAAACGTTATTAATTTTAAATAAAGCATGTGTTATTGTTTATAGGGGCAAGTCGTTTTACTTATGTATTTCGTTTAAAGGGTTTATTAAAAATAGTATATGTATTAAAGAGGGGATAAGTGCTAAAAAAGGCATTATTTTAAAATGTGTTTATAAAGATGTTATCAGCCGGAATGCCAAAGGCACTTTTTTCGCCATTTGCGCAAGTTTTTTTAATAGTTTTTTCAAAAAACGACTTTTGATCATCTGGACCTTTTACAAAGGCCCTTTTATATGTTTTTCGTTTATATCTCAGCTCCTATTTGTCGGATCAATGCCGTTTTGTCTCTAATGATTTAGGGTGTTGAAATACACATATTAGTTGTTTAAATTTAATTTTAAGCATAAAGCCTTTTGGAAACCCTATGTATAATTTTTTTATTTATAAAAAATTTTTAAATAATTTTTTATTCCAATTAAGGATGTTAAAACATACATATTTGATGTTTAAATTTAATATTACCATAAACCCTTTTGGCAACACTGTGTATAACTTTTTTATTTAATATTCGATTAAAAATAATTTATTTTTATTTTTAATTTTAGTATGTTAAAACATACATATTTGATGTTTAAATTTAATATTATCTTAAAGCCTTTTTGGCAACACTATACAGGGTGTCCATTTAAAAATCCGGTCTTCTATTGCAGCTTTATAGTCAATTTAATGAAAATTTTGATTCACGTTATGTTAAGATAAAAAAAACTACTTTCTAAAATAATTGACTTATACAGGGGGGTCCCAAAAAAGCGTGGCACATAAAAAATTTTTTTTTCAAATGGAATGACCTATTTTTTTTAATGGAATTAGTGCACTATCGAATGTTTTGTTCAACCCTAAAATATTTTTGCTCTAAAAGGGACGTTGCCAAGCTTACTAAATTTTTAATAATTTTTTTTGCCGAAATCACTACTTTACTTAAAGGTTTTAAATTTCCCCCATAATGTTTTAATAATTTTACTTTTAAAGTTTGTAAAAGCTTTAAACTGGGATCACTTCATCTTATAAGAGTGCAACTTTGTGTGTTCCATATACAGAGTGTACAAAATTTATATTTAAATATCAATATTTTCAATTTTGTTTACGCCATTTTTTTAAGTAGTATGTATCGATAGAGATTCATTTACCTTAAAAATGATACCAACATGTAAACCTTTATCTTCCCCAGTTTTTTTTAAATTGCAGTTAAAAAAAAAAAAATTAGCCGTTTTTCCCTTCAAATTAAAAATTTAAAAGGTATTGTGATTAGTTGGCCAGATTTTTTGTTTTGGCTTCAATTGAGAAGTGGGTGTCAGTTTTGACGTTTACTAAATAAGTATTAAGTTGCTCAACATTAAGAAAACTAATTCGAATTTTTTTAATAAAATTTTAATATACAAAAATTAACAAACTTTGTAAGAAAAGAAACTAATAATTTTAAATAGAAAACAGATCTTTAACTCAACAACTGCTCAAAAAAGTCTACCATTTTGCTGCAAAACACAGATTAAACCCATGTGAAAGAGATCTAACTTTTGAAAAATGAGGTAAAACGGTTTAACGACTGTTGTTTACGTTCCATCATATTTTCTAGTTGTGGCTTCAAAACGATACACGTCAGATTTAACGGTTCCCCCCCAAAAAATCCATTATGGTTAAGTCCGGCGATCTGGGTGGCCAATGCAGTGGGGCCTAGAAGTAAAATTTAATAACAAAGGCCAGTTACTATGAAGTATTATAACGAACCTTTGCCTTCCAATCCACTTCTCTGGGAAAATTTTTCCGAGAAGTTCCCTAACGTTTGCGCTGAGCTGGCGCACCATCCAGTTGAAGCCACATCTGCTCTCTTTACAAAGTCGGGAAGATGTTCTGTTAAAATGTGGAAAATCGTTTCAGAAATTTAAGAAAGCTTCTCCGGTTACACTATTTTCAAAAAATACGGACCAACCACAAAGTCATGCACCACTCCACTCCAAAAAATTGATATTCCCCTTTGTGCTTTATAATTACTAACATGCACTTTATGGGGATTTTTTGGGGTCGTAAAAATGAAAATTATGCCTGTTTACAAAACCATTTCTATGAAATGTACATTCGTCTGTAAATAAAACAAATTTAAAAAATTCTCGTTTCTTGCTACCTAGCGTGCCCATCGACAAAATGTAATTCGTTTTTCATAATCGTTTTTAAAATTAGTTCTTGATGCATTTGGAAAATGATAGGGAGGAACTTTGTTTTGCTGAAGGCATTTTCCCCCAGACGATTTTTTTTTAAAATTTAAATTTTTCTTAACCTCTTACGCTAATTTCTGACTTAAAAACTGAAAGGCTGATTGTCAATTGGTTTTCTTCATTTAAAACTCTTTGTTCTGGTTTTCTTTTCGTGCTTTTTGGCCCTTGTAGATCGAATCTTTCTTTTAGTGACTGTAGATTCTTTCATCAGGATGTCTGTTGTTTGGGTATTTTTGTGCATATACTGTGAAGCCAACAAACAGTTCTCAAAACATTCACCAATAACGTAAATCATATTAACTAATTCTCTGTTAGAGTATTTCATTTTGTTTAAAAAATTTTTATTTTTTTATTATTGTTGATTGTTAAACAACTTAATAATTACTTAAACGGTCAAAACTGACACCCACTTACCCAATTGAAGAAAAAAACAAAAAAACCCATGGCCAACTAATCAAAAATACCTTTCTATTTTAAGGAAAAATGGCTAATTTTTGTTTAACTAATTTAAAAAAACTGGGGAAGATAAAGGTTTACAGTTGGTATCATTTTAAAGGTAAATGAATACTCTATGGGGATACATTACTAGATACAGGGCGTTCCTTTTAAAAAATTTTTGGCGTAAACAAAATTAAAAATATTGATATTTAAAAATATAAATTTTGTACACTCTGTATATTGAACTCACAAAGTTGCACTCTTATAAGATGAAGTGATCCCAGTTTAAAGTTTTTACAAACTTTCAGTAAAAATTAAATAAAAATGACGGAGGAATTAAACTTTAAGAAAAAGGAAGTATTTCGGCAAAAATTATTAAAAATTCAGTGGCTTGGCAACGTCGCATTTTTGGGAGCAAAAATATTTTAGGGTTGAACAAAACCATTGAAAAAGTGCACTAATTCCATTAAAAAAGTAGGTCATTCCATTTGAAAAAAATAATTATTATGTGCCACGCTTTTTTGGGACACCCTGTATAAGTCAAATTATTTTTAGAAAGTAGTTTCTTTATCATCATTAACATAACGTGAATCAACATTTTCTTTAAAATTTAAAGAAAAAAAGCTGCAAAGAAGACCGGGGGTATTAAATGGACACCCTGTATATAACTTTTTACTTATCAACAGATTTAGATAATTTTTTTATTCTAATTCAGGATGTTAAAACATACATATTTCATGTTTAAATTTAATATAACCCTTTTTTGGCAACACTATGTATAATTTTTTTATTTATCAACAGATTTAAATAATTCTTTTTTATTCTAACTCAAGATTTAAAACATACATGGCCCAAATTTAATATTGGCATAAAGCCTTTTGGCATCACTTACGTATAACTTCTTTTTTATCAAAAAGATTGAAATAATTGTTTTTAAATAAATTTAATTTTCTCCACCTCTATCAAATTATAGACTTTGGTCAAAATAGCAAAGCCTTTTTTTAAAACATTTAAACAATATAACAACAACTTATACAGCGTTTTAACTTTTTAAATTTAAAATACAAACTATAGATTTAAAATTCTTTAAGTAAATCATAGTAGTTATTTGATGTATAGTTTCAATAAATATTTAGACAAATCATAGTATTTGATTTTTAACGGGAAACATGTATACAGAGTTACGGAATAGATGTTTCACCAATTGTTGAAACAATCATTTAGTAAGTTTTTTTTTACATTATTACGACGCATCAGCGATTAAAGGTATGAGGTCAGAAGGGCTTTTTTTTAACTGTATTTTGGAAAATAAATAAACAAGAGGGAATCATACAAAATTTATCTTCACCATAAATGCGCTTTTAACTCAAAAGAAATATAACGAGTATTAATTTTTATTAAATAAATGCAATGGAAAATTAGAAGTTTATTCGCTTATTTCCAAATAACAGCACTGTTTTTCCAAATTTAAAAAAGGGATTTTAAATAACAGCCCTGTATTTTCCCAAAAAACCAGCCCTGTATTTCAAAACCCCAAATGGGCAAACCCGTTTTTCAAAAAATTGGGCACTGTATTTTCCCCAAATAACGGCAAGCACCGTTTTCTTAAAACTAACGGGCAAAAACCGTTTTTCTTTTTTAAAAACGGCACCCGTATTTTCAAAACGGGCCCCCCGTTTTTCGAAAACGGCAATTTTAGGATTTTTAAATAACGGCACTTATTTCCAAATAACCCGGCAAAACTGGTTTTTTTCCCAAATAACGCCCCCCCCTTTTTTTTAAAACCGGGGCCAAAAAACTCCCCTTTTAAAAATTTTCAAAAAAATTTAACGGGCACTGTTTTTTTTCCAAATAACGGCACTGGTTTTTTTCACCAACGGCCACTGGTTTTTTTCCAAATAACCCTTTACTGGTTTTTTTCCAAAAAATTTAAAACCGGCACTGGCCAATTTTCAAAATTACGTTTCCTTCTTAAAATCCTCATACCTTTAATCGCTGATGGCTAAGTCGTAATAATGTAATAAACTTACTAAATGATTGTTTAAACAATTAGTGAAACATCTATTCCGTAACTCCTGTATTACATGTTTACCGTTAAAAATCTAATACTTATGATTTGTCAAAAATTTATTGAAACGTATACCCCTTTAAAATTTAAAATACTAATAATTTTCTTAAAAGAATTTTTAAATCTATAGTTTGTACTTTAACTTTGTTAAAACGCTTATAAGTTAAGTGTTAAAATTTTTATAAATGTTTTAAAAAGGTTTGCTATTTTTAAACAAAAGTTAAATTTTGATAGAGGGTGGGGAAAAATTAGAATTTTTTTAAAAACGATTTATTTCAATCGTATGATAAATAAAAAAAGTTATACGCAGTGATGCCAAAAGGGCTTTATGCCAATATTAAATTTGGACCATGTATGTTTTAACATCTTGAGTTAGAATTTAAAAAAAAATTATTTAAATATGTTGATAAATAAAAAGTTATACATAGTGTTGCCAAAAAGGCTTTATGCTTATATTAAATTTAAACATGAAATATGTATGTTTTAACATCCTGAATTAGAATAAAAAAAATTATCTAAATCTGTTGATAAGTAAAAAGTTATATATAGTGTTGCCAAAAAGGCTTTAAGATAATATTAAATTTAAACATCAAATATGTATGTTTTTACATACTAAATTCGAATAAAAATAAATTATTTCAATCGAATATTAAATAAAAAATTATACATAGTGTTGCCAAAAGGGCTTTATGATAATATTAAATTTAAACATCAAATATGTATGTTTTAATATCCGGAATTGGAATAAAAGAATTATTTAAATCTGTTGATAAATAAAAAGTTATACATAGTGTTGCCAAAAAGGCTTTATGCTAATATTAAATTTAAACAACTAATATGGTATTTCAACATCCTAAATCATTTAGAGACAAAACGGCATTGATCCGACAAATAGGAGCTGAGATATAAGCGAAAAACATATAAGACCTTTGTAAAAGGTGCGCAGATGATCAAAAGTCGTTTTTAAAAAAACTATTAGAAAAAACTTGCGCAAATGGCGGAAAAGTGCCTTTGGCATTCCGGCTGATAACGATCTTTCATATAAACACTTTTTAAAAAATAATGCCTTTTTAGCACTTGTACATCTTTAATACATATACTATTTTAATAACCTTAATCGAAATGCATAAGTAAAACGACTTGCGCTATAAACAATAACATATGCTTTATAATATTAAACAACGTTTCTATTTTTATCCATCATCATCATCGGGGTTATTTTAACTACCCAACGCTATCCGTTATATACTGATTAGGTTACGTATATGGTATAATTCGACGATCGCCATATTTTTTATTTTCTAGCAAATATTCTTTGGTTTTATTCCTAATACTAAGGCCCTAATAATCAGTCTGGGGTACTGTGCTAATTGATATCTCTCATTTTAAACATTTTTAAAGCCGTTTGCCTGTAATACATGTACTGGCCAGTCATTTTATGTAATTTCAACGTTTAACAATATTATTAATTTTCTTTACTACGACGCCCACGCGTGATGACGAATACGCCAGCTACTATACATCTATTTCAACTTAATATTTAATATCTCCGGTGGCTCAGTGGTATGGCTCTGATCTTTGAAGCAATAGGACAAGGCGGTGGGTGGTTCGAATCATGCTAGGTTTTTATTTATTTATTTATTTAATTATTTACGTCACTTCTACTATTCAACTATTTCACAACAATATCTAATATTCTTCCGTGGTGCAATGGTAGGGCGTTGGGCTGTGAAGCAATAGGACGGTGGTTCGGATCCTGCTAGGTTTTTAAATTATTTACGTCACTTCTACTAAACATCTATTTCACAACAATAAGTAATATTCCCCCATAGCTCAGCGGTAGCGCCGTGGACTTTGAAGCAATAAGACGGCGGTTCGAATCCTGCTAGATTATTTATTTAATTCTTGGATGATGTGTATCTAATTATTTACGGTTCAATGACCTCGATGACCAAAATGGCCCTGATGGTGTTCACTTAAGATGATGATACAAAAACTACCCCAATCTACCACTCTACAAAAGCTACCCTTATTATGAGTAAGGGTTGAAGATGGCACTAAAATTGCAGAATGGACCTGAAATTTTCCACATGTATTTCTTATGGGAAAACTACCCTTATTGCTCTCATACGCACATTGCTTATCTACTATTAGTTTCCCAAGTAACATTTAGGGAAAGGTTTCGGTAAATTGCAACAGTGTAAGAAGCTGTGGTGTAAGCTACAAAATTTAAGGCATGGATTCTAGAGATAAGAATCACCATCCCTGTGTTACAAAATTGTCCCTTAAATTGCAGTAAATTAGGATGGCGTTGTGTTCCAGAGGGACGTTTTTCCACTTCACTTTATATATTCCTGCCAAGGTCTTTGGTTCTCATTGGTTCCCTGAGCTACACCAGCGCCTCTTAGTGAATGCTTTTCTGGGGCCACTTTTTGAGCAAAACAGCCAAAAGAGAGTGTGATCCTTACCTCTACCATCCATAGTTCAAGGGTCACCATTTTGTCAAGAAGATAATCTTATGGAAGTTTGCACGCTACAGTGTTGCCGATGTGATAAATAATTATTACTCTTGGATCTAACTGCTACTTGGGTTGTAGTCAAAGCGTCTGTTTACTATAATATACCTACTAACGTTATTATGACAATAAAATAGTATATTGTGTATATAGCAAAAAAAAAATTAACACAAAGGCCTTTGTCGCGTTGGAAGATCGCTTCTTACGTACGTCGTAGCACTATCGTCCTAGCACTAAAAGGTATATTTATATGTTTCGGTACTTCGAAAACTTTAACGGAACTGGGGGAAGACGGGTTAAACATTTCAAAACCCAGCACCCACGGTATCTAGTTAATAGCGGAATCGGGACTGTCAAATTTCTTAACTTTGATTGGCGTATATAAATTCTGATGAAGACAGCTGACTAAATAAAGCAATGAAATTTAGGAAATTTGACAATTCTGTTCCGGTTTTTCTACGCGAGAGGACCTAACCTTAGGCATCATTCAAGTCTTTGTCGGCTGTCATAAGGATAAAAAATCCTGTGATGCGAGATGTGCATGATACTATTTTTGTGTCAATCGTAAACACAATAAAGCTATATTTAGTTTTGGGAAACCGACACTAGTTTTATGAGCAAAAAAGACACAGTAAAAAGCGCAAGTTTTGATTTATGCCTTAATTTTGTGTGGGAGTATATATTTCAAATAAATGGTAGTTTACTAAGGAAGTTTAAAGGTTTATGGAAGAACAATGATGTAGAACAAAATTGTCCTGGCATGCAGGACAGTGGGAATAGGGGAACATTCCTCGCAAAATTTGCGCAATGAACAGTAGGTCAGATTCGGACTTCCATATTTCTTTATTACCATGTATCATTATTATTTTTATACAACTGTTGCTGACAATTTCCATGCAATTTCCGGTGGTAGATTGTCAACAACTTGTAGGCAAACGTAACGAATTGTCGTTAACTTACCGTCAAATTTGTAACAACTACTGATGGGTAACTTTTTGTTCAGTAACACCCACTGGCTATCTGGGTTAGAGCTATGGATTGTACATGTAAGGATCAACGTCTCTTATGGCTATTTTGCTCAAAAAGTGGCCCTCACTAGGAGGCGCTGGTGTAGCTCAGGGAACCAATAACCTTGACCGCAATATATAAAGTAAAGTTTAAAAACGGTCGTCTGGAACACAACGCCATGTTGATCTACTGTAATTTGAGGGCCATTTTTGTAACACAGAGATGGTGATCCTTACCTCTAGAATCCATGGTTAGAGCTCCATCTTTTAGCTTGAAGATTACTGTAGTGAGGGTATGCTCAGTAATTAATGGTGTGTGTGTACAGTAAAAGTAAAAGTGCATTCGGTAATATTGTAGGTTCCTTAAATTATTACCGGTATCGTAACTAGTTTTTTTATAGACAAAACTTAAACTGTCAGCGTAAGCTCTATTTCATTTTAACAGCTATATTTGAACAACTAGGCCTAACCAGAGGTTGTATTTAGCTTTCCAATTCATTAACTGAATAACAACATTTACGATATATTCATATTAGAACGCATAACACGCAGCTAATCAAAAATGTAATAAAGAATAATAAGGGTATGAAGGTTCTTAGATCTAAAAAATTTCAAAGGTAAAAGATGCCAGTGGCAGGGTGGTCTCGAATAGAAAGGATATAGCACGAGCTATATACGAATTTTATCAAAAACTGTATTCCTCGACAGTGTCGGAATATCCTATTCTAACAGGGAGAATTATGAATGTGGGATCGAAGGAACTTCCAGAGATAAAAACACACAAAATCCAATATGGACTGGGAAAAATAAAGAATAATAGGGCTCCAGCCAAAAACCGCATTACAAGCGAAATGTTAAAAATGGGCGGCAAAAACCTTAAAACCGCCCTCAGAACTTTTTTAAATCAATGTCTGATAGAAGGAAAAATATTTAAGTTATTCTGATATTTAAAAAGGGAGATATATCAAATATAGAAAATTATCGGCCTATAAGCTTATTATCCCACCTTTATAAACTACTCTCTCGAATAATAACCAACAGATTAACACAAAAATTAGACTGGTACCAACCAAATGAACAGGCAGGATTCCGAAAAAAGTTTAGTACAATAGATTAATCTCAATCAAATCTCTAAATAAGTCGAACACTCATAGAGAAAGCGACGGAGTACAATGTACCACTACACCTAGCGTTTGGGACTATCATAAGGCTTTTCATACGATTGAGAAGTGGGTCTTCTTAGACGCGTTAAAAAATGCAAGGATAGACTATATATACTTTATGATCATCAGGGATATATTATATAATGACGCCTCGATAAATGTCCTGATGATGAAGACTCTAAATCAGAAGATATCAAGTTAGAGAGAGGTATACGTCAGGGAGATACGATATTACCCAAACTTTTCACACTGGCGTTGGAAGATGTCTTTAAAGAGCTGCAGTAAGACAGGGTTGGTATAAATATTGGTGGAAAATATCTAAGCCACCTCAGATTTGCCGACGACATTGTTCTTATTAGCAGCATTCTAAATAAACTCCAGAAAATGCTAACAGAATTAAATGACGCTTCGCGAAAAATCGGCCTCAATATGAACTATGCAAAAACAAAAATCCTTAGCAACGATCAGGAAACTCCCACAGTAGCAAATCAGGACATTGAGTTTGTGGACCACTATGTGTATTTGGGACATACTATTAAGCTGGAAAAAAATAATTGCTCTGACATGGGCAGCTTTTGGTAAATTGCAGCATATAATGAAAAACAGAGAAATTCCTATAAACCCAAAAAGAAAAGTATATGAAAGCTGTGTTCTCCCGGTGAAAAGAGCAATGCTTGGAGTGTGTCTTAAGGATAAAATAAGTGTGTCTTAAGGATAAAATAACAAACGTGGTAATTGGAAGAATAGGAATAACGGATGTTTTGAAGAGGGCTGCACAATTAAAATGGCAATGGGCTAGACACGTTGCCAGGCAGGCTGTAGAAAGATGGGCAGCAAGAGTCTTAAGATGGAGACCAAGACAAACTAAAAGAAGCGTTGGCAGACCTCAAAGACGATGGGCTGTTGATATAAGAGAGATTGCTGGCAAAGGATGAATATTGGAGAGACCAATGTCCAGGAGTGGATTAGTAAAGGCTGGGAAAGAAGAAGAAAAAAGATTATGACAGCTTACGAATTTAAGAAAATATATATTTTACTGCAATAGCAATTACAAGGTAACATTGGCAATGCTACGTTCACAAATTTAATACTGGTTGACTTATGATAAAAATTCAATTAAGTTGATGAAATCATAATATAATCCTTTAATTCTATCTCAACATTACCTTAAGTCTATCTATAATGCCAAATTAAATAATGAGTAATGGATTCTGACCTTTGGACTATTCCTTGACCTTTAATTTCCTTACCGTACAGTAGCGGCTAATTAAAAATTATGGACGAGTGATCAGACCTGGCAATTGCAAAATAAAGGCGTGTTATTAAAAATTATCAGATGGTTTAGCGCTAAAATCTATCGTGACGTCCCCTAGATTACCGCTAGTTTTATCCTTTTCCTATACTTCTAAAACAACGGTCATCTTTTTTTAGCGCTTTTCCATCAATTAATTTAAAAACGGCTTGATGAAACGCGATTAGTGCGCACGATTCATCGATGAAAATTTTAAAACACGCCTTATATTTGAAAATTTATATCGGGAAAGTAAAAAAATTTCCCGTGATAAAAAAGGCTCCCACAAGGTGACTTTTTTCCCCAATACACATACTGTTTCCCTGCCGATAGTATGCAACTTTGAAATTTTATTTAGTTTTTTGGGGAAAAGATACTGATTTTTTGCAAAAATAACAAGAGGG